>VXBJ01007273.1:85697-101689 GCA_013400055.1 Nycticryphes semicollaris
AGGAGACTCTAGATTCGCCACATGCACAGAAAGCACGAAGAAGAGATGAGCCACCCTGGGGGCAGACACTGCACGTCCAGGGAAGGAGATGACCAGGCACAGGGGAGGGGGACGACACGCGCACCTCGCGCATGCATACACCACTGCGCACACCGAGAGCCAGTCCAGAGTTCTGGGCTTTAACTTGGGATTTTTTTTCAAGCTTAAGGAAAAAAAAAGAAAAAAAAAAAGAAAAAAGAAGGAGGGAAAGGGTTTTGTGAAGCTGTTCAGGCTCAGCCTCTCAGAAGGGAGCACCATTTGTTTTGCAAACACGCTTTTTTTTTCCTCTTTCTGCACCAGTCCCTGGAAAAAACAACCAAACCAGCACCCCAATCCTCAGAGTACGGCAAGAAAACCTTCCCTTTCCCTTCCCACTCCCAGCACCTTGAACCCCGGCCTCAGCCTCTGCCAAGGGGTGCGCCGCGCGCTGAGCTTTACAGGGATTTCCGTTAAAGACACAAGAGATCCCGCAGGGTTTAAAGTCCCTCTCGAGTCTTCACGCTGTCGGGAGGTGGATCCTAAAAGGTTTCGGATCGTTTCATACCCAAGCAGGGCAAAGAGCCATCCAACAGGCTCTTTGTCACCCCACCGAGCAGCCTGTTAAGGTCACGCTGTCCGGTTGGTAGCAGTAGATTGGGCAGAAACACGAGGTAGGCCTCCGTCACACGTCTACTCTAGCATGGCAGCTTTTGTGCAGTTTCCTCCTGCTGGGGGTGGGAGTGTGGGGGTGTGTGGGGGGGGTTCAGAGCTTAGATTTTCACATCTTCCTGGACACTGAGCTGTGAGAGGGTTTTCTTAATGCGGAGGGCGGTGAGTCGAGCCGCTCCGTTGGCGTACCAGCACTCCCGCATCATCTTGCCCATCACCCGCAGCGCCTAAGCAAGAGACAACGGCAAGGGTCAGAGCTCTCCTCCTCCCTGACCTCCACATCGCTCTGCCAGGCTGCTGTCACCTGCCTGGGCCTGGGTACAGCCTCTACGCCTCCTAAAAAGGGAGCTCAACCTACAGCACTNAGTCCCTCTCGAGTCTTCACGCTGTCGGGAGGTGGATCCTAAAAGGTTTCGGATCGTTTCATACCCAAGCAGGGCAAAGAGCCATCCAACAGGCTCTTTGTCACCCCACCGAGCAGCCTGTTAAGGTCACGCTGTCCGGTTGGTAGCAGTAGATTGGGCAGAAACACGAGGTAGGCCTCCGTCACACGTCTACTCTAGCATGGCAGCTTTTGTGCAGTTTCCTCCTGCTGGGGGTGGGAGTGTGGGGGTGTGTNTGCCCTGGTTTGACCTGCACGGGACTCATTTGTCTTCTCATGCCTGGGAGAACCACGCTTCCAGAAGATTCTGGTGTCTGAACTGGTGACAGTTACTTACTTTATTGGCAGCCCTGGGGTGTGGGTTTCAAGGCCTCAGTGTTTCGAGGTGTGGGGACGAGGAGGAATGAGACCCGAGCACTTGCTGTGATCCAACAGGGTTATTTCATACCACGAAGGGCACATTCCATAGAAATCAGACAGTTTGCTGAGGAATTCTCTCCTTCTCCCTCTCCCTTGGTGGCTGCCACCCCGAGAACTCCTCGCCCTGGTGCCAGAGCCCAGAGTCTTTGCCCTCCTCCTGAAGCCGCAGCGTTCGCAGGGTCCCACACTGGCTGTCCCTGGGGGGGGTTGTCACACTGGCTGTCCCTGCTGTCCCCTCCCAGGGTGGGGGAACAGCTTCTGCTGATGGGCTGGGGATAGACCTTGTCTATCTTAAATTATGGCGCTTTATTATTGTTAATTATTTAGATTATCCTATGAAATCTATTTATATTTCAACCCTCGGGTCTCCTTGCTTTCCCCAATTCCCCTTCCTTGGGTGGGGAAGGGTCATCGGGGGAGAGAGTAATTGTAGCAAGGACAACAAATTGCTGTGGGTTTCTCCAAGTGTAACGAGTACTTAACTCTTTCCTCCCCCTGCCTTGCCGAGGGGGAAGGGGACAGGAAGCCAAAAGCAGAGCTTACCTCGTAGCTTTGCCACCAGTTCGGGATATTAGGCCTTAGTTTCTGATCACATACGACCTTGCGCATCTCCTCAATAGAAGGATCAGAGGGTACGAGGTCGTAGTAGGGAAGCTGATACTCCTCGTGGATACCTGAAAGGCAGAGAAGGGGGAAAATTCAGCTCCTGGGAGAAGGGATCACCACCACAGGGCTTGCCAAAGGCAGACTGACACCTCTTTTGGGCTCCACGACTCAATGCCGAGACGCGGCAACGCTTTGCGGTTATTTAGAACCCAAACGAAGAGTCTGGGATTTGAGTTTAAGAGAAAAACGCAGGGAAATAAACCACAGCTGCCCAAAGTGGAACGGAGTCAAGCCCACTACGATCCACACCTCCCAAGCAGAGGCAGGGCCACCGAATCCCAAGGAGTCGAAGGCGGGACTGCCACGGGCAACGCAGCTGGACGCGCCGAGACACGGGGTTACAACAATCTGGGGGAAGAAAGTCACCCACCAAATGGGCCCTGCCACTGCCTTAAAATCCATCCAAAGGACCACCAGCCACCAGTCAGAGCATTAGCCCCCACCTCCCCACATGGGCCAGTGGAAGAGCAGCCCTGGGTCACTTCTGGTAACTCCCTCAGGAGCGACCCATCTCCTCCTGCAGCCTCTCCAGGTTCCCCTCAAACTTCCCCAACAGCCAGGGCAGGAAAGCCAGGGGGAAGCCAAGGCAACGGCGCGGGCACACGAAGGGTGTTACCTCCTGCATTGCACCGTCGAGCAATCTCCCAGTAGACCAAGCCCAAGGCATAGATATCAGCACATTTAAAGGAATCAAAATGCTTCATGTTAATGGTTTCATCCAGGACTTCAGGGGCCATGTACCTGCAGAACAGGAAAGGAAGAACACGTTGATTTTGAGAGAGGATTCTCCAGAAGACAGTAAACGGCAAGTTTTCCCCACATGGCACTTCCCAGCAGACACAACTCTGCTCAGCCTGAATCAGAAGAGAACCGGACCCCACAGTCTAAGAGAGCGAACAACGTTAACTCAAAAAGAACAGCAAAGTGGGAAAGAGCTAAAAACCACCCAGAAGCACATCAGGTTCCAGACAGCAGGCCCCAAAATGCTTTCCAGAATGCTGAGCTTGTTCTCAAGTAGTGTATGAGCTGCCCAGTACTGAGTTTACGCCGCCGGCCTACAGCTCTGGGCCCGGATGGCACCCGAGGTGCCTTCAGCATCTCTCTTTGGGCCGACACCGGTGAGACACTTGGGAACGCTGCAGGCACCAGTGCTCAGTCAGCAGCCCAGGTGCTCACCTTCCAACGTTGCCCAAGAACACCACTGGTTCTCCTACCGTTTGGTTCCAACCCTCTGGTTTGGTGCTATATCGATCGTATCCGTAACCGAATCGTGCCGGACGGCCAGACCGAGGTCCGCGATGGCACACGTGCCGTTCTTCTTCACCAAGATGTTCTTGGATTTCAAGTCCCTGTGAGCGATGCCAGGCTTTCCTAACAGAGGGAAATAAAGGGGTTCAAGGCCTGTTGAAATCTCTTAGTCAAACTGGCACAGAGGCAGTACCGGATTTCAGGGCGTTACTTCAGACTCTCGGTGTCGCAAGACGTTTTCCTGTCTGGATTACGCTTCAGCGCTGAGGGAACGGCGCGGTGCTGCCCAAGCCAGGGCATGAGAAGGCTCTGCTCGATGCAGTAGCAGCCCGAGGCCTCAAGAGGGACATCAACTCCACCGTCCCAGGCACCAGACCGTCGATGGGGACCTAAGTTTGTAATTCTGCTGCTGCCTGCACTAACACCTCTCCTGGGCTGAGAGACAGGGGACTGGTTTTTCTTCTAATGCTGGGGAAAAATTGCACTTTTAGAAGACTCCAGTGTCTGAATTCATGAAAATATTTACCTTACGGCCAAGCCAGGCTCTGTGAGATTCAAGGTCTCAGTGTTTTTCGAGCCTTGCCAGGGGCAGGGAGGAGGAGGAGGAGCAAGGCCTGGGTGTTTGACCCAAGCTGGCCAAGAGGATTATTTCATACCACGAGCGTCACATTCAATAGGAATGAGAAAAGTTTGCTGCGTAGCCAGCTCTCCCCTGGTGGTGGTGGGTCCAGACAACTCCTTGTCCCGGTGCCGGACCCCTCAGCCCTTCCTTTCCCCCTGAAGCTGTTGCACTCACAGCATCCCACATTGGCTGTCCCCTGCTGGGAGAACTGGCCAAGTATAATTCTTGTATCTCTTATATCACTATCAGGATTAACACTGGGGTTTTTTTAGTATTATTGATAATTATTTAGTCTTATTCTATTCAATCTATTTGCATTTCAACCCTCGGGTTTCTTTGCGTCCTCTGATTCCCCTCTCCTGGGTGGGGAGGGGTCATGGGGTGACAGATGAATTGTTTGCCTGACAATAAATTGTTTGGGGTTCTCTCAAAGCACCTCACCCCAAGCAGCACTGATTTTAGGACGGGGATGTGAAACACTACTGTAACCCCAGGGGGTAGCATGAGGCTGAGCCAGTGTGTGGCTGACTCGGGCAGCGTTTTCCCCGCAGCACATCACTCCCCCTCCTCAATTCTGCTTTACTCTCCCCCTCAAGAATTCCCAGCGCTTTTTCAAACTTTGCTCTTACCCTGAGTACCCACAATCTCCATGTGTAGGTGGGCCAGCCCACTAGCAGCAGACAGGGCGAGCTTGATCATCCCCTCGATAGTCACCGTGTATCGATTCAGGTAGTCGAAGAGCGACCCGTGCTCGTGGTAATCGGAGACGAGCCACAGCTGAGTCCACGTCCCATTATCTGCAGCAGGAAAGGGACCATGCTCAGTCAGGGACATCAGGGAGCCACGGAGCATTTTGCACCCTGACTTTTTGGTACAGAGGAGAGCTGCTGGGGTGGGGTGGGGCAGCTCAACAGCCACCTGGGGCAAATAAAGCAAAGAACTTTAAGGCAACCCACAACTCCGTAAGGTACAGCTAATGCACCATTGGGTTTTCATGAACCATTTAATCCTAAATCCAGGTGAAGAAGAAATAAATGCAGCTCCCAAGAGCACACCATTGAAGTCTCTGCTCTCGGGCCTGAGGCACGTTTTACCTTTGTTATCCGCAGCAATAAATCCCAGGATGTTCTCGTGTCGCAGCATAACGGTTTGATATATTTCTGCTTCCCTAAACCAGGACCTCTCCTCACGTGAAGAGAAGATTTTTACAGCCACGTCACCTCCACGCCACCTGCCACGCCACACCTCCCCGAAACGGCCTTTCCCGATGATCTCCTGAAGGACAATCGTCCGAGCCACCGTCCGTTGGACAAAAAGCGGCAAACCTGCAGGCAAGAAATCGGGAGGAACGAATGGCTGCTGCAGCCAAGGAAAGTCCTGGAGCCCCAGGGTCTGAAGCAGAACATCTCCAGACCTAGAAGGTTCCATGTTTGATAACAACCAGCAGCCTGAGCAAGCCCCAAAGCAGAAAATGGGGATAGCTCCTGAGTCGTTTAGCTGCTTGGGCAGCATCTGCGTCTCGCTTTGAAGTAGCTTGAAACCCGCCAGCGATTAGGCACAGAGCAGCCAGGGAACTTCTCCTCCACGGCAGATCAAAGTAACTCTAAGCCTGAATATGCAAAGAGCATAACTCCTTGGAAGTCAGACTCTGCTAAAAAGCAGTGAACCCCCAGAACCTCCCTTAAGGAGCCTTAACGTAGCTGCCACCTCTAACCTCAGCTACAGAGCTCACCTGCTGAGACTGTGTACAGAAGAGACCTCAAGTAATGTTATATATAACAGACACGGTGCTAAACACTTGCTCTGTGGTCAAATACCAGGTTGTCCTATGGTCTGCCTCTGTGGATTATCCTACAGTTTCCACCTGCTGCAAAAGTACCCTTTCCCCCCCCCAACTTTCCTTTTTCCACCCTTTCATAGTTATGAATAAAACGATGACTTCCCGATCTGTTCTGGGGATGGTTTCTTTTAAAGGCTGCAAAAGGGATCACGGGACATTGTTCACTTGGGAAGACCCAAGGGTTCTGAAACTGGGGAATTTTCAGCTCCTGGGATCTTTGCATTTTCCCACTAGCTCTGACACAGGTGACACCCCACACCCTCTTCTGAAAGCCAACAACCCACGGGTTAGCAGTCAACGTCCCTTTTCCAACCCAAATCCTGCTCCAGGGCTAGCCTGGAACTAGACATAGCTACTTAAGAGTTATCCTTTTGGAGAAAAGCTACACAGAACTATTTTTTACGCACAGCAGTTCAGGAGGAGTTGAACTATTTGCTCTTACCCAGCCCAAGCCCTCAACCCTGACACAGGGGCCGTGGCCACACCATCGGCCGCGCGACCGCGTTTAAAACACGCCCTCCCCGTGACTCACGACAGGGCAAGCGGAACAGGCTGACACGAGGCAACCAAGCTGTGGCAACCAGGAGCCCGGACCAGACACCCCCATTAGAATTGCAAAGTTCTCATTCGTCATTTTCCAGTCGCATCTCAATACCTGAACCAGAGCCAGAGGTGGAGAGATCGTAGACTAGATCTTGCAAGGTCTTATCCTTCGACAGGCACATTTCACAAGAGGGGTCTTCCATGTCCAGCCGCTGGCGGTTGTGATAGACTCGTTGGTGGTGATGAAAAACAAAGACTACTATGATCATGACAACAAACACAAGGAAGACAGGTCCAGCAATCACCGCCACCAGCTCCACGGGACCCCAGCTTGATGGGGGTTCGTTATCTTTCAGGTGCCCTTGAAAGGAAAGGGAGGAGAAAACCACTCTTAGAGAATTATCACCCCTTCACCAGTGTTCTTTAAAGACTTTCTTCTTGCGTTTCAATTATCCCCTCAGACCCTGGACAGTTTTACCTTGCTGTTCTGGGATCGATAAAGTCACCAGACAGGCAAACTCTAGCTAGAACCCCCCCCAAAAAAGCAGATGGTGCCTGAGTTGTGGGATGAGAGATTGTGGCAGTTGCTATTTAAAAGAGGACAGGAGCCTCTTCCAGGCTGACTTTGCTCGAACAGCCTGCATTTCACCTTCCACTCAAACTCTCCAAGTGGAAAGAAAGAAACAACCCAGTCAGTAAGGACTTGTTTTTCCCTCTTTCCCCCCAAAATGGAGCCTAACCATGTAGGAGGAAGTACTGTGTGCCCTCTGTGTCCCAGGAATTAGGAAGAAGCAGACCTTTCCCACACCCTCACACGGAGGCAGGGCTGCTTCCTCTTCGCTCACTCGGAATCCGTGCACCCCTTCACCCCACACACTTTACTCCGAAGCTGCTGCAACGCTCCCATACTGACAGCTCATCACTGCAAAGATCTGCAGTCCTAGAAGACCACAAGTGACTCTGTCTGATAAAAGGCAGACTACAGCAAGACTTGGCCCCAGAAAAAGGGATCTGAGCTGTGCCAGGGGAGCACGTGCCGTCCTCAAGCCACCGCCAGCAGAGCGTCACGCAGCAGCATCTTGTATTTAAGCGTGGATGAACGTCGCTGCTCCTGCTTTCAGGAGCCTGGAGGACATCAGCAGCAGAGCTGATAAGGTGAGAGGAGTCTTGTAATACAGAGCTACTGAGGGCAGGTGGGGGGAAAAATAACAACCCCCAAACTGTGGAAGCATCTCCTACCCGACGGTACAACCTCATCGTCTGGGGACGTTTTGTCGGCCACGGGGGAGTTCAAGCAACTTCACTTTTTAATGTGAAGTAGTTTGTTATTATTTCCACTTTACAGATCAAGGAAATAAACCCTAGCACTCAAGTTCACATCACAACCTAAGGGAAGGAGGGAACAGAAGCCAAAAAACCTCCTTATTCCCAATCCTGAACAGGCAGCTTCTTCCCTTCCTGCTTCAAACAGGCCATTTATTTAGTTCTCTACTCACCGCTGGGAACCATCAAATCAATTTTGTTGCAAAAATCAGAGTAGCAGCAGTGAGTATTACGCAGATCTTCCGAACTCAGGCAATAGAAGGGTTTCCCAGCAGGGATCAGTTTTGCTTCAGGGATGCAGGTCCGAACGTGATGTTTAACCCCATCCAGGTTGAAGACCGAGACCATGCAGGCACCGTCCGTTTCACACGTGGAGTTTGCTTGTTTGCAGTCGGAGCACAGACACGTCAAGGCTGCAGAAACCAAAACGAAACCCCCTCCTTAAAAACCTACTGGAGTTCAAAGAAGAAAAAACTTAACTTTTTGAAGTTTCCCATTTCAGAGGGAAATTCTCCGGCTCGGGAAGAACTGACTTTGAGAACAGAACAGTTCATGCTCAACGTTTCAGACCTGCAAGAACCCGACTCGAGCACAAAACACAAATGTGTGGAAGCAGAGGAGCCTTTCCAGAAGACAACTGCCCTGACAGCCCTTGTTGCAACCGCTGACAAGGGTCAGTGACCCAGGTCATCCCTGCAAATTAGGCTGGATTTTACCCAGATGCACTCCCAACCCAACCGTGGGTCGGAAGGCAGGCTGAGACCAAGGGTTACTCACACTGACAGACTGGTTTGCACCTGAACTCGCTGTCTGGCCTTCCTCAGCCATGCCAAAGACCAGCAGCCCCAGTTAGGGACCAGTGAGGGACGACCACCCTTGCCAGACACCAAACCAAACCCAAGGAAAACCAACTCCACAAGCCAAGCGTGCTACACCCAACCAGACCCCTCGGCTTATTTAGCGACTGCTTCCCTGCTCCCAGACACCACCTGGGGTCAAACACATTCCTGGCTTCTTGCCCGCTCTCCACGAAGATTATTTGGGTAAAGAGCAAAGGAGAAACCACGAGGCAGATTCCCACATTTTTTTTTTTTCCACCTCCCAGCTGTCATCGTTGCTTTTCTCAAGCCACCTTTAAAAAACCATAAGCAAATCCCCAGGCATCGCCATCCCTGGGAACAAAGAGCGACTACAACAATGTCAAGAAGAAGGGTGGGGTTTGTTTAGCAGCACACACTGTATTTGCTCCAGCTTTCATCAGATCTTTCAGCTTCCCTGGAGGGATCCAGAAACATGTACTTACCCGCCCGCAGAAATGGTCTTTTTCAGGTAGAGAGAGTTTGAAGAAGGGTTTTAAAAGAAACGAGTTAACTCTTCCACAGCCCGGATGGTTAAATCCCCTTCCGCCTGTTTGCACCCTCTTGTTTTAAAGATAATATCAAGGATATTCCTGGCACTGGAAGAGCCTCTCTCCCTCCCAGTTAACGCACTGGGAGCTCCGCTGCTGGGGGCACCTTACCTTCAACTTAAGGAAAAAACCAGCAGGTCCTGATCAACCTCAGGGTTTTCCCAAAAGAACAACAGGTCCTGATCAACCTGGGGGTTTTTCTGCTTAGGAGGAAAACACCCATTTATCCCTTCTCTCCAGTGTCCTAGGAAAAGAGCAGTTAGGCTAATTGACTTAACGACTCAATTCACTCTTCTTCCTTTCCTAGCTGTCCTCGGGAGCTGCTTCACAGCTCGGGGTTGGGCTTGTGGTGTTTCGGGCTGGTTAAACGCAGGTGCTGGTGAGTTTTGGAACCCACGGATGCAAAGCTGAAGCAGCAGCAAGAAAAAAAACCCCTCCAAAAAGCCAGTAAAGCCCCAAAGAGCTGTTAAGTCAGACATCTTTAAAAAAAAAAGCATCATGAGCAAACGTAGCTTATTGCAGGCCAAGGGAAAGAGACACAGGATGGAAAACTGCCAGGGAAGGCCCGAGAGGGAACTGTGGGGAGGATGGAGAGCACCATACCCACTGATTATTATGAGGCTTTTTAAGGGGAAACTTGATAATGAAAGGGAAAAAAAAAACCCCATCAAAAACCCAACAAAAGACCCCACTAATGCTCAACTTGACCAAAACAGCTCCAATTGCTCCGTTTCCCAGCGGTTGGCAGAGCGTTTCTTCTCAAATATATGCACCCTCCAGGGAACAAAGGTTGGTCATAATGGAGTTTTGATGAAAACAGGAGAAAGGAAGGAGCAGACAGGGCACATCCCTACCTTCAAGAATGCTTAAAAAAGAGTGTTTTAAAGCATCTAATTTGTTATTTTATCAAAAACTCAAGGCCTGAATTAAAAACACTTAAAACCACACCCGTTTCACCACGTAGGCCCTTTTCAACTTGACTTAAGTTCAGCAAAACAGAACTTTGCCCCCATCAGACTCATTTCTAAGGTCTCAAACCAAGGCACGTGGCACTGGCAGCTGTGCTTCCAGAAGCAAACGAAACACTTCAAAGGGGTTTGGTAAACTTCTTCCTGAAACTAAACATCTGGCCTGAAACTAAGCATCCCTTTGAGAAAGCCCAGAGAGTTGGTTGTTTCATTTCTAGCCTTGACACACACACAAAAAAATCAGTTTACTTGCAAGGTGTGGTACCAGAGCCCCGGTGCAAAGGGAGAGTGGAAGAAGATCCCTACCTGTCCTGTGCAGACAGCACAAGTTTCCTGCTGAGAGGGGTAGTCCCTTGGAGCACGGCCTTGGTTCACCTCCTGCTGGTGCCAACTACTCTTTTTTTGAACAGCAATTCTTACATTCACGCCTCAAAACCCCCCTACAGTAAGGAGAGCAGGAACAAAGCAACATAAGGCTTCAGCACACACCTATAGTTCTGGCTACACCTTTTAGGAGAGACACTCGAGGCTTTTCCACATATTCCTGTCATCAACCTCCAGGCTACGGGTAGGGGCTCCAGCCTCCCTTGTGCAGCCAGGAGTAGACCATCTCTTTAATTTTTTTTTGTGATGAAAAAGCCCAGGATACACATCTACCAGGGCTACAGCCACCTTCCTCCCTAAGCATCACCTCCTGCAGGCACCAGCCATGCAGGGGAGGAAAGGCTTGTCCACACCGGGGCTCACCAGGGCGCTGCCGGCTGAGAGGAACACGACGGGGCAACCCGCACCGGTCCAGCGTTTCAAGCCTGATTAACCAGAAGGGGAAATTCTCCTCATTTTCTCCAGCAGCAGAAGCCAGGAAAAAAAAAAACAACCCCAAGTGGTGTTTCCCCTCGGGTAGGGGTCAGAAAACAGGCAGGTACCCCGAGCCCCGCACTGGGCATCTCTGGGGTGCTCCTGAGAGCAGCTGGGGATGAAGCAAAAGGAGGGCGAATATAAAAGCGTGTTTCATTCTTTTCCTTTGGGAAGAAAAGCCCCTTTTTTTTGAGCAAAACATATAATCTACTTAATAAAAGAAAATAAGATGGGGCAAAGGAAAACAAAAGAGCAGTTGACAGAGCAGCACAGCCGCCCTGGGGATGGGGTCTGCACGGAAGGTGCTGCAGAAGTTGGCAGCAGAGGCTGCTCTATCTGCTCAGCACTCTCTTTCTGACACCCAACCCTTTAAAGAAGCTGTTTAAACAAGCCTAACATTAAGCTGCAGCTCCTCAGAATGGATGCTTTGTTCTCTCTCTCTCGATGGATCAGGTTGGGATTTATATCGGAGCAAACCCTTGCTGGGATTTAATCCAAGGCAGAGCGCGGGCAGTCGTGACATCCATCCCGGTGGTGGCCCTTCCTTGCTCTTCCTGAAAAGCAGAGAGGTCACTCGGCCCCGCTGAAGGACAAATTCTCCTCGACCCTCAGGCTCAGGCAGCCCAGGGCCTGGCTGCTGGGCCAGCTACTCCCTTCCAGTGACCACCCCCAGCCCAGGAAGGGTTTTCTGCTGCCCACGAGGAACCCAGTCAGGGGCATGGCGGTATTAGCATCCCTTTGCAGAGAGAAAAACCCACAAAAAGGCCTTCTTATACCAAATTAAAGGTGAAGCCTATTGATAAATGAATCCAAACAAACAGGTGGAGGTCCCTGGATTAGAGTTCGAGGCTCCAGGAAGACTGAAACACCAAGCTCTGACCATCAAAGAGCATTTCTTTTTCAGCAGGTATCTGGGCTCATTTTGCACAGCTCCTCGCGCAGGATTGCACGTGTCGAGACGTCTAAGGCAGGTCGACGGGGGCAAGTTTCACAGCAAAACCTCAGGTCGTGGCTTTAAGCACTTTTAGGAATACCTTTTCCAAAATCTCCTGAAGCCGTGCTACGCAAGACGGCGCCCCAACAAACCCACTTTCATGCAGATCAAGATGTATTAAGATAATTAGCTCGAAGATGATCATCGGTAAAATTGCCAATGACCACCCACATATTTACCAGATAAACAGATTTCTTTTTTGTTTTGTTTTGCAGAGCTTCTAAGCTGCTGTTCTTTTTCAATCGAGGCTGGAAGAACAACGATGGCCCTGACTTCTGAGCCTTTACAGGGCTCTGGAACAGGAGCTGCAATTTATTATGTCTCTGCACAGCACCTAACTTAATGAGAGCCAATCTGGTAGCGATGCTTTAATGCTGCAGCAGCATAATGTTAGCAAGAGAAATGGAAAACAATTGGGTTTGTGCCTCTGCTGTTTCTTTAGATGCTCTAATGAAGAGGGACGTGTGTAAACATGCTTGGAAGAAAGAAATACCTTTCAGTGGTTCACTAGATACTGTGCAGAAATAAAGAAAGAAGAATAACCTTTATCACAGAGCGTTTTGCCCAAGAGCAGGTTAGGAATAAAGCGAGGCAAAGCAGTGGAGGTCTGTTCCAGGAGTCCCTACGTGCTCCCTGTTCAACCAGAGCACCCCAAGAACGGGGCTTCACGTTCAAAAGGCCGGGGTGAGGACACCCAAAGCCCCCTGATGTAGATTTTAAAAGCAAAGCTTTACTTTCCATTACATTCACCTCAATCCTTCTGCAGCCTGGAGTCAGCAACTGGGATCCCTCCACCCCTTTCTGGGATATGTCTGAGTCCAAAATGCCCACCTTGTATAAATATATATATAGGCATATATATATGTATGCCCACCACTATCTTCTCCATGCCCCAGAGTCAGCTCACCCACACCCACTGCCTCCAAAATCAAGTCCAAAGCCACCCCCAGTGCTCCTGAGCAGAAGAAATGAGCAGATCAGCCCTTCTGTACACGCAGTGCCACCACCTCCAACGTCTTGCCTACATCCCACTGCCCCAGCAACTTCTCCTCCTCCTTTCAGTTCTCGACATCTCTTTTGCTCCTCGCTTATGAAATCTACTGACCCACTGCTGCTAAATGCAAGAGAGTTAAAATTAGCCACAAAGTACTATGAAAAAAATAAAAAAAACCCCAACAAACCCACTTTCATGCAAGTCATCCAGAAACTAAAAATTCTACTAGGATATTTAAAGCTGGAAACAAGAGTCTCAACTTTTTCAAGCTGGCTGCAGTCCCCTGGCACAGGTTGAACCTGATATGAACACATCACGGCTGAGCAGAAAACATGTACTAAATGGGGAGGAAAAAAAAAGAAGAAAAGAACATGCTCTCACCTTTAAAGTGAAAAACTTTCCCTGCATCTACTCAAGTAACACAAAAGAAGAGCTTCCAAATGAATTTTAAATAGTGAATTGACAGGAGTCTCACTATTAATAGGTTAATTAGAAGAAGCTCTGCCATTTCTGCTGCTGCTCTTCAACTCAGAAAACAGACACATGGCTCCGAACTCCCTCCCCAGGCTCTGGTCTGACACCTATTTTGTGTTTTAACTTGTTAGGAAACCCAGTTGAGGAGCCACCCATAGCTCACCAGCCCTGTGGAGTAAAGCCCTGCGACCCAGTGGCCTGGCAAGGCAGTCGCAGAGATCACTCCTGACGGCTTTCCAGACTTAAATCCGATGCTGCTCATTCTCAGGCAACGGGCACAGGCTTTTTCCGAGGCTAAATAACAAGTTCTTTGACAGGCAGTCCATGCTCCAGCACCCAGCAGTCCACAGGTTACTTCCAAGAACCAAGCCTTTGTCAAGGGACTTTAACAAGCGGGGAAGCCCTCTTTTCTGAGGAAAAAAATAAATCTACAGGTCCACAATCAATGAGGAGGGAGGCTGGAAAAGCCAGTGGCGTAAAGAACGAGGGCTAAAGAGGTCTCAAACCCTGTACGACTGCTCACGTAGCGGGGTCTGGCCCTACAAGCTCGGTACCGGAGAGGGTGAGGGTTCCATCCCGGCTTTCTCCCCCTCGAGCCCATCAATCCCTCCTCGCCGCGCGGCAGAGAACGTATTTCCACTGGTCAACACCCAGTGAACTTGGCTTGCTGTTAAGAGAACTGACGTTTCACTTCGCTCCTTTCGCAACAGAGATTTCCGGAGCATCCACTACTGGCAGTGGATGGGGGGGGGGGGGGGNGGGGGGGGGGGGGGGGGGGAAAAAACCCCAAACCAAACCCCAAAACCCAACAAAAATAAAATCAAAATCAAATCTGAGCTGTCTGGCCAAGGAGCTGAAGGAGTTCAAGAATGCTTGTTGGACACTGCTTTTAATTTCCAGTTAGGGAAGCCTTTCTTGGAAAGCTCTAAGCTATAAGTTACGGAGCAGGCGGATTTTGCCCGATTTCCCCAGGTAAATATTTTAAGCAGGTGTTAACAGTGAGACCTGCTGGCCCAGGACTGTCCCCCACGGTGTTCTTTCACTTTATTTCAAGCACCCAAACAAAACCGACCCACAACCATCACTGCAGAGGGTGTTTTGTGTGTGTGTGTGTGTGTGTGTGTGTGTGTTTTCTACTCCGTTTACCGACGCGCGCAGAGGTTCACAGCTCCCAAACACTGCAGAAATTGGGCTGTCTTTCCAACCTCCCCTGAAATAAGCAGCTCTCAGGATCTCTTGGATAAAGCACAGTGGTAGGAGGGCAGCCCTTGCCGGCGGAGGACGCAGACTCAGCACACATCATGGCTGCTCGGGCAGCAAACAATTCACAGGGTGAGGGTCTGAAGGGTCAGGTGTCCCCCTCCTCCAGCTCCAAGTTCCACAACTGCACCTCCCCTGGAGCCCCCGAAGCCAAGGCTGAGCCCACATCTTCTACTGGGTGGGTATGAACAAAAAACTAACAGCCCACACCGAGCGGAAACAATAACCAGGCATCCAGAGCCCAGCATCAAAGGCACTGACAGTCGGCAGAGTTTCCAGGAGACCGGCAGAGTCAATTGGCCCTTTCCTGTTTATTTATTTTTATATATATACTTTCTTTCTTTTTCTCTTAATAAACACCAGCTGTATATAAAACATGAAGTGAAAGTCTGAGAGCAAACCTGAGCCTCACCTCACTGGGTCCCGCTTCGCCATTGATCAGAGAAAAGCAAAGCTCAAACGCCTTTCTAAAGGCTGGGTCACGCTTTGGGTTAAAACAAAGCCCCAGCCACACTCCTGTAAAGCAGGTTTGTGTAACCAGATTCACCAGGATTCAACAAATACACCCCCTAACCTACTGCCCCAGTAGGGGTTTAAAGCCATATTCTGTAGCAAACAAGTCCGGATCCGCACACACAGAAGTTATTACCTTCTCGCAGTGGGGTTGGTAAGACACAACACCAACGGCGAGAGGGTTGGGGAGGAGAAAAATGTCTCAGTGTGGTTCCTGTTGGAACAGGCACCTGGAGTTACACAAGCAGCGATCGCCCCCGATAGCCACAGGGAGAGAGACTCACGGGGTGAACCCCGGGAGGCTGGAGAAGCCTCGGCCACCAGCCCTGCCAAGAGGAGCTCAGAGATGCTTCAGGCCCGTCCAGCGCCGGGAGAAAGGGCCAATCTCTTGAAAAACACGGAGCTGATACCTCTCGTTCTTCCCCCGGCAGCGGCTGCACCCTCTCAGGTAAAGCAAAAAAGGCTGCCACGGAACAAACAACCGAAACCAAGAGTTTTCCCTCCCTCCAAACAAATATTTACAGCCCTTACAATCCACAGGCGCAGGGGTTTAGAAAGGTTTTCTTTGGGAAAAAAAAAAAACAAACCCCAAAACCAACCCACAGATTCCAAGAGGGTATATATTAAGCACGTGCAGGGGGGTTGTCTGAACCCCTCCTCGGCCACGTCCACAGGCTGATGAGAAACAGCCACGAAACCCCCCCCTCCCCGAGGTGGGATCCAGGCCCATCAATAACATGGTGGCACTTCTCCTCCCAGCCCTGCCCCAGGCCCAGGCCTGGCTCCCCTAAA
>VXBJ01007273.1:102356-124188 GCA_013400055.1 Nycticryphes semicollaris
GTGCGGTCTTAAAGGGGAGAGCGCGGGGGGCGCGGATGGGGCTCCAGGGAGCGGGTGTGTGAGTGTGTAAAGGAGTGTGTAACAGTGGGGGTGCCGTGGGGTGTGCGTGTAAGGGGGTGCACGTGCCTGGCTGGGTGCCGTCGGGAGGGCGCATGAAGTGGGTGGTGGTGGTGGGTGTAGGGTGGGCAGCCCGAACAGCGGGCAAGGGACCCCAAAACTCCGGGCAGGGCACCCTGAACCTGGACTCGTCACCTCTGACCCGCGGGCTGGGCACCCCAAACCTGGGGAAGGGTACCCCCATCCCTGGGAGGGGGCAACCCAAGCATCAGATTGAGTACCCCAAGCCTCAGGCAGGGCACCCTGAGTCCCAAGTGGGGCACCCCAAGCCTTGGGCAAGTCCCCCACAGCCCTGGTCTGAGTCTCTCCAAGCCCCAGGCTGAGCACTCCGAGCCCTGGCTGGGTCACCCTGAACCCCAGACCGAGCACCTCAAATTGCAAGCTGAGCACCAAAAGCCCAGACAGGGCACCCCAAACCTGGGTTGAGCGCCCCAGACTCTGGAGTGAGCACCCAAAACCCCGGGCAAACCACCCTGAGCAGCCCCCGACCAACCCTGCTGGCAACCAACAGCTGTCCTTTGCTGGCCAGTTTCTCCCAGTCACTAACTGGGAGTGGGACGCGTGGGCAGGGCAGGACGAGCAGAGCCAGGCACAGGGGGAGGGTTGGCAGGAGGCTGGTGCCAGGTTTATTGGGGGACCCGGCGGTGGCACTGGGTGGCACGGTGTTGAAGCAATAAATGAAGCCACGCGGAAGTGCCAGGATCTCACCCCTGCCACATCACCTGCTGCCCCGTGGAGGTTGGGCAGCTGTTAAGCGATAAAATAGCTTTACACTTTATTAAATATATTAAATCTTAATAATTAAATAATTACGGAGTAAGGCGCAAAGCTGGTTCTGCTGAATAGCCCAGTCCCCTCTGACCAGCCCTGAATGCAGGGGTGGTTTTGGGGATGGTGGTGAGCAGTGTGGGCCAGAGCTGGCCTCAGGCTGCAACAAAACACCCTGGAAAACACCAAAATATTGGCAAATCGCAAAAGGGGCTTGGAAACGGGGATTGCTGGGGAAGGATAAGGCCACCACAGCCATCATCTTGGCATGCCCCTGTGGCACGGGGGATGCTTGGACCTTTTTCGGTGCTGGCAGCTCCTTGTCCCGGGGAGTCCTGAGACATGCTGGGGTGCAGATCCGTCCCAACCAGGGGGATGCTACCCCTGCACCATCCTTTTCAAACAAAACCCAGATTTCCTCCGGCGAGAGGCGCGCCGGGTACCGCAGACCCGCCGGGGAATTCCTGCCGCCGCCGCCGCCGAGCCCACGGCATCCCCGCTGCCGCCGCGCCGGGCAGGCAGGTTTGGGCAGCACCCGCTGCCGGCATGCCACACCGGGTGCCAGCCATGGGTAGGTGCCTGGTCAGGCTCGGGGGCTGTGCCAGGGGATGGTGGAGGCTCTGGTCCCTGCTCATCCATCGGCCGTGGCATCTGGCTTGCGGGGGCTTGGGGTGGGCCGCCAGCCCCAGGCGCCTGCTGCCATCCCCACCGGGCAGGCGAGACGGGCTGGCGTCAGATGACAGATCTGGGGGGTATTTTTGTAACCGAGCTGGAATATTCCTCCCTTGCTTTTTTTTTTTTCCTTGTTTTGGTTTTTTTTTTTTTTTTTTTTTCCCCCTCCTTGCAAATTAAAAAGGCTCCAAGGAAGGGTGGGAAAGGCGGGGGCTGCAAGCAAAACCCCCTCCGTGACCATCCTGGCACTGGCTACGAGCGGCTCCAGCGCATTCCCAGTGCTCAGTCCTCTGGTTTGGGCTTTTCCAGGGAATTGTTCAGCTTCTTCAGCGTCTTTTTAATCCGCAGGGCGGTGAGGCGGGCTGAGGGGCTCTGGTACCAGCACTCCTTCATGATCTTTGCCAGCGCTGACAAAACCTGGGGGAAACACAAAAAGTGGGGAAAATTGTGGGGTTTCATGGGGAGCAAAAGTCCGGCTCAGGGTGGGAGTGGAGCAGTCCCTCCAGGACTCACCGAGTTGGAGAAGAGGCGGTTGGGGACCACGGGGGTCTGCTGGTCGATGCACACCACCTTCTTCATGTCCTCAAAGCTGGGGTCACTGGGGACGGCATCAAAGAAGGGCGGGCGGTACTCCTCCACGATGCCTGTGGGCAGGGGGGGGGTGTGTGAGGGCAGGGGGAGCACGGGGTTCACCCCCACACACTGACATCATGGGGTCCCCGTGGGAGGGGGGTGGGATCAGCACAACTGGTTATCTCAAAGGGCATGGGAATCTCTGGGAAACACCAGCGTGATTTGCCCCCCTGTACTGGTGGCGATGCTGCCCATGGGTCATGGCTCCAGCCCCCGCTGCACCATGGGACATCGTGGTGGCTCTGGGAGACTGGGGGCTGGCTCCAGCTCTGGCTGTAGCACCGATGGTGACTACAGCCCCAGTCCTGCCATCGATCACAGCTCCAGCCACAGCTCGAGGACTGGCACCAGCTCCTGGCACCAATGCCACCTCACAGCCCTGCACCTCCATCCGGCAGCCCCATGGCCAGTCTACCAGCTGGCCCAGCTAATCCCTGCTTAAGTGCTTCCATATGGCCTTGTGTCCACAGGGTTTAACCCCTCGGGGTTGCCCTGAGCACCCACTGGCCCCCCCTGCACCCTGGGGGGTGGCTCCTGAACCTCTGGGTCCCTTGGAGCCCCTGTCTCCAGCACCCCCAGGACTGTGCAGTGGCCACTCAGCCCACCCCAGAGGGCGAGGGGACCTGGAAGGGTTAAAACCATCTGGTTGAAGGTCATCTCCCACACATGGCTTTGGTAATTTGGAGTAAATGTTTAATCTGAAGGAGCCCCGGGGTGCTAAATGAGATTATCCAGGCCAGACTGTGCCTGAGGGGACCTCCTGCCTCACCTGCCAGCGCACACCATTTAATTAATGCTTCTAATGGACTTTGCCGGCTGTGAGCAGTGCTGGTTGGGCAGCCCTGACGAGGATCCTCTGCAGTGCGGGGACCCGGTCTCCATCCCCGTCGTGTCCCCCCCCCCTAAAGCCAAGCCCCACCGGCCGGAGGTCCTGGCCATGGCCAGCTTCCAGGCAGCGCTCCACGCTGCTTGTTTTCTAATCAGCGCTGAACAAACAAAGCGCTGATTGAGTCTAATGGGCCCTTTAATCAGGGAGCCGGGTGCTGACACTAGATTACAGTGTTTATAATTTACAGCTAATCTGCTGGGCGAAGGGAAAGGGAAAAAAAAACCCACCACAACAACAACAGAAAAAAAAAAAAAACCACCATAAAAAGGAGAGAAGGAGGGAGCCGAGAGGGAGCCGACGCGGAGCTGCGCTGGGAGCTGGGAGCATGGCAACCGGCCGGGAACCGCTCACCGTTCACCACCGTTCGCCGGGTGATCTCCCAGAGCACCAGCCCGTACGCCCAGATGTCTGTCTTCTTGTAGGACTCGAAGCAGTCGGTGCGAATCTGCTCGCTGAGCACCTCCGGGGCCATGTAGCGCTTGGTGCCCACCCGGGGGTTGTTGCCGATGTCCAGGTAGTCGCTGCCCTGGGAGTGCATGACGGCCAGCCCTGGAGGGGTGCCAGAGCTGGTCAGTGCCATGCTAGTGTTACATTCCCTGGGGCACCCCACAGCCCCAGGGTGCCACATCCCCAGGGTACCAAATCCCCAGGGCACAACATCCCTGGGGTGCTGCATCTCTAGGATGCTGCACACCTGAAGCAGTGCATCCCTGGGGTACCACTTCCCTGTGCTACCACATCCCCATGCCACCACATCCCCATGTCACCGCATCCCTGGGGCATCACATCTCTGGGGCACCACATCCCTGGGGCACATCCCTGGGGTCGTACCACATCCCCGTGCCACCACATCCCCATGTCACCGCATCCCTGGGGCATCACATCTCTGGGGCACCACATCCCTGGGGCGCTGCATCTCTAGGATGCTGCACCCCTGAAGCAGTGCATCCCTGGGGTACCACTTCCCTGTGCCACCACACACCCATGCCACCACATCCCCATGTCACCACATCCCTGGGGCACCACATCTCTGGGGCACCACATCCCTGGGGCGCTGCAGCCCTGGGGTACTGCATCCCTGGGGTACCAAATCCCCAGGGCACCACATCCCTGGGGTGCTGCATCCCCAGAGCGCTGCATCTCCAGGATGCTGCATCCCTGAGGCAGTGCATCCCTGGGGTACCACATCCCTGTGTCACCACATCCCTGTGCCACCACAGTGTTCTGGGGAACACTGGAACCAGCTCCCCAGAGAGGTGGTGGAGTCTCTCCTTCTCTGGAGACATTCAAAACCCATCTGGACGTGTTCCTGTGTGACCTGCTCTGTGTGTTCCTGCTCTGGCAGGGGGATTGGACTAGATGATCTTTCAAGGTCCCTTCCAATCCCTGAGATTCTGTGATTCTGTGGTTCTGTGATTCTGTGATCCCCGTGCCACCACATCCCTGTGTCACTGCATCTCTGGAGCACCACATCTCTGGGGCACCACATCCCTGGGGTGCTGCATCCCTGGGGTACCACATCCCTGTGTCACCACATCCCTGTGCCACCACAGTGTTCTGGGGAACACTGGAACCAGCTCCCCAGAGAGGTGGTGGAGTCTCTCCTTCTCTGGAGACATTCAAAACCCATCTGGACGTGTTCCTGTGTGACCTGCTCTGGGTGTTCCTGCTCTGGCAGGGGGATTGGACTAGATGATCTTTCAAGGTCCCTTCCAATCCCTGAGATTCTGTGATTCTGTGGTTCTGTGATTCTGTGATCCCCGTGCCACCACATCCCTGTGTCACTGCATCTCTGGAGCACCACATCTCTGGGGCACCACATCCCTGGGGTGCTGCATCCCTGGGGTACCACATCCCTGGGGTATCAAATCCCCAAGGCACCACCTCCCTGGGGTGCCACAGTCCTGTGCAACCATGTCCCTGAGCCACCACATCCCTGAGGTACCACATCCATGGGATTCCATATCTGACCACATCTCACCCAGGTCTGCGATGCAGCACTGCCGGTTGCTTTTCACCAAGATGTTCCTGCTCTTCAGGTCGCGGTGGGCAATGGCAGGCTTGCCCTGGGTGCCAAAGATCTCCACGTGGAGGTGGACAAGGCCGCAGATGATGGAGGAAGCCAGGCCCAGGCAGGTCTCCACGTCCAGGGCTGTCCTCTGCAAGTAGTCGTAGAGTGAGCCGTTCTCGTGGTAGTGGGTGATGAGCCAGAGCTGGGTGCTGGAGTTCCTCGATGTCATGTCGGAGGCAATGAAACCTGGATGGAGGCAAAGTGCTGGGACCATGGAGCCATCATGCAGTTGGCCACTGGCTCCCGTGTCCCCCCCACTTACCCAGGATGTTGTCGTGCCGCAGGAGGACAGTGTTGTAGATCTCTGTCTCACGGAACCACGACTGCTCGTCCCGGGAGGAGAAGATCTTCACGGCCACGCTCTCCCCGTGCCACACGCCTCGCCACACTTCACCGTAGCGTCCTTTGCCTGTCACAGCCATGGCACTGTGTCACATGGCCCCTCCAGCCCCCGATCCCCTCCCCGCACCCAGTGTGATGAACGTGTGGGGGGTTCAGTGTGGGGGTCTCAGTGTGGAAGAACAACGGAGCGGCACAGGGTCCATTGATCTTGGCCAACTGCCACCCACACCCCCAGGGGCTCTCTGCCCCCCCATCAGCAGGACCAGGGGACAACTTGGAGTCTCTGTGGGGTTTTTGCTGAGATGGTTGGGTCCAACCAGCCTGGGTATGGTATTGTGGTGGCAGGGGTCCAGCAGGGGTCCAAGCATGTGCCCAAGCACCATCTGGGGAGGCCGGGGCAGCCTCCCCCCATGCCCGGCCGCTCTCCTTACCCACACACTCCATGAGGGTGATCTGACGAGCCACTGTTCGCTGGACGAGGAAGGGCAGCCCCGAGCCGCTGCCAGTGGTGCAGTCGTCGTTCAGCAAGTCCTGCGCAGCCGGGGTGGCAGTGGGGTCAGCCCTACGGCTGCCACACACCCAGCAAGTCCCTCCCTTCTGTGTCTCGGCGGCATTCGGGGTTGCCCCAGAGTTCACCCACCTCCAAAGTGCTGTCTCCCACCATGGACGCCTTCAGCATGAGGTCCGTGTCTCCGAAGTCACTTTTCTTGCGGCGGTGCTGGGCCACCTTCCAGCAGAAGAGCGCCGTGAGCACCACGAGGATGAAGAGGGTCAGCAGGGGGACGAAGATCATCAGAAGGAGGTTGGGCAAGGAAGGCACCTTTCCCAGGGCCTCTTCTCCTGCAGGGGAAAAGGATGGATGGGAGCATGAAGGTTGGACCTGGGGAGGGTGGAGGACCTGTTGCTTGGGCTTGGACCTGGGGAGGGTGGCTCTGCACTGAGGTCAGTGCCACGGATGGCAGCTCTGCAGGCACAACCCCAAGGAGGGACAACTGAGGACATCTTGCTAACCCTGTCCCACCCAGGATAGGAGGACTCTTGAGGTACTGAATGAGGAGAGAGATGATCTGGAGACCCAACCACATCCCAGCCCTGTGGGCAGCTCTGCCCCTGTGGCCCCCAGCTCCTCAAAGGTGGTCATGCCCCCCTGTACCTTGCAGGAAGATCTCCAGCTCGGCATTGCACATGTTGGAGTCACAGCACTTCATGCCGTACTGCTCCGTCACCGGTGTGTGGCAGTTCTCCAGGATGTTCTGGGAGAAGCAGCCCCTGTGCTGGGTGATGGTCCCTTCCTCCTTCCTCTTGCTGACGAAGCACACCTTGCCCGTGCAGGTGGGCTGGCTGCAGTGCGGCACGTCGCAGGCACACAGCAGCTCATCTGTGGGCGCGAGGAAGGGATACGTTGCGCCGTGGGACCCCCTGGCTGCCCAGCCCCGGGGCACACTGATGGCTTTGGGGACTCTTGAACCAAATTTCCAGAGCAGGCAGCCTGGGACTGGCTGGGGAAGGCGGCTGCGGGTGCCCAGCACAGAAGAGTCCATCCTGATATATCCGGAAAAGTTCCTTCTTCCCCAGCTGGGACCCAAATACCAGCCTTGAAGCTGGGGGTCACCTGTCCCTGTGCCCCCAGGGAAGGCAGTGGAGAGGTTGTGCATCCAGCCCCGGTGACTGGGATGCACTAGTTCGCAGCACATGGGGTCACATCCCACCTGTGGGGTCCCAGGGAACATGGGAACACCCTGCTTTGGGGCTGCCTTGAGGGGCCAGGTCCCGGGAGCCAGGATGGGACTAAAAGCTCCATACTCTGCCGGTGCCACCACGGTGGGTGCTGCAGGGACCCTGAGCTTCTGGGTGATGAACCCGGAGTCTTTCTGGGAGCTTTCCCTGGCCACACTGAAGGTGCTTCCCCGCACCGTGGCGCAGGAGCAGCGGAGAGGGCGGTCACGCTCCCAACCTCCCGATTTAGCTCTGCCCTTTCGCGCAGAAAATATCCCTCCTGGAATCAGCGAGTTCAGCGTGAGGGCAGCCAGCCAGACGGCAGCGAGGGGATGGATGGCTGTGGCCAGGCCCCTGTCCTCTGCCTGTCACCCCCCTGCCCCAAAGGCTGCCCCGGGCTACAGGGTGGTGGTTGGGCTGGGTCTGTAAACCCCAGGGGTTGGGGGCCCTGTGGGCAGGACAGGGACCCAATGGGGACTCATCCTCCCCATGAGCTCTGCTGCTGCTCCCTGTCAGAGCTGTCCTCCCTGCACAAGTCCACAGCCTGGATCTGTCCCCAGGTCACCTCGGTGCTCCACTGGGATCCCAAGCAGCTCCTCTCTGCTCCCCACCATCAGCACCAGCCCCCCGGGGAGAAAACACATTTTAAAACACGTGCATGCAGGCCTTTTCCCCATCTCCCCTCTGGTGATGTCAAAGCGCTTGATGAACCGTAATTAATTAAGCTGAGATCCTCTCCTGGAAGCAGGTCACTGTCCCAAAGGGGAGAAGCCCCTCACTGGGGATGGTCCCCAAGGAGCTCTGCCTCCCTCAGCGCTCACTCCGGGCCAGCTTGAATGAGCTGCTCTCCGAGGTGGTTTATTTTGAGCAGGGCAAACGATGATGTTCTCCAAGAGCTGAGGGTTTATTTTAACCTTCCCCCCCCTGCCCCCTGCCACCATGTGGCTGAGAGCACACGGTGCCAGCTGCCCTCACCGCATCGTTTCGGTACTCACCGGCTGCGACGCTGAGGGAGAGGGTCATCAGCGCCAGCACCGCTCGGCTGGGGGCTCCGCACAGCATTTTCCTGCAGAGAGCAGAGGGGTGAGAGACCACCCCCCCTGCAGCCCCTCCAAGGGGCTCATTGCCAGCCTAGGGGTGGCCGCAGGGGTTTGGGAAGGAACTGGAGGGATGGGGGGCATCGGGGAGGGAGAGGGTGGGCAGGACAGTGTGAGGTAGGATGTGTTGCTTCCAAGAGGAGTTTGGCCCTGGATGTCCTGGGTACAGCCCTTCCTGGGACTTCCCGAGCCCAGGAGACCTCCTGACTGCAGTGTGGGGACATGGCATGAGGTCCTGCAGTGCTGGGGGGTGCTCCAGAACGGGGGCCCCGCCATGTCCATGCTACCCCAACATCCTTCCTTTATCCCAGCCGTGCTCTGGCATTTCCCGCCATTCCCATGGCTCCCGCACTGCAAAACCACAGCCGGTGGCCAACCCCATGGTCTCAGCAGCCATGGCGAGTGCGGTGATGCCACGGCACTGCTGGAGATGCCAGTTTTGGCAAGACCCACGCCACAGGACAGAGCTCAACACCCCCCCCACCACAGTGCATCCCCCCCCCCCTCCGTCACCAGAGCCACAGGCAGGGGCTGGGGCAAAAGTACGGAGCTTATCGATGACACAAGCAGAGGCAGCCAAAAATTCCCCTGCTGTGCCTTTGGGGGAAGAGTTACTATTTTTTCCTCTGGGTTTTTTTTTTCTTTTTTTCTTTTTTTTCTTCCCCCCCCTCCCCTCCCCCCTTTTAAAAGAGACATTTCTGCCAAGCCAAACACGGCGGAGCCCTCCACCCCTCACCCTGCCGGCATCACTGCCCCTTTCACATGGCTGAGAGCTCAGCTGGCGGCAGCCAGGGCTCCCCAGCCCCTCCTCGGCTCATTCTTTGTGGTTCCCGACATAAACACGCCAAAGTCTCCGTTTCCTGCAATTGAACGAGCCCTGCCCAGGGCTGCTGGGACAGGAATCAAGATTGTTTAGATTCTGGCCTTGATGGGGAAGCAAAGTCACGCAAGCCCGGCCCTCGAGAGCACACACATACGTGGCTGACCCAGGCAGGCAACGGCTGTGGTGTAAAATGGGCTTTTCCTCCCCAAAATAGCACGCTTGGTTGTTGCTCGTGGGGAGGAAACGGGGTGAGCGGGTCCCGGGGGCTGGAAGACAGGAGCGGGGTCTGGTCCTGGGTGTCCCCTGCCAGGAGCAATGCCCAAGCTGATCTCCAGTGAAGCGGCGGCCGGTCCCTCAGCTGGCCCAGGATCAGCTTAATTTTTAAAAAATAAACTCCCCTGGAGTCGGGGTGCTGCTCCCCGAGCCCCCAGGATGCTCCCAGGCGCAACACTTCTCCTTGCAGCCCTGACAGCTACAAACCGCCTCATTATAAAAGGGAAGCTGAGGCTCCTGGGTGGTGAATTCCCTCCTCGGGGGCACTGCCATAAAAACCTCAGCCGTTAAGTCGTCGGCGGGATATTTGCCATGAAACACAAAGCGGTCGGGGCCTCACCCAAAGCTTCGCTGTAACACACAGCGTCGCGCGGAGTTTCGCCGCTCACCGAGAGCAAACCGTAACCCAAAGCCTTCTCTGGTGTCTTGTGGGAGAAATATCCCGGGGGCTTCTCTTAAGGGGTGAAACCAGCCCTCGTGTCCCCATCCCTGTCCCCAGGTTCCACCCCACACCGCTGTGTCTCATGCTGGAGCTGCAGCACACACCAACCCCCCCCGTGGCGTCTGCTCCAGCCCAGCCCAGGGTGGGTGATGGCAAGTCCCATTGCCATGTTGCATCCCTCCAGCTTTTGGCATCTGCAGCAGCATCAGGAGAGGAAAAAACCCCAGTTGAAACCTCTCAGGCAGGGCATGGGTGCTGGTGAAGTGGCTGGGAGTGACAGGCAGCCCTGTCACAGCACTGGCTGGATGAGGGGGCTCAGAGCAAGACCCAGCCCCAGGAAGGGGTATTTCCCCGTGACCCCACAGAGAGAAAAGCAAAGGGGTGGTTGGGGGGAGACAGAGCGGGAGGAGGTGGGAGCCCAGGGAAGGGGATGGGCAGAGTCCTTGGGCACACGAGGATGGCTGGAGGGTCCCCTGCTCTTACTGGGATGGCTCAGTGGAGCTTCGCAATCCCGGCACTTCTGCTCTCCCCTGCGGTTTCTGCTGCTCCAGGGGTCTTTGCCCGCAGGATGTGGCTCGTGACTCAGTTCCCCTCTGTCGCCTTTTCGCAGGGAACCAGACACGGCGGAGACACTCGTGTTGTCTGTCCAGGCAGTGACAGTGCCTGTGCTGGCCCCTCCAGCCCAGGGGGGACTCAAGGCTGTGTGCGCCGGCCATCGACAGCCCCGGCTGGGGTGTGAAGGGGCTGGATGGACGCTACGTCCGAGTTGGCAAGAGCTTTGCCATGGAATCCCAAGGCTTCGGCCCGGTTTCAGGCACAGGATGGAGGTTTTTCCTCCCTGTTCCATCCTGCGGGGCTGGGGGTGGGTAGGGGGGGTCGTGCACCCAGCAAAGCTGTTTGCATTCCCTGGACCCTCTGGTGCAGCCGGAGCAGGAAGGAGGGACGCAACGCTCAGCTCAGGGGGGCTGCGCCGCTCTGACACCTCTCTCACCGATGGGCATCGCTGCGCCATAAATGAGGGGTGCAAAGAGAGGGGCAAACTCAGCTCAGGTCCACGTTAATCTCTTGGCGAGGCCAGTGTCGCACGTGGCTCCTCGTGCAGCGTGGGGACGAGGGGAGCCCTCCTGCCCCCACCTTGTGGCAGGGCTCAAATGCTGCCGGTGGGGCAGAGCTCCCACGGCACCAGCTTCGTTTTGGGCAGTTTGCTCTGAAAACGGAGCCTCTGAAGGGGCTGTTTTGCTCTTCCTCGCCCACTCCTCCTCCGAGGGACCCGGGGTTCAGCTTTGCAGAAGGGTTACACTGAGGCAGCGTGTCCTGCGGCGTCACTGCCGTCGGTGACCCATCGCCCTCACTCCAGCCCCGGCCAGCAGAGCCATCAACTTTCCCTCGTTTTACTTGTGCCTTTTCAAAACACACCCCAATTCCCCATTTCCCATCTCAGCTCTGGGCTTCCAGTAGCAGCCGAGTATTATTTCAGCTCTTTAACAAGAACCTGGGGACAGATCCTGCTACTACTGCATCGGTGTAATGCCAAATTTATGCTCCTGGCTCCAGCAGAGCCCCAATTCCAGCCTCCGCTAACCCTCACGTCAACCCCAGCACCCCACCGAATGTGAAGGAAACGGGGCCAAATCCTGATTTCGGGGTAAATCAGGAGGGAAGAGCCACTCTCAACGCAGACCTGGACCTCACCAGCACCCGGTGCTTCCCCACTCACCTACAGCATCCGTGTCCCGTGAGTACCCGCAGCATTGCCCGGCCCTGGTGAGGTTCTCCCGGATGCAGTCCTGGGCTCGGAGGCGGAGTACGGGAGGCTCAGCCGGGGCAGCTCCGCTCCGTGCCGTGCACCCCGGCTTGGAGGAGCTTCATGGGGATGCTCCCCTCCTGCCGCCCTTCCCAGCACCGCAGGGGATCCCACAGCCGCAGTGTCACCCGTTCCGCCGGAGAAAGGTCTCCAACCCCGTCCCTGTCCCCGTCCTGGCCCCAGGGGGTTGGCTCAGCGGTCCCGTTGTCCGAACGCAGCCGCTTGGCGAGCGTTCTGTGGTCTGGATGTGGGAGAAGTCAAAAAAATGTTTCTTATTACTGCCTCTTCCTGCCTGGCTTCTCTCCACCACTCCCAGCTAATAAAGCATTTCCTATTGCTGAGCACACATCCACAGCCAGCCTCCCTTCCTCCTGCACACCGGGCCCCAGCTCCATCCTGGTTGCTCTCCCTCGTCCCGTTCCTCCTGCCCCTGGCCTTCACCAGACTCTTTCCCTCCCCACTTTCCCAGCTTTTGAGGCAAACCCAAGCCCTTGGCTGGGGGATGTCCGTCATGTCTCCTTCCCTGAGCACCTAAAGGCCTTTGGCAGAAACACAGATGGTGGCTTTGACAGTGCTGGGGGTGGGAATGCTCTGGAGAGATGCTGTGGGAATGACCTTGACATTACAGGAATGACCTTGAGGTGCTTGGCCATCCTTCCTGCTCCAGCATCCCGCCCTCATGGGGATGGGAGCACCACGACAGGGCCAAGGGACTCCCCGGCTATTTGGTGTTTGGCATGACATCCCAGTGGGACTTTCAGACTGGAGGGCAGAGGGGTGTTTCTCCCCCGGGATGTAATGTGGCATTGGGGGGTGCTGCCACACCTTTACCCCATCAGGGATTGCTCCATGCCCCCTGTCACCAAATGGTCCTTGAGAGGCCTTGGCAGTGGGCTCTGGGACGGGGTGGTGGGACCGTTCCCCTGGGGTGAGGCCGGGCACTTCCCGTTCCCCCAGGACACGTGGGGCTGCTGCAGCCACGGGCAGCAGAAGTGCCACTTCCTCTTCGGCCGTTTCGGGGTCATTTTCTTGCAGCCACCTCACTCTTGGCTGCTTCATACTCCCCTCATCCCCCTCCTTGCCCTCCAGCACCTTCCCAAACCCCACCTTTGCCTTTCTCCCAGCGGCTCCCCCCTGGCAGGATGGATGACCTGCTCTGGTGGGCAGCCGGAGCAGGCAGCAGAGGGCAAACAGCGTGTGGGCTGGCGGCGCTGCCTCCTTCTTCATGAAGTTTCAGGGCCTGATTTACCTCTCTGTTCCCCATTGCATCACCAGCCCCTAATTGCACCACAAACCCAAGCGGCTCCCAGACCCTCCCCGTGCCGGGAGAGCGGAGCGGAGCGCGGCTGTGGGGCTTTGAGGTCTTGCCGGCCGCCTCTCCCCCGCTATCGTCCATGATCTAGGAAGTTTAAACAAACAAAAGCACAAAACCAGGATAAAACACGAAGGACCTTCACGTGTGACCTTGCCCGCGCCGGGGCCGGGAGGTTTCTGGAGCTGGCGCAGGGGAAACGAGCAGTTTCCATCAGATAAGAGCTGCCCGGGAGGAAGCTGGTGCCTGCAGACGCCTTATCTCCATGGCCATCTTTGCTCTGGTGCGCGGGTCTCGGTGATCCGATCAGTGGTCGGCCCCTCCTGAGGTTATTCCCAGATGGCTCCTGTGTCCCAGCTGCCTTCCATGGGTGCAGGCACATGGTGGGTGCTGGCACCCCGCTTTTACAGCTGCCGGCAGGAGTTTCCCTGGGCAGCCAAGCGAGCCGGCTCTCCAGTGAGGCCTGGTGCCGGCTGCCTCGGTCCCTGAGTTTTCATCTTCCAAATGGGGCAGCTCCTTATTTTTAACAGTAATCATCACCAGAGGGGTAAACACTGGCTTAAAAAACTTCTGAAAGTTGCCAGGTCTTAATCCCTGGTGACCTCTCAAAGCCAACGTGAGACTTTCCCTCATCATTTGGGCCCTTGTGGCCGCACGCTGTGTCTTCATCCCGCGGAAGGACACCAGTACCCCTGGGCCATGGGTCCACTCAATGATCTGGACGAGGGAATCGAGTGCACCCTCAGCCAGTTTGCAGATGACACTAAACCAGGTGGGAATGTTGACCTTCTTGAGGGTAGAGAGGCTTTGCAGAGGGATCTGGACAGGTTGGATCAATGAGCTGAGACCAATAGGATGAGGTTCAACAAGGTCCTGCCCTTGGGTCACACCAACCCCATTGCAGTGCTACAGGCTTGGGGCAAAGTGGTTGGAGCTGCTCCATGGAAAAGGATGTGGGGGTGTTGGTTGACAGTGGCTGAACATGAGCCAGCAGTGGGCCCAGGTGGCCAAGAAGGCCAACAGCATCCCTGTCTGTGTCAAGAACAGCCTGGTGAGTAGGACTGGGGAGGTGATCATCCCCCTCTGCTCAGCACTGGTGAGGCCCTACCTCGACTGTTGTGTCCAATTTTGGACCCCTTATCCCAAAAAAGACATTGAGGGGCTGGAGTGGGTCCAGAGGAGGACAACGGAGCTGGTGAGGGGTCTGGAGAACCAAAGAGAAGGATCTGGAGAACTTGTGAGGAGCAGCTGAGAGAGCTGGGGGTGTTCAGCCTGGAAAAAAAGGAGGCTGAGGGCTTCTTGCTTTCTACAACTCCTTGAAAGGAGAGGGTAGCCGGGGGAGGTCGGTCTCTTCTCCCAGGGACAGGCCATGGGACAAGAGGAAATGACCTGAGGTTGTGCCAGGGGAGGTTCAGATTGGAAATTAGGGAAAATGTTTCCAGGGAAAGGGTTCTGAAGCCTTGGACTGGGCTGCCCAGGGAAGGGGTTGAGGCCTCATCCTTGGAGGGACATAAAAGATGAGTTGACACAGTGCTTAGAGACATGAGTTAGTGATGGGGTGTTGTTTTTTTATCAGAGTTAGGCTGATGGTTGGACTCGATGATCTCAAAGGTTCCTCCCAAGCCAGTCAATTCTGTGATCCCTTGGGGTTTCATTGAGCCATCCTGGCAGTGATGGAGGGGGACAAGGGACCGGTGGGGACCCAGCTCTCCCTTCCCTCTGCATGGCGGGAATGAAGGCTGCTCCATGTGCCGTCCGCCCCCGGCTCATCTGTGAGCCGCTGCCGGGAGCTGGTGAAGGAGCTTGGCCACGTGCTGGGGAGCCCAACACGAGCCAAAGGCTGGAGGGGAACAGACAGGGAGGTTGAAGCTCCTTCCTGACCAACATCCTTCCCCACCACTCAGCCCAAATCTCCCAGTGCCTTCCCCGCCCCCAAAAGGCAGAGCCTCAGCCTAAAAGTGGAGAAGGGGGGGGGTTTGTTCCCCTAAAGAAGGGAAGGGGCTCTGCCCTGGGCTGTGTGCCTGGCTGTTTATTTATGCATATATATTTATAATTTAAAAANATTATATATAAAAAAATTAAATAAAGAGATATATAAACTGGTCTGGTTTTTTATTACCTGAATAACTAGTGCTTTGAGTGGCTCTCACCCCCCTGGGTGTCAAATCCTGGATGCTCAGGCACTTCAGCAGCCAGAGCAGTGGCTCAGGGCAGCCAGCACCCTGGGCTCCCCATCCTACACCCTGGGACAGAGCTGGATTTAAGAAGAGCTGAAAATATGTGAAGCAGGAGCCGGCTGCCTCTGCAGCACATCCAGGGTGTGCTGGCACCTGAAAAAAATGCAGGGGCAAGGGTCCCTGTGGGACCAGGTCTCGGGGGGCTGGATGGGTGCATGTTAGGGGTCCACGTGGGCCCAAGCTGGAGCTCCTGGGAAGGTGGTTTTCCCGGGAACAGGGACCTTTGGGTCCTGTCCTGGGTAAGGTCAGAGCACAAAAGCTGCCTCCACTCTGCCCATCCCCACTCTGGAGGGCAGTGGGGATGGAGCCCACGAGCACCCCAGGTTTGGTACCCAGCATGGAGATGATCCCCCATGCTGAGCCTTGGCTTGTACATCTGCAACCCAGAAACACAGAGGAGTGGGGAAGCTGATGTCACCCGGGGGGTGACAGGGTGGACAGGGGCTGCTGGCAGCAAGGCGGAAGGGTTCCTGCCAGCCTGACAGGCAGCCCTGAGCTTTATTCATCAAATCAATCCTGTTAACATGGCAACCACTTCCATTTTAATTTGCACGGCTGCTTTCCACCATGTGCTGCAAGATCAAGATCTCAGGAAGATCAAAGAGGCAAAAAAGAAAAAAAATAATGAAAATAAGAAAAGAGCCACTTCTGCCACAGACCCGCTCCGTGGCAGACACAGAGCCTGGCCCAGGGCAGGGTGGGAGCCCAGCATGACCAGAGCCGAGGCCTCGTGGTGGGAGAGGATGAGGGGCAAGGCGAGGAGTCAGGGACCCAGGACCCCAGGGACTGGGCCATCTCAACTGGGTACATCCCCAGCATCCTCCTCCCTTGTCCATCCCCATCCCACTGGGGAAGGAAACCACCCCTGTGCCAAAAGCAAGCAGCTCCATGGGGACAGCTGGGACCTCGCTCCCACCCCAGCACCTCCTGCCTTAGCATCTCTTCTCCCTTTTCTTCTTTTTCTCCTCAATCTTCTCCTCCTTGGCTGCTCTCTTCTCCTCCTTCAGCTCCTTGTACTTCCACTTGGGGGGCTGCAGCAGGTTCTTGTCCCCCTGCTGCCTCCGCTCCCTGGAGTGGGCGGGTGGGCAGGAGTCTTTGCTCACTTTGATTTTTGGGACAGGGTCCCCAGGGAAGATGCTGTTCCCACTGCACAGCCGCAGGGGCAGGAAGCTCAGGAGGCCACCGGCCGGCCGGCGCGGTGGCAGGAGCTGGATCTCTGATGTGGCTTGGCCATTGCAAGAGGATGCCCCAGTGCCGTGGCACGAGGTGTGTTCTGGCTCAGCGTCTGGATCTGGCACGTGCTGCCCAAGGATCTCCGGCACTGACAGCCTGTGCTTGCCCACCTCAGGTGGGCTATCGGGGCAGACAGTTTGGCAAGCGGTGACCACAAAGGGGCTGGCAAGGGAGGTGGTCATCCTCACCATGTGGTCCATCACACCGTCCTCCTCAGGGTCGTGGGGGAAGTTGAAGGTGAACATGGATTGAATCTTCTCTGACAGCCTCTTGCCCCTGGTTTTAGGGCTCAGGGCCTTGGCCACCAGCTCGGCCAGGGCTGGCCACTCGGGCCGGTACCGGGTGCCAAACTGCTCTGCCCGTGGGTGCCTCAGGAGGCTCCGGATCCGGACGGTGGTCTCAAAGCGGCCGGTGAAGGCTGCCCACTCCCTGGCTGTCTTCCTCTTGATGGGATCCACTGCTTGCAGGTCTGCTCCTGGAGATACCAGGATGCAGAGAGCATCACCGCAGTGTCCCACCCTGTCCCACCCCAGAGTGCAGGGCGAGCAGCAATGCCACCCCATCCCAAAAAACCCCAGGAAAGTCCTCGGGAAGATGCTCACCGGCCAGGAGCAGGGCGGCCACGCAGTGCTGTTGCCCCTGCACCGCAGCCTTCATCAGCGCCGTCAGGCCCCGGGGGTCCCTCTTGTCCACCTCGAGCCCAGGGTAGTAGTTAAGGAGGTAGTTGACGATGGTGATGTGTCCTTAACAGCCAAGAGAAGCTGCGTTAGAGTTTTGACAGTTAACGAGCAGTGGCTGCTGATGTCCACTGGAGAAAAAAACATTTCACAACAGCACCTCGTGAGGACAAAAATGCAGAAATGTGGAGGGATCAGGACTGAAAGGGTTTGGGTTTATTTTGGTTTCGGGTTTGGCTGCACAAGGAACAGCGCTGGCGCGCCGGCTGCTTGAGTGGTGAACGCAGGAAGGAATCCAAAAATGCGGAAAAGATCACCCATTCCAGCGAGGATAAAGTGGGAAGAAAAGCCAATCCCCTCTTCGAGATGCTCCTCCTTCTCCCCACCGTTAATTGGGGCAGAGGGAGCTGGACTCTTCTGTCGTAGCATGAAAAAACCATCGTGACCAGAGCTTTTGCACACGTGGGACCTTGTGTGCAAGTAAATCACGGTGGCTCACGGGGCTTTTCCGGAGCACGTTGGGGTGGCTCTGGCTCAGTTCTGCCGTTTTCAGCGCCACTGCTCAGGTGGGATGTGTTGCAAGACAACATTGCTGCAGGAATCTCCATTTTTGGCATGACCTACCCAGCTTGAAAATGGCGCTGAGATGAACCATAAGCTCATATGGGGAGGGTCCCATCCCTTGGGACCCTCAGTTTTGCTGGCAACTCATAGGAGCCCCTCTGCTGTGTGAGGACAGGCTGAGAGAGCCAGGGGGTGTTCAGCCTGGAGAAGAGAAGGCTCCGGAAAGACCTTAGAGGAAAGCTGGGGGGGATCCATTCATCAATGAAGGAGGGGAGCTATAGGATGAGGGGGATAGGTTTGACCCTGAAAGAGGGGAGATTCAGACAAGATCTGGGGAAGAACTTCTTTGGTGTGAGGGTGGTGAGAGCCTGGCACAGGTTGCCCTGAAAATCTGTGGCTGCCCCATCCCTGGAGGGGTTCAAGGCCAGGTTGGAGGGGGCTTTGGTTAACCTGGTCTCGTTGAAGATGTCCCTGTCACTAGAAGCGGTGGAACTGGATGAGTTTGAAGGTCTCTTCCAGCCCAAACCAAACCATTCTGTGATTCTGTGGTGATTCCACCACTTCCCTGGGTTGGAAGAGACCTGGAAAATCATCAAGTCCAACCATCAACCCACCACTGACCAACCCACCACTGACCCATGTCCCTCAGCACTGGCTTTTAGATCCCTCCAGGGATGGAATGTGGGAAGTGGAGCCATAGGATGAAGGGGAAGGGTTTTAAACCATAAAATGAGAGATTGAGCTGAGATGTTGGGGAAGAACTTGTTTGGGGTGAGGGTGGTGAGATCCTGGACCAGGCTGCCCAGAGAAGCTGCAGCTGCCCCATCCCTGGAGGGGTTCAAGGCCAGGTTGGAGGGGGCTTGGAACAACCTGGTGTGGTGGGAGGTGTCCCTGCCCAGGGCAGGGGGTGGAACGAGATGAGCTTTGAGAACCCTTCCAGCCCAAACCATTCTGTGGTTCTATGATTTGAGGGATTTTGGAGGGGAAGCACAGGGGGTCACATCACCTCTTGAGGGCTCTCACTGCAACTGCTCTGTGTGGAGACCGAGCGTGGTGCCTACCTGCTTGGGCTGCCATCATGAGGGCTGTGTTCCCATCCTTGTCCTGCTGGTTGACATTTATGTAGGGGCACTTCTGCAGCAGGGGCACGATGTCCACAAAACCCTTGTAGCAGGCGACCATCAGTCCGTTCTGGAGAGGGGAGAGCACTCAGCATCGGGGCAGCACTGCACCATCCTCCCCCCTGCGGTGCTCCCCATGGTTCCCCCAGTTCACCCCCCAACCCACTCAGACTCTGTGGGTTGACAGATGAGGTTCTGTTCCAAGGATCGGATCAATCCCAGAAGACACATCCCTTGTCAAAGTCATCCCAGACAGGACTCTCTTCCTTCTCCTCCACCTGCTTTAGCAACCACTACCCTTCAGGATTTGCCTATTCCTGGAAAATCCCACTTGTCCACTCACCCTCCCGTTGATGTCCAGCTCCGTAGCCTCACTCCGGGTCACCCCAAGCTCCAGCCTCTCCTGCACAAGCTTGGCATCATTCCTGGCACAGCACTGGTAGAGGCTGAGGTCCCTGGCACCACCAGCCTCCAGGGTAGGCTCGTAGCAAGGATAGACGGAGTCGTCGGAGAAGATGCTGCTCCTGTCTGAGGGCTCCGACTCATCCTCCTCCTCTTCTTCCTCCTCATAGTGCAGCTCTGGGTCTGAGGCATCCAGGCTGGATGCAGGGGCTGCCACATGTTCTTCTCCACCGCAGGCATCTGTCATCCGGCCTGGCTGGGGGGGGGGAGCGAGCCCAGCTTGGCCCCGAGCCCTGCCGGGGACTGGGATCCTCTCCCGGGAGGATGAAGGGACACTCCGGACGGTTCACTCCCTCCTGTGCAGACACAGAGCGGGCGTGGGAACTGTGTGGGCTCCAGCATCCTTCATCCCTCATCCCACTGGGAAGCCTTGGCCGGCTCCCAGCTGCCGGCACAGCCCAAGGGTCCCGTTGCCATCCTCTCCCCCCTGCGAATGCAGCGGGGGGCTCAGGTGCTGTGAAACCCCAGGTGGGGAGCAGCTCCCCACGGCACCGTCTCCAGCACAGAGCCAGGAAAACAGGAGGATGCCGTGGGAATTTGAAGGGTGGATAAATGTCCCATGGTCTAGGTGCTGGAACAGGAGGGTGAGGGGGAGACTGGGAGTGTCTCTGGTGTGGTGGGGATGCCGATGGGGGCACTGAGTGCAGCTGGGCTGCTGTCCCGAGTGCCAGGCTCTGGGGATGGGGGATGCTCTTCTCACCCTACCCTGAGCTTACCTGGGGCTGCTCAGACCTCCTCCGTGGGTCCCTCTTTGGCTGGGCAGCATCCCGGCTCCAACCAGGACGGAAAACTTTGCCAGGGAGAGCAGAAAATCAGCCTCACCCTTTGCAGCCACAAAGAGACTTCTGCTCTGGGTCTGGGGTGGCCGTTGGGCACCAGAGCTGTGACAACCTGCACGTTGACGTGGGCTCAGCCAGCTAAGACATCTTAATTCAAACTGTTGCTTAAAACGGCTCCGTTCGTCCTGAGCAGGATCAGAGCTGCTTGGGCAGGATTTAGCATCTTTAGCTGAGGAGCTGTTGGGAGTCCTGGGTGTATTTTTATACCTGTCTCACCTCAGTAAGATGCTGCCACCTGATGAGCCCCCGTCACTTCAGCTAAAAACTCCCCCAAACTCCCTTCCACTCCTGTTATACGCAGGGGAGTTTGCTGCTCAGGTGAAACTGGGGGGGGGTGTTGCTTTGGCCAAGGGTGTAGATACCTGTAACCGTGTGGGTGCGTTAAACCCTTCAATTCCCTCCTTGAGGTGTGCCTTGGGGCCTTCAGCCCACCTCCTCCTCCTCCTCTCCTCCTCCTCCTGTGGGCACAGGATGCCCAAGCCCTTGGGGCACTGCTGAGCTCAGAGCAGCCTTTGCCAGGAGCTCCAAAAAACCGAAACCCGACTTCTCACTCCTGTCCATTTTTAAAGGGTTTTGGGATTTCTTTCTTTCTTTTTTTTTGGTTGCTTTTCCCATGTTTTTTGGGCTGCCGGGGCCCGCCGTCCTGTGGGATGTGGGAAAAGGGCACTTTGAGTCCCTGGATCAGCTATTTCACAGCAAAAAGGCACGAGTCTTGGTCCCACATCGGATCGTGGGAGGCCACTTTGTCCATTTAAAGCAACCACTAAGGCAGAGTCCCAAAGGTCACTTCGTTTACATCCTTGAACATGAAAATATGGAGCAGATGATGGATCCCAGCTGCTTCTCCTGTGCTGGGTGCATCCAGCTGGGAAGCGTGACCTGAGGATCCCGATGCTGAACACCAGGATCCTGCTGCTGCAGATGAGGATCCCGATGCTGTGGAGCCGGAGCTGGGCTCTACGCCTGCAGCATCCTCCCAAACCCCGCTGTCACCCCAGCTGTGTCCATCCCTACTGGTGACCAGGACCTGCTCCGAGCCCCTCGGGGCTGCTCTGCCTGGGAAAGGCCCCAAAGCCGTCGAACACCGTGGGGGGAACCTCTGCAGTGCTGGATCCCCAACTGCAGCACCAAGACCCAGCCCTGAGCCCTCACTTGGGGGGCCGAGCCCTCTGCTCCCGCTGCCTCAGCAGGGTGGCACGGTGTCACCCTCGTGTGACGCCTCCTGCTCCACAGCCACTCTCCTGCTCTGCCTTATCTTGGGGGAGAGGACGGGAGCAGATTGAGGGTTTAGGGAGTTATTTGGGGAGCTCTGTGCCGTAATCTGCCGCCTGCCACAAGCAGGAGGCTCTGAGCTGGTTGCGTAAGGACGAGGTCGGGGCGCTCCGGTCTCAGCCCGCCCCTCCGTGCCCGTTTGCCGGTGCCTCCGGTGGGGATGGGGATTACCCCCAGCACAGCACGGTGCGGTCCCGCTGGCTGAACCGCAGCCTTGTGGCGGCCAGGCCCGGGAGGGGACAGGCAGGATGGCAGCGGGGACTTGCCTTGCGGAGCCGTTTGCTACCGGTGGGGCTGCGCAAAGCCTTCGGCTGCCACAAGGGGATGCCGGAGGCCGCGGGAGGAGGGTCCCGGGGCTTCCCTCTGGGCTGGAGAGACTAATACCCTTCTCAGGAGGCAGTGGGGAAGGCTCGGCTTATATACATATATATGTATATATATATTTTTATTAGTATTTTTTTTTAAGAA
>VXBJ01007273.1:129468-146259 GCA_013400055.1 Nycticryphes semicollaris
ATTTTCTAGTTTAAATGATGCATTAGCCGAAGGGTGTGGGGAAAACGCAACCCAGCGTCCTTCCATGAGGAGCAGCCCAGGAGCCAGGACCTCCCTTGGTTTTGTTGATAGTATTTCTCTGAGCTGTTAGGCTGGAAACCGCTTCACCTGCTCACAAGCACCTTCTTAATCTCCCTGCCATCCCCCTCCCCTGCCCTTTCGCGGGTATAAATCTCTCTGATTATCATTGTCGCCCAAGGACGGAGCACACACGCACGTACTCCTGCCTCGGGGCAGCTCCTCCATCATGTTCACGGGTCAGTCCCTGTCCCCTGCTGCTGTCGGTGACACACGAGGCTTTGGGGTCCCTCAGCCCTGGCTGGGGGAGATGGGCTGTGGCTGGAGCACCAGCCCCGCTCCTCTCTGCAGGAGGAGGTGGCCTGGGGTGGCTGCAGAGGGGTAAGTCCCCGCATCCGGGGATGTCTGGGGACAAAGTCTGGTGCATTACCAGTCTGTGACAAGGACACTGGTGTGACAGGGCTGAGATGGACGCCTGTGGTGTTCCAGAGGGGTGTTGGATACAGGCGGGTCTGAGTCTTCCCAAAAGCTCTGTGTCAGGCATGAGCATCACCATAGGCTGTCACTGCACAAAATTCACCCCGAGAGACCCCAGCGGGGCAGGGGGCTCCGTTTTAGTCCTTGTCAACCTCAGAAGCTCCTGTGGGGATGGGGTTCACCCTGCGGCTGCCTGCAGGACGGCAGCTCCGTCCCCAGAGTCACAGCATCGCTCCCCTGCCTTTGCACCCTCCCTGGGGGCATCTGCCCCTTCCTCTGTTGGGAGATGAAGGTCTGGCACGGGCTGGTTGCGCCCCTGTAGCTCCAGCACCTCCATCCCAGCGCCCCTCCATGCTCGGAGGGACCTTCCCCATCAAAGTCCAGCAGCAACTGGGTTACCAGCTGTGGGACTGGGCAACCAACGCCTCTGTCCTATTGGGAAACTGGGGGAGGGGTTGTTGTTGTGAAGTTTTTTGTGGGTTTTTGGGTTTTTTTTGTTTTTTTTTTTAATCCCTATTTTGGCCTGAAATGTGGTGTCAGAAGCTGGGCTGATATATGCTGCAAAAAAAGGGGTCGGCAGCGCTGGTATTCTTTATTTTGACAGGGCAATGAAAGTGTTATGTAGTCGTGACGCCTCCCTGCTGCTCCACCCCCCTCGGCCTTTATCAACCTGAAAGAGCCCAGGATCCTATTTATAACCTAACCTGAATTGTGCGATGCATGGGGAAGGGGCCACAAAGAGCAGTGATTTATGAACGTGGATAAAACAATGCAGACCCTCCACGCTCTCCCCCGGTCCGGAGGGGAGACCCCCTTCGCCCAGCCCCAGCACAGCGGGGATGGACCCGGGGTGGGGGGGGTTGGAAATGCCCCTCCTTGGTTCAACAGCAGCCCCTGTGCTTGCTTTTGGGTTTGAGATGGGAAGCTGGAGCTTCCTGGGCACCTGATCTCCATCCCGGGGCGCTAGAGCTGTTGTATGGACCGAGCGACCTGACCTCTCCCGTTGGGGTCTGCAGCCTTCAGGGGTGGGTTGTGTCAAACATCCCGAGGGTGTTGGTACCCCAGGTCACCTCCCTGTGCCCTTCTGCAACGCTGGGCGCCTCGGGATGTCCACAAGCACCTTTCTAAAATTATTGAATAGGTTTTAAATTAATTGCTTTGATAAAAAGTGCTTTCTGCCCGCACGTTGGGAGCGCTGACGGGTTGTAAAGCCCCTCGTCACAGCCCAGGGGGGACAGGGAGGGACAAGAGCGAAGCTTGTCTCTCCAAGGTCAAACCACTTCCATTCCTCACCCTTGCCTTTCTACTAACGTTGGAAATGAGTGGCGGCATCGGCAGCTCCAGGGGTAAAGGAAACCTGTTGTCCTGCTTGGCTCCATGGCAGGCACGTGGGGAGTCCACGGCAGCTCCTCAGGGATGGCTTTGGGGTGTCTGGGTGCCTCCCTGGCCCTGCTTTGATGCCTGGTGCCCCCCGCCGCCGAGGGCAATTAAGGTTCTTGGTACCTATTTTACGGCTGTGAGCAGTGCAGGGGAGAGCATCTGGGCTGTCCCCTGTGGAGTTTCCCTGTGATGCCTGCCCTCCCTTACCCCAGCACCTTGGTTGCTTTTCCCTTTTCCCCCCTTTTTTTTCGGATAGAAACCAGGGAGCAGCCGGGACAGGGGTGGTGAGGCCTGTGCCATCCTTGGGCCTCTTGTCCCTTGCGCGTATGTCGGGTTATTGCTGATGACATCTGAATTTGGCATTTGGAATACCTCCCTTCTGAGTTGTGACACGTTGATGGTTGAAGCAACCCAGCAGGGTTTTGACTTTCCCTGCCTAATTACTGCCAGATTGCTCGGCCCCCCGTCCCCCTGCTCCCGCCCTGGGGACGCGACTGCACGCGTGGGGAACTGGGCAGGGGCTGCCCAGATTCCTGAGCCTGGGAAAGCTCGCCCTTGTCCCAGCTTCTCCACCACCAGGTTCTGCTGAGAAAGATGCAGCACCAGAATTACTTTATTATCAATTTCCAGTGCAAAAGCAGCTGGAATTTGAGCCGGGCAGCACTAAGTGTTGCATTAAAGATGCTCTACCTACTGGAGAGATGTCCTCTACCTCCCCGTCTCTGGACCAGGAGCTGGGGGTACCCCCAAGTGTCAGCCCACGAGCTCCCAGCACAACCCCCGCACCGCATTTTCACGCTGAAGAGCTTAACGAGGGTGTTTCTTTTATCTTAACTAATTTATTCTTGTATCCATCGAGGTCAGCCAGGGTGCAGGGCACTGCAACCAGAGTGAGAAAAGCTCCTGACAACAGAGACCTTGCTCTGCTTTCCGTCAAGCGTCAGCCCTGCTGCCATCGGCGCTTCCCTTTGGTGTCGGAGCCCCGTCGCCGGCCAGGGACGTGGCACCTCCCTGCCACTGGGGAATGGCACTGGGGACTGTCCGCCTGCATCTGCCACGCGGCATCTTTATGTCCAGGTTTGGTCTTGCCTGCGCAGAGCCAGGGGAGGGGGGACAGGACACGGCTCAGGACACCCAGCTGGAGCCATGGCCCATGGAGGTGCTGGCTCCCGGGCTGCGGTGAACCGCGGCACCGGCAGGACTGCCCCGAGCCAGCGGGGGGGAAATAATAGCACAGAGATTTTTACGAGGCAGCTGCTTGCAGGGGCTTGTTGTGGGAAAAGCAGGTCCAGGTGCTGCACTCAACCAAGCATGAAAAATCGCAGAGGGGAAGGGCTGCAGGGAAGGGAGAGAGCTGCGGCGTGCGCCGCGGTCACTCGGCTTTCTCTGCAGCAGGGAGACCAAGAAGCTCGTCTTGTGTCCCCAGATAATGGGGACAGGGGGAGTCAAATTGGCCGGAGAGGTGGGATGAGGCTGCCTGGATGGGAGAGCCTGGGGATGCGAGGAAGAGATGGAGATGCCGTGGCACAGCATCTCCGTGCCAGCCGAGCTGCACCAGCAGGCTCCTTCCTCCCCCTTCATGCAGTCGTATGAACTGGCTTCTGTCCCCACTCGTCCGTATTGCCCAGCGTAGGGAAGACGTGCTTGAGGTCCCACATCTGCCTTCTGACCAGTGGCTGTATTCCTGCTGCGTGGCTTCTCCTCCCTCTGGCCCCTGTGGTTTGAGGAGCTGGTACGAAACTGTATGGGATTGTAAATGCCACTGTCCTGAGTGTCAGAGCAGCGATCTCCTTCTCAGCCTTCTTCTGCCTCCACCACAGCCTCAACTCGGAAGAAGAGCTTCCATCTCGCTGGGTTCATGAGCAAGAAGGACCAAATCCACACTTGGGTAGCCTGGAAGTAGCCATACAATTGGTGCTTTGTCCTAAATTAAAGCAACATGGGTACCGGTACAAATCCACCCTAGACCCATGGTGTTCTTCTTCCAAAACTGAATGAAATAGGAGGCCCAAAGCTGTAGAATCTTCAGATTTAGGACTCTGTTAATCTTTGTTCTTCTTTCCTGGTTTCTGGTGATCAGTAGTCACATCCACGATGTGTTTGAAGTCCTGCTACCTGGCCAAAAGTCTTGCAGAAAGTCAAGAGGTTCCTCAATGGAGACATTCAAAATATCTGTCACAACACCCGCCCAGAGTTCATGTTTCATTGCGCGTTGATTTATCATCCCTTGAGTTAATTATTGACCTTAGCTTTGCCTTGGTCAATATTTACCTCCCCAGGTCAATAAATCTTGACGTTCACCTCAACAGAAGTCGATATCTCCTTAGTGTTTATCTATTCCTTCTGTTGCTAATTTTGCTGAAAGCTTTTATTTATTCTTATAAAGCGCGCTCACTTGGCACAGAACCCCCTTGGAGAGGAGCAACCTTTGTGTATCCATTACAGACAAAGCCTTTGCTTCTCTATGATGACTCATGTGGGACTTCTTGGACACATACCATGGGTGGCATCATGGAGTCAGAGAACCACAGAATGATATGGTGTTGGAAGGGACCTCTGGAGATCATCAAGTCCAACCACTTGCCAGAGCAGGTCCTCCCAGAGCAGGCTGCACAGGAACATGTCCAGGTGAGTTTTGAATGTCTCCAGAGATGGAGACCCCACACCCTCTCTGGGCAGCCTCTTACAGGGCTCTGCCACCCTCAAAGTCAACAAGTTCCTCCTCATGTTGAGATGGAACTTCCCATGGTCCACTTTGTGTCCGTTTCCTCTTGTCCTCTCACTGGGCACCACTGGAAAAAGCCTGGCCCCATCCTCNTCTCCAGCAGGTCACCCCCAACCTGTCCTGGTGCAGGGAGTGATTCCTCCCCAGGGACAGGACCCTACACTTGCCCTGGTTGAATTTCATTAGGTTCTTCTCTGCCCAACTCTCCAGCCTGTCCAGGTCTCGCTGGATAGTGGCCCACCCTTCCTAGTTTTGTGTCATTGGCAAACTTGCTGAGGGGACATTCCATCCCTTCCTCCAGGTCATTGATGAAAATATTGAAGAGGACTGGACCCATTACTGACACTGCTTTCTTCCCCTCAGCTGGTGAGATCTGGACAATTTCCCATCACCAGCAATGCTGGCTTTTCTGCTGGGGCTGACTGCTTTGCCTAGACCAGAGCCTGGCTGCTGAGAAAACCACATGTTCCTGCCATCCAGGCTTGGAACTGGTCAGACACTGGGCCAGGAGGAAGAAGAATCACAGCTTATCCTCAGATATTCATGGCAAGATAGGCCAGCTCTTCAGGACGTCATCCCTGCTTTGCTGACTGGTCCTCGAGCTTCACAGGCAGCTTGTGGGTGCCATTCCTAAATCCCAGTGAAGGGATTCCCAATCCTAGTGGAGGAGACCTCCCTGTGACAGGGATGGACAAGGGAGTTGTGATTTTAAAGATGTTATTTCCATGGTCTGAAGAAACCTTTCCTCTGATACAGCAGCACCAGGGGTCTAAATCGTTCCACGGTCCTGTCTGTGGAGACATCGTACCCTCGGCCTTGGCCACCACAGGGCCCAGGGGCTGTCCCAGGTGATGCCTCTACCCCAAGAGCCTGCCCTTCCCTTCTTTTCATTGAACAGAACTGGAGTAATTGCTGACACATCTATATGCCCCTGTCCCCTCTCTTTTTGATTACCCTCATGACAAAGATTAATTAGGGTGGCTGTAGGAGGCTGTGGGCGTGGGAAGAGGGAGAGAAGCATGTTTGGAGCTGGTATGAGTGGGTGACATACAGCTCCAGAAGCCTGAACGTCCCCTGTGAGCTCCGGCTGTGTCATGGCTGAGCGCCCTGGCCACCATCATGTGTCTTAGCAGAAAAGCCCAGAAACCCATGGAGACACAAAACATGACCCATAGCTGCTGGGAATCCTTCTCCCCCCAAGACACAGGTGAGTACAGCCTCTCTCCAGCCAATGCTCATCCATGGCAGACACGGAATCATCGAATCAGGGAATTGTCCGAGTTGGAAGGGACCTCTGGAGATCATCCCGTCCCAATCCCCTGCTACAGCAGGGCTGCCCAGAGCACATCATTCAGGGCTGCATCCAGGTGGGGCTTGAAGGTCTCCAGAGAAGGGGACTCCACACCCTCCCTGGGCAGCCTCTGCCACCCTTATGGGAAAGAAGTTCCTCCTCCTGTTGAGATGGAACTTCTCGTGTCCCAGTTTGTGCCCGTTGCCCCTTGTCCTGTCACTGGGAACCGCTGAGAAGAGTCTGGCTCCATCCTCCTTCAACCCACCCTTCAGATCCTTGTGAGCATGAACAAGGTTTCCCCTCAGCCTTCTCTTCTCCAGGTGAAAGAGTTGCATGGGCAGTGCTGGCCCTTCGGTTCAGAAGCAGAACCACCTTTTGCACCATTTTTCTCTCAGCTCAGCCCAAATCCCCACCATTTTCTAGGCAGAGAGGGTGCTGACCAGAATGAGATTTCGGTCTCTCCAATAGTGCTGAGGGATGGGAGCAGGGTCTTCCTTTCCTGAGGGTTGGTGGTGGGACACGTTGCTGGAGGTGGCTGCTGCCACCAGCATCATAAAGGCTGAGGACACGCAGTTTCATGGATTCCCCTCTAATGCCATCTGGGCTGCAGGGTCTGGGGCAAGATCTTATCAACTCATTGGTTGTGGCCAGAGGTTTTGCCTTACAGTCAACCTGCCTTGGGAATAAATCTCTGCTCCTTGCCTCCTGATGCATGTCCCCTTGCCCACCAGGACCCCCCTGACATAATCCCTAATCTCTCTCCCCTCACAAGGAGGAGAGGGGAATCACCTCCATCCCTGTGCTCCTGCCTCGAACTTTTAATATTTTAATTGAGTGAATTGACCTGGAGTAGTCTATTGAACTCTGCCTGACCTTTTAAATAACAGGTCAAGGATTTAGCTTTGCAGTGCTGACCTCTTCCCTTATCTGCTAATACTGCTCCTCTCTCAATTAGCTGCCGTCCCCCCCAACCCAGTGAAGTTGGGACCACTTCGCAGGCGTCACCGTGGCTTCCCTCCACGCACGAGTGGGTAACGCTGCGCGGTGCCCGCCTCCGTGGCTCTGAAATGGAGATCATTGGTGCTCCCTTGGAGTTTGCTGCCACTGTCCTACAGCGTCCTTCCTCAGGGCCAAGCCTCCAGGCAGGGGTGTCCACCAGCACCCAAAGAAAGCTTTGTCCTTGTCTTTTACTGCTGGGGAGAACCGAGGCATGGCAGATGGAAGAGCAAACCTGAAGCTGCTGTGAGGGTCCTGTGGCAGCTCCAGCCTCGTCAGCCACGCTGAGAAGACTAAAAGGGCACTTTCCTCATTTCCCTGGATGTTAAAGGTCAAGAGAAACAGCCTGAGGTCCCACCTGCTCTGGGGAACCAAGGGATGTGACCCTTTTGGACCAGCCTGAGTTGCTGCTGTGGCCCATCCAGAAGGTCCTTTCCAAGGACGATAGCGGGAAACACTTGCCAGGAGCCTCATGTCATGTTGAGGGCTGTAAAAGAGGTTTTTTTGGTGTCTGAGCGGATGTGGGACACCAGACCCTCCATAGTCACATCAGCTTGAGCAAGAGGTGCCAAGTCATGAGTTAAAAAGGCCTCTGCAGGTTCAGGTTCCTCATGCCCTGCACGCTCAGGAAGCTCTCTCCTGTGTCGAGAAGATGGACTCACCTCCAGGTGAACCCTTAGGGGTTTTGATCCTCTTATTAAACCCCTTTTTAGCAGTGGGAGCCTGTTCCTCAGACAGTGGCCAGCTGTGGCCATGCCACCTTCTCCCACCCAACGCAGCTGGCTTCTCCATCTGCGCGGCGGATGGTGCCTTCACAGGGAGCATCATTTAACTTTTATGATGATCTGGGGGTGGGGTGGGGTGTGGGAGGGAGACAGCGACCAAATGCAAAGATTTGTAAACCCATAAAACTCTGCCTGGTCCAATTTTATCTTCCCGAGAGCCGGGTTTGGAGACCAGCCCTGGGTTCCCCAGCCCTGTTAAATTAGCACTGGGCTCTGCATTCCAGAGTATAAATATCTGCCATTGTAGCGCTGAGGAATGCAAGCGCGTTGGAGTCTAAAATTAAAGAGCTGGGAAGGAGGCATCTCGGGTTACCAGAAACAAGACTCCATTGTGCTCCCGACGGGGGGCTTCGCCTTGGCGTGAGGGGAACCGGGGCTGCGAGTGTTTAGAAACCGCCTGGGTTAAAGGCGAGGGGTGAAGCAGCCTTTCCTTACCAAACTTTTGATACGTATCTCAAATCCAACTGCCCCCTCTCCTCCCACCCCCGAGGCCAAGGGTGTCCCCACAGGGTGCTGGGCACAACCTGCAGAGGATGCCCTGCAGTTTTGCAGGGTTTTTTCCGGGGTTTTTTTCTATCAGCCGCCTGGGACGCTCTGGCATCCCCTTCCCCTCCGCCTCAGTTCTCCACCTCGTTAAGCAACAGCTTAAATTAAGGCCCTCTGAGGCTTGGGGTGGTGTTAAGTCACATCCCGTTCCCCGGGTGGCGGGGAGGGGGAGGAATGGGTTGAGAGCCTCATCGTTGTGTTTGGCCCCGTCACCATCCACCCCTGAACGCAGCTGGTGCTGGTGTTGCTCCGCTCTGTTTAACACGCGGAGCCGGAGATGCTCGGCCGGTGTTTACCAGCGATGAGGCCACTTGCAGAGAGGAATTTCTGGCCCTTGGAAAAAAAAAAAAAAAGAAAAAAAAAAACAACAAAAAAACCCAGCTGGTGCAAGGGAAATTAGTGCCCTCTTTTTTCATTTTTTTAACGATGCTCTGTATTCCACAAAGGAGTACAAAATGGGTCAGGGAGGGATTGTGCTGAGGTTGCACCGGGGGACGCACGGTCGTTGCTTGACCTGCCGGGGTTCCCCGTGCTGTGGCAATCTGGAGGGAAGCCCCGTCCTGGCACAGTCACCTCGAGTCCTTGCCCAGTCCTTGCCCAGTCCTTGCAGTTTGGCTACTGCAACACCGAACCAAATCCTTCAGCAGAAACTCTTCCTGTTCCTCACTTCAGATGCAAATATCCCGTTGGCTGAAAATAAGGAACAGGGTTAGAAAGAAGATCTTTTAGGCAGAGAGGGTGCTGAGGAGCAGGTCAGATGGATGAAAGGAGCAGAAAAAAATTCAGATTTGCTGGTTATTTGCTGTTTTGCTCCACTGTTTGTTGTGAGGATACAGCTCTTCATACAGGGGTTTGATTCTCAGTGTTGCTTCCCCCCGCCTGGTGCACCTTGGTTTTCCTCTCCCAGTTCCCACTTTGCGGGACACGCAGCCGGTGGGGAGGCTGGAAGTGGGCCTGGGATGGATGCAGCGAGCTGCGGGGAGAGCTGTGATCCACCCAGCTTGGACTCAGGGAATCCTGGATGATCTTCAAAGTCCAACTCCCCTGCCCCGGAACCCCAACAGTTGTTGGGCTACCACGGCCACCGGGGTGTTGGATCCCCCTTTGCAGAGGGTCCAGCTGCCTCCTTTTAATCCCACACGGTGAGTGTGGGCTTCGCCTGCCGTTTCGGACCCGCTCAGCGAGCACACTGTTTGTGACGCAGAAAAAACACAGAAACCTCAGTAAATATGGAGCTGTTTCCTGTTGCTGTCGCGGTGTCCCCTGAGCAATCAATTTATGGCCCCTAAAGCTCCTCTAAGTGGATTTAGCCTCTCAAGATAAATCTTTTCCCTTTGTGCGTGCGGAGCACAGCCCCGCTTCTGCAGCCGCTGCTGCTAAATCAGGCGTTCAGGGGGATTAAACCCCATGGCTGGACCCCCGGCCCCGCTGGTGACAACGCTGAGCCCGGTGACAGTGGCCGCTCTGCTGGATTCCGCGCCAGCGACTCATCCCCAAATCATTCTCGTGGTCAGGGGACCTTTTTCTCTTTGATAATTATGGGGACATGTTTGCCCTGGGGTAAGATCCAAGGGCTAATTTAGGATTTTCCTTACACAAATGGACTAAACGAGGAGCTCCTGGGAGTTCTCTCCCTGCTCCCCTCTGCTGTCTCCCAGCCAAGATAAGCCCACCAGGACCCTCCTTGGGATCCTCAAGCCACCTCGTTTATCCTCAGGAGCTGCTTTAAGTAAATAAAAGCTCCTCTGCCTTCTCCACCTTCCCACAGCTTGGTGTGGATGGGGGTCCCTGGGCTGGCAGTGATGCTCTGGGGTCCCTGACCCGCTCATCACGCTTCTCCCCTTCTGCAAAGATGGGACTGGGGATCCTGAAGCTCTGCGGGAGCAAAGCGGGTGGCCGGGGGTTAGTTCTTCCCCTCTGTGGAGAAAGAGAAGGAACCTGAGGCAGCTTTGCCTCTCGCCGGAGAGGAGGAGCCGGGTTTAATTGCAAACGGGAGCGGGGATGGTGGGGATGGGGGATGCTCCCCAGCCGCCAGCAGCGCAGCCCCCGGCTCCAGCCTTCTGCTTGCGCTGGGCTGGAAAAAGCCCTATTAGCTACATGACTTTTAAGCACAACCAGATGTGGGAGATGAAGCTGTTAAACTCCTTTTGTGCTCTCGGCAGAGACTGGTGGGGGATGTGGGGGGATTGGGGGGGGTTGTTCCCGGGCCCCCATCACTGCTCCATGCCCCCTCCACTGCAGTTACTGAAACCAGAGGCTTCACTCAGGCTGGGGAGGAGATGGTGCTGCTCAAATAATCCTAAAGTGACAATCTGGGGAGTCTCTCTTTGCTCAGACCAAGATTAAGGCTCGTGCCACAAGCTCCTTCCCCAGTTTGTGCTCATTTACAAGCGTCACCTCCTCCAGGAATTCAGCACAAGCCTTTGATGAACGGGAGACCCGTTTCCGAACCGCTGTTTCTGGAGGTGGAAGGGCTTTGCTTTGCACAAGTGTGTGAGCAGAAAGCTCGTCCCTGTTCGGGGGGTGTGAGTTTGATCTTGTCACTGGGAGCAGGTATCCCCGAATCCCAGGAGGGAGCACGAGCAACGAGGATCCAGCAGCCCAAGCCACCAATAAATCAGGAGCTCTCTGTAATTTTATGTAACGTTAATAAATCAGACAAATGAAAATAGCTTGAGCCTTGTAAGGCATAAATCAACCTTCTGCTCTGGCATGGTGCTTTAAAATAATTTGTAGATTGATGGTTGTCTGGCTGAATGAAGGAGTTGGGGGCCTGGGAAGATTTTTAATGACCGCTGCGGTGCAATGTCTCCCCGGGCAGAGTCCCAGCTCCTCCCCCCTTCCCAATTTGCCAGAAGCAGCTCTAAGGGAACTGGGGGTTGGCTGCAGCGTGGGGAGCAGGGGGGAGCCGGACACACAGCCTGAGGGCCCTGGGTGCCCCTTCACTGGGATCGGGGTGGGGGCGGCTTTTCTGAGGCTGAGGTCCCCTGGGCTCTGGGTATAAACTCAGTGGGACCAGGTCACCTCCCTCCTTCCGGGCTCTGGGGTGGCAGCGCTGCCAGCACGGGATCCCTGCTGCCATCAAGGAGGACTTTCAGAGTTTTGGAAGAGGTAAAAAAGCAGGAGGAGACGCGCCGCTTGGCAGAGTTTCTCATGCACCCTCTGAAAGCACAGCTTGGAGCGCAAGGGACCCACCGGACCTGCTTCTGAAAAACCCACCCCCTCGCCCATCCCTGCTGCCACCACGGGCTCAACGTGGCCACTCTGTGGGCACAGCGACATCCCTGCCAACCCTTCTTGGCCTTGTGCTCTCCATCCATGCACTGAAGGCAGTGTTCCTTCCCAAGAGCGCCGGCTCCATTAACAGCTCTTTGCAGTTAGGCCTGGCCCATACCCAGATTCGGTAACTGGTTATACTGGCACGACTGGTATCCTTCACCCGCATTCAAAGGTTTGATGCTCTCCACCAGACCGAGCTGGATGTCACCTCCCCGACCTGCCTGAACCCGTGCCAGTGCCCACCCGTGCTCGGAGCCCTCTGCAGCTCAACCCACCGCGGACCCCCAGGCTCTTGCCCATCAGAGCCCCTCTGCCCCAGGACAGGGGGAGTGTGGGGTTTGTGTGACTTCTTTTTGGGGTGTTTCACTGCTTTTGGAGGTGTGAAGAGTTAAGTTCTCAGCTGGAGGGCGGGGAGGAGATAATTGCTCCCTGACATGAAGGCAGCGTGTTCCAGCAGGATAATCTGCTCCGCCTGCGGGATTTATTCTTGTCCATGGGGTTTCCAGTGGGATCCCGGGCACCCAGAAGGTCTGAGACCCACCAAAAGCGGTGGCACGTTTCCCGGCTGTCCCAGCAAGGGGTCTCTCTTGCTGAAGAGCAGCCAGTTTCTCAGGGTCCCCACAGCTTCCAGCCAGACCCTGGCCTAGAGCAAGACACGGAGTCTCCAGCTCTGCAAAGCAGGATTGGGGTTAACGTCTACAACATCCTTCATCCCGATGTGATGATTCACTGGGATGGGGAGGCCCCATCTGGAGCACTGGGACCAGTTCTGGCTCCCCAGTTCCAGAAGGACAGGGAACTGCTGGAGAGGGGACAGCAGAGGAGCACCAAGATGATGAGGGGCCTGGAGCGTCTCCCTGGTGAGGAAAGGCTGAGGGACTTGGGTGTGTTTAGTCTGGAGAAGAGAAGGCTGAGGGGGGATCTGATCAACACCCAGAAATACTTCCAAGGGAGGGTGTCAGGAGGATGGGGCCAGGCTTTTTCCAGTGGTGCCCAGTGACAGGGCAAGAGGAAACGGGCACAAACTGGACCATGGGAAGTTCCATCTCAACATGAGGAGGAACTTGTTGACTTTGAGGATGGCAGAGCCCTGTAAGAGGCTGCCCAGAGAGGGTGGGGGAGTGTCCATCTTTGGAGACATTCAAAATCCCTCTGGACACGTTCCTGTGGGACCTGGCTCTGGGTGACCCTGCTCTGGCAGGGGGTTGGGACTGGATCATCTCCAGAGGTCCCTTCCAACCCCAGAGCATTCTGGGGTTCTGTGATGTGGCTGCGGGCCATGCTGCTGCCAGCGCCACAAGGCCATAAGGCCTTGGTCCGCTCTTTTTTAAGAGCTAAACCCACCTGCTCCCCAAAATGGAGCAGCAAGGCAGATCCTGGTCCAGCATCCCCATCTCCTGCATCTCCCTTCCATCCAAAGTGGCTCTAAAACCCCATCCCACCCTTCAGCTCGCGCGGATTCACGGCCAGATTTTCAAACCCTCTGGAGCAGGGATTTATAACTCTTCCCAATCCCTAGGGAACAAGGACATTAAATAATTAGAGGCCTCTTCAATTAGTGGCTCCAGCTCGGCACTGGGCAGCCGGAGTGCTTCAGTCCCACGCTCAGCCCAGCTGCTCCCGCCAAGGGAAGCGCAAGCCAAGGCAGGGAGATGTCACCCCTCTGTGAACCAGCAGAAACCCTCAGGCGTCACGTGTCCCAAACCCGCAGCCCTCGGATTATCGTATTTTGCCGTTAAACCCCAGTGTGAGCTGTGGAATGCCAGCTTCCCTGTGGGAGGAGAGAAACCCCAGTGTTTTGAAGAAGAAGGTGTCAGCACGGATTTTTGCTGATGGTTTCTATCGCTGATCAAACAGAGAAATAATTAACGAATTCGGGCTTTTTGATTAGGAGTTTATTTTTCAGAGGAATCATGGGGAGTGATTAGTGAAAATAAATTGTGTGACCCCGTGGTTCCCATCCAGCGTTTCCTTGGCTAATGAGGTGAGTTTGAACCCTGCAAGCAGGGGCTAGAAATCCGGCTTCCCAGTTTAATAAAAGGCAGCTTATACCTAGTGAAACCAGAACCACAGTAAATGTCAGGCTCATTTTATAGCTGGCGAGGATTAGTACCATTAGATGCCGCTTTCAGGGCAGCAGCACCCGGGTGCACGCAGCTAAAGTCACCGTCCCGTGAGGCTGGAAAGTCCCAGCCCTGGAGGACCTGCTGCTGGAGCCTGATGGGTGACTGTGGCCAAATTAATCCATGTGACTCCAAGTGTGCCCGTGATGGCTCTGTGTGTGCCTGTGGTGGCTCCAGACGTGCCCGTAGTGGCTCCAGGTGTGCCTGTGGTGGCTCCAGTTGTGTCTGTGATGACTCCAAGTGAAATTAATCCATGTGACTCCAAGTGTGCTGGTGATGGCTCCGAGTGTGCCTGTGGTGACTCCAAGTGTGTCTGCCCATGGTGGCTCCAAGCGTGCCTGTGGTGGCTCTGAATGAGCCTGTGATGGCTCCAAGTGTACTGGTGATGGCTCCAAGTGTGCCTGTTGTGGCTCCAGGTGTGCCCATGGTGGCTCTGAGCATAGTAGTGATAGCTCTGCGTGTGCCCGTGGCAGCTCCTGGTGTGCCCATGGTGGCTCCAGGTGTGTTCATGGTGGCTCCAAGCATACTAGTGATGGCTCTGAGTGTGTGTGCCCATGGTGGCTCCACTGGTGCCCATGCTGGCTCTGAGTGTGCCTGTGATGGCTCCAAGTGTACTGGTGATGGGTCCAAGTGTGCCTGTGGTGGCTCTCAGTGTGCCTGTGGTGGCTCCAAGTGTACTGGAGTGTGCCCATGGTGGCTCTGAGTGTATCTGCCCATGGTGGCTCCACATGTGCCCACGGGTGGCTCTGAATGAGCCTGTGATGGCTCCAAGTGTGCTTGTGGTGGCTCTGAGTGTGCCTGTGGTGGCTCTAAGTGTGCCTGTGGTGGCTCTGAGCATAGCAGTGATGGCTCCAAGTGTGCCTGTGGTGGCTTTGAGTGTGCCAGTGGTGGCTCCAAGTGTACCGGCGATGGCTCCAGGTGTGCCCGTAGTGGCTCCAAGTGTGCCTATGGTGGCTCCCAGTGTGCCCGCGGTGGCTCCCAGTGTACCCACGGTACCTCCTGGTGGTTCTGGTTGACAACCCAGCGTGTAGGCCCATGCTGGCTTCAGTTCTGCCCATGGTGGCTCCGAGTGTGCCCGAGGTAGCTGCGAGCTGCCTGCCCTTACCCAGCCACTCTGCTTCTGGAGGGTCTCAGGGCTACGCCGCCGCGGCAGTGAAACACCGTGAGTGGGGTCCGCTCCCCCCGTACCCCCGAGCTTGTGGTGAGCACCGCAGCATCCCGCTGGGAGGGGATGCGGGTGAGACCTGGGCAGGGAGTGGGGAAGGCAGCACTTTCATTCCAGCTCCCCAGCCCCGTGCTGAGCTCCCCTGGCTGCCAAACTGGGATGGTGAAGCCCTGAGAGCGCTGGGACAGGGGGTCTCGGCCAGAGCTGCCCTCGGGTGAGTTGTCTGGAGCATCGGGCGTGTGTAGAAATAGAAATAGAGTAGAAACCATCAAGTCCCGGCGCATCCAGCAGCGCCACGGCCACAACCGGGCTCACACGTTTGTAGGTTTGGGGTCTTTTACCTCAGTCACACACAAACCAGTTCATTCCCTGGCAGGAAAGGACCTGGGGTGGTTCTGGTTGACAAGGGGCTGAACACGAGCCAGCAATGTGCCCAGGTGGCCAAGAAGGCCAACGGCATCCTGGCTTGTATGAGAAATGGTGTGAGCAACAGAAGTAGGGAGGGGATTGTCCCCGTGGTGAGGCCACCCCTTGGGTCTGGTGTCCAGTTCTGGGCACCTCAACACCAGAGAGATCAGGATGTGCTGGAGAAGGTGCAGAGGAGGGCAACGGATCTGATGAGAGGCCTGGAGAATAAATCTTATGAAGAGCCATTGAAGGAGCTGGGAGTGTTGAGTTGGAGGAAGAGGAGGCTGAGGGGAGACCTCCTCGCTCTCTACAACTCCTTGAAAGGACTTTGTAGAGAGGTTGGTGCTGGTCTCTTCTCACAGGGAGTTAGCGATAGAAGGGGAGGGAATGGCCTCAAGCTACAACAGGGTGGGTTTAGGCTGAACATGAGGAAAGAATTTTTCACAGAAATGGTGGTCAGACCCTGGAATAGGCTGCCCAGGGAGGGGGTTGAGTCCCCATCCCTGAATGTGTTTCAGAGTGGTTGAGATGTGGTGTTGGGAGATTTGGTGTAGGGGAGGAATTTGTAGAGTGGGGCTGATGGTTGGACTCCATGATCCCAAGGGTCTCTTCCAACATGAAGGATTCTATGAGTCCTGGTGCTGTCATTTGGGCTGGTCCCTCCACTGGCGGGTGAAGATAAGGGACTTGTTCAGAGAGGGAGCAGCAAGAAGCCAAGTCCATCCCTTTTCCTGGGGAACACAGAAGAGCCCTGGATGTCCCTCCTGGAGCTCCCGCTTTCCAGGAAAAACCAGTGGTGGGTGTGGGGGCGGTGGGGAGAAGCCTTTAGGCATTTTCCCCTGATAAAATAGTTCATGGTGGAGATCAAATGGGCACACACACCCCCTCCCGCAACTGGGTGGGTTTCTACCAAGATGGGAAGAGCGAGAAGCCCCTGCTGGGTGGCTGAGCAGCTTCTGTGGGAAGCTGTGACACCATAACCCCCATCCTAGAGCTACGCCGGGGAAGAGCTGAGCCCCCAGCGTTTCAAGCGCGGCGTCCACGTGCCCTCCCAGCGTAGAGCGTCTCGAAGACCCGCTTCTTCTTGGTTGCACCCAGATTAGAAAGCACAGCGGCGTGTCGTTGCAGCTGGGGGATGGGGGGTGAGGGGGGACGACACAAAAATGAAGGATATTTTGCATTTTTAAAACTATTTTTAGCATGTAAATAAGCTGCACTGCTGAGAAGATTCAAGGTGGGAGCAAAACGTGGTGGCAGATGGGGCGGTGCTTGGAAGCAGCAGCTGGGAAAAGACCGGCAAAGCTGCCTGAGTTCATCTCTGTGGGAGAACCCTGGTCAGTGAAATTGTGTCAGATCACTCGGGCCAAGACAAGGCCTTTTCTGGAGCCGTCCCTGAAAATGTCCCCCTTTGTGCCCTGAGCCAGCAGTGTCTGGAAGGGCTTCCATCACGGGGCTGGGCGAGGGTGACTGCCCTGGGGTGGGACATGCCCCATTCTCCTGTCCTGACCCCATCCCATCCCCACCCCCATCCCCATCCCACCCTCATCTCATCCCATCAC
>VXBJ01007273.1:149118-163288 GCA_013400055.1 Nycticryphes semicollaris
CGAGCATCCCCCGCGCCGCACGGGATGCCCCGCTCCTGGCGGAGGCGGTTGCCGTCCGCTCCGGGAGCCGGCGAGTGGAGGTTTTGGGCAGAAAACAGCCGGGTTACGGGCTGCGGAGGGGCCACGGCGGGGGTGGCGCTGCCGGTAACCCAACCCCTCCTGGGGACCCGGGCAAACCCCGCCGCCTTGGCCTTTGCCTTTCCGTGAAAAGGGTGCGGGGAGCCCCGGGGAACGTGCTCATGACATGAACCCGCTCGGCCCGAAGCGCCCCCCCGCCCCCCGGTGGGGGTAGGGCAGTGGGCACACCCGGGGGGTGACCAGCCCCAGAGGCTCCAGAGGCTCCCATGCCTGGAGGGGTGCACACAACGCGGGGGGGACACACACCAACCATCCACCCATCTGACCATCCACCCATCGTCCATCCAACCATCCACCCATTCATTCAACCATCCAGCCATTCATCTGCCTGTCTGTCTGTCCATCCACTCACCCACCCACTCATCCATCCATCCATCCATCCATCCATCCATCCATCCATCCACCCACCACCCAGGAACAATGCGTGCTCCCCTCGCCCGCTGTCACACGTCAAGTGCACGCTGGAGCGCTCGCCTTCAAAACAGCGGTGGTGTTGAGGGAGTTGATTTCAAATTTCAAATCAGGAGCTTTGCCTGAAAGGTCCTTTCTTTTTTTTTTTCCTTTTTTTTGTTTTGTTTTTTTTTTTTTGAAGTGTGCTTTTTCCATTTCCAGTGGCACTCGGCAAAAAAAGAAAGAAAACAAAACCCAGAAAGGTTAAAAAAACGGCTTTATGCTGTGTCTTCTAGCACCAGTTCTCCTGGTTTTGGAGGTGCTGGGTTACATCATTCCTAGTTTTGCTCCGGGATCATAAAAAATGAACATTATCTTTCATTGGATCCCGGTTTGGTGACAGACAGCTTTCCGGGGCGCGTATGTGCCGGACTGAATTCCTCAGGAGAGAGCTTGGGTGCGCGTGGTGTTTAACTGGGATGCCAAGACCGTAAGAAAGGCTCCAAATTGATTTAGGGACTCCCTGCCTGGGAATTGCTGAGGTTTTTTTTTTTCCCCCTGGTTTCCTTCCAGCGCCTTTCCTGGGTCGCGGCTCCGGAGCGCGTCGGCGGTGACAGGGGGGCCGGGTTGGCCGTCCCTGGGTGCCAGCGTGTGGTTCCGGCGCCTGTTTGCTCTTAGAGGTGGTTCTGAATTAAACATTTCTGCGGGGTCTGAGGCCCGGGAGTTGTTTATCACATTAAACATTTGTTTTAGCTCTCTTTAGCAGAAGTGTGTTGACATTTTCTCTTGGGGGGACTGCTGGGGATAATGAATGGCACGTACTGTATTGTGTTCCTTGGAAAGCCGCGGGATCCTGCAATAACATAAACACCCCGGGCTGAATTCATCCCAGATCTGAGAGGAATGGGCTCGGTGTTTACATCAGCACTGGTCCTGAGCCACAGCTTGCCTTGAAAGTTTATTATTGATTATGAAAACCTCCCTGTTAATACTTGTCAGGGTTTTTTTTTTTTTGTTGGTGGTGGTGTGTTTTGAGTTGGTTTTTTTTCCTTTTTTAATTTTATTTTATTGCCGACAGCTGCGGTTTCGCTCCCTGCTCCGCGCTGCCGGGATCGCGCCGGGTGGGTTTTTGGGGGTGACGGGGCCCCGGGGAGGAGCAGCCCCAGGCTCTCCCTGCTCACAATTCCTTCTCGCCGGAGCGGGGAAGGGTTTCGCAGCCGCCTTTGTTCTCCCGCCGTGCCCCCGCCGCATTCTTCCCTTTTGCCATTATCATTTTGGTTAAACAGAAAGGCAAGTTGTGTACCATATGGATCATGTTAACAATTGCTTATCTGGAGCCGGTGTTTTCTCCTCCCTCCCTTTCTCACNTTCTCCTCCTGAGGTCTGCCCTGGGGCTTCAACAGCATCTTGGGTTTGGTCCCTCTACCCCCAAAACCCCCAAACCTCTCCTCTCGCATCCCGTTGGATTTAATCCACACACCCCCAGGTTAAAACACGGAATAAATCTCCGAAAGCAGCTTTCCCTGGCTGCTCTGAAATGCAGCGAGCAGCTGTTGAAGAAACCAGCGTGTCTTCCCACGTCGATGCTCGCCTCTCGCCCCAGCCCTGGGCTTCTCCCCTCCGTGCAGCTGAGGCCGCCTTTGCCTCCATCCGGGGAGGAGGAGGATGGTCAGGAGATGATCCTGGTGCTGCTTCACCCGTTTGGGCCGTGCTTTTCCCACACACACCCCCCCTCCCTGCTTTGGGCAGCTCCCAGACCCATATTGAGCTGCCTGAGGGAAGGGGGCAGCGAGTTTTGAGCCCCTCGCCCTCCGTCCCCTCGTCCCCTACTCTGGGTCATTTCAGCAATCGCTGGGAAAAAAAGATTTAAAGAAAGAAAGAAAAAAAACAACAGCAACAAAAAAAGGCTGTTATTTTGGGTGCCCAAATACAGATGCGAGGATCTAACCTTAGGCCAAGGGAGTGGCCATCGGGTCACTTCATTCTCCTCCTCCTTTTCCCCCCCCACACCCCGCCCCCCCGGCCCCGGCGGAAAAAGTAAACACAAAAGACTTCCCGGAGCCTCCGGAGCTGGTATCACATCCCGCAGCAGCAGCACCGGTGGCTTAGGAGGAATAAATCCATCCTGCACGGCACGTCCTCACCTCTGCGGTGACGGCCTTGCCAGTGTCACTACCGAAAAGAAAGAAAACCCAACCCAAAAAATAAAAACTCCTGGAAAAGCCTCACTGCCTTTTGGGGGGACTTCATTCCTATTCATGATTGTTTGCAGCCTCCGAGCCCAAACACTTCCCGAAGGCAGAAGTGCCACCTCCAGGTTTTTCTGCAAATGGGCAAATATTCTCATTTCTCCCCTTTCTCTCCCTGCTTTTCGAATGGACTGGGGGTTCCCCACCTCCCTGCTTTCTTTGCCGGTAGGGTAGGAGGAATCCCTCCACCCCCAGCTTACGGCAGCAGACGCGGGAGCACCGCCTGCGAGTGAGGATTCCTGAAAGGAATTTCCCCGCAGGTGACATTACAGCATCCGGAGGAGCGATGGTGACCCTCGTGCCACGCTGACCCTTACGTTTATGCCACGCTAAACCCTCTGCAGTCACGCTTTTTGAGCTCCAGTGGTTGTATGGCTGGGAGCGGGAGCTTTGACATTTGACAGGGCGCTCGGGGTGGCATCTTTCGTCGTCCCCGGGGCAGAGAAAGCTCAAAGGCTCCCAGCATCTCGTTTCTTTGCACCCTTCCCACCCCTTGCTCCAGCAGACACCCGCAGCTCGGGCACCGGGAGGCCAGTCCTTCTTTTGCAGCTTTTTGTAGTAAAAGAAAGATGTTTTCATTTTCTTTTGGACCGTGTTGGGTGATGCCTGGGTTTAGCAGCTTCTGGCTCCAGAAATCTTGTTGCTGGTGCTGCTGGTGCTGGGTCGCTCGTGCGTCCAGTGCTCTCATCCCAGGGGACGCACGTCCCAGTGGTGGCACCCAGCTCCTGGTCAAAGGGAGCTTTTTACTCCCTCGGGAGTAAATTAGGCTTTATTAGCACAAAGCAGGCAAGTGCTGGCTCAGTAGCTGAGCAGGGAATAAACCAGTTCTTCCCAGTGCCGGCCCAAGCAGGTCACAGCATCACAGAGTCATTGTCTCCTTTGGAAGGGACCTTTTCAGATCACGGAGTCCAACTGTCACCCCAGCGCTGCCCAAAACCCACCACTGACACGTGTCCCTCAGCACCGGGTCTGCCTGGCTTTCAGGTCCCCCCAGGGATGGCACCTCCTGCACTGCCCTGGGCAGCCCATCCCCGTCTTTGATAACCCATTTTTCTGAATATCCATCCTTAAACCACCCCTGGCGCATTTTGGGGCTCTTTCCTCTTGTCCCGTCGCCCGTTTCCTGGGAGAAGAGACCAGCCCCCACCATTCCCAGTCCTGAGGAACAGATTGTCCCCTTGCCAGGTCCTGCCACCACCACTTCGTTGCCGTGATTACTTCTGATACGTTTTCCTGTTGGTTTTTCCTTTGGACTCGGCTTCGTCTCATGCTCCGGGCTGGTGGGATGGGCCCTCCCCGCTTTGCTCTCTCATCCTCTGAGCCCTGGGCAGGATCGTGGTGCTTCTTCCGCTCCAGGAACCCCCCCAGTTCTGGATTTGCAGCAGATGCTGGTGCCCAGCAGACCTGGGTTCAGCTCTCCTCTAACGGGAGCAAGAGCCGAAAGTCAGGACCGGTTCTCCGCAGCAGAGTTTATTTTGCTGGGTAACGAGGGTGTCGTAAAATCTCTCTCCTGGCCTTGTGGCCTGTCATCAGCCCAAGTTAATGTTGGTTAAATTGGACAGGTCACCAGCACGGGGGTTTTTTTTTTTGCCTCCAGTGGTGCACGCCGCAGGATGCTTATCAGCGACCCCTGATCTTTATGGGGGCCCCAGTAAACCCCACCGAGGCCTCGCAGAAGCTGCTGACTTAGAGCTGGGAGCAGGGGAGGGTGGAAATGAAAGGTTTTCTTCCCAGCACCTTTCTGCCCAGGACGGGAGACTCACCCATGGGAAAAAAACCAGGCTCTTTGGTTAATTAGAGTGATGACGTCATGGCCTGTGCGGTGCTGGTGCCCGCGGCCCCTCCTCCTGGGGCAGGATGCTGGGGTGTGCTCCCCTGGACTGAGATACTGGGGTGCACTCCCCTGGGGAGGGAAACTGGGGTGAACTCCCTGGACTGGGATACTGAGGTAAATTCCCTGGACTGGGATACTGGGATGCACTCACCTGGGGAGGGATACTGAGGTGCACTCCCTGGACTAGGATTCTGGGGTGCACTTCCTGGGCTGGGATACCGGGGTGCATTCCCATGGAGGGAAATTGGGGTGAACTCCCTGGACAGGGATACTGGGGCACACTCGCTGGACTGGGATGCTGGGGTGAACTCCCTGGACTGGGATGCTGGGATGCACTCTCTGGACTGGGATCCTGGGGTGCACTTACTGCACTGGGATGCTGGGGTGAACTCCCTGGACTGGGATGCTGGGATGCACTCTCTGGACTNAGAGAAGGACACTGGGGTGCACTCACTAGACTGGGATGCTGGGATGCACTCTCTGGACTGGGATACTGGGGTGTATTCCCAGGGAGGGAAACTGGGGTGCACTCCATGGACAGGGATACTGGGGTGCACTCCCCTAGGGAGGGATACTGGGTGCACTTGCTGGACTGGGATACTGGGGTGCACTCCCCAGGACTTGGATGGTGGGTTGCACTCCCCTGGAATGGGATACTGGGGTGCACTCCATAGACTGGAATGCTGGGGTGCATTCCCAGGGAGGCATACTGGGGTGCACTTGCTGAACTGGGATGCTGGGGTAAATTCCCTGGACTGAGATGCTGGGGTGCACTCCCCTGGGGAGGGAAGCTGGGGTGTACTCCCTGGACTGGGATACGGAGGTAAACTGACTGGACTGGGATGCTGGGGTGCACTCCCAGGGAGGGAAACTGGGGTACACTCACTGGACTGGGATACTGGGGTGCACTCCATAGACTGGAATGCTGGGGTGCATTCCCAGGGAGGCATACTGGGGTACACTTGCTGGACTGGGATGTTGGGTTGCACTCCCAGGGAGGGAAACTGGGGTGCACTAACTGGACTGGGATATTAGGGTGCACTCCCCAGGACTTGGATGGTGGGTTGCACTCCCCTGGAATGGGATACTGGGGTGCACTCCATAGACTGGAATGCTGGGGTGCATTCCCAGGGAGGGAAACTGGGGTGCACTAACTGGACTGGGATATTAGGGTGCACTCCCCAGGACTTGGATGGTGGGTTGCACTCCCCTGGAATGGGATACTGGGGTGCACTCCATAGACTGGAATGCTGGGGTGCATTCCCAGGGAGGGAAACTGGGGTGTACTCGCTGGACTGGGATGCTGGGGTGTGCTCCGGGTGGGATGCTCGGCTGGTGGAGATGTGGTACCCAGGTGGGTGTTTTCCTTCAAGAAGATGAGAGCGCCACTTCTCTCCTCTTTCCCTTCAAGGAAGTGAAAACTCATGTCAAGACAAATTGCACTTTAACCCACCCTTGTCTTGCCTACAAAAAAAAAGCTGAATAATAGCTGAATAAGCACCCTTTTCCCTGCCCCAGCCGCGCTCGGAAGAGGAGCCTGCTCTACACAAAGAATTTGCTGTGTAAATAGATGAGAGGTGCAGCGGCACCGAGCTGGAGGGGACTCGTGGCATCAGGGGACGCTGGAGCCCGGGTCCTCTCCCGGTGATCAATCTTTCTCTGCGTTGCTTGAGACCCTCCGAAGAGCAGCGGGACCGGCTGCCGGGCGGCTTTGTCCCCCGCCTCCTCTCCGCCACGGTGCGGGGATGGTCCCATCAGAGGCTGTTTCTTCCCTTTGGAAAGAGGCTCTGAAGCACTTGACTCCGCTCCTCGTGTCCTGCTGCCTCCTGGAGCGGGATAATGTGGGTGTAATTGATGGCGAAGAGGACTAATGGCTGCAGAAATGTGTAATTAAAGGCCAGGGGTGACGTGCGGCGAGGCTGTGCTGTGCGCGGGAGGTTAGAGAGGTTGAGTGTTTTTTGAAGGGCTTCTCCTGCCCATCCTGACTTGGGAGGGCAGGTCTCACTGCTCAGGGTGTCCCATGTGCCCTGTGCCGTGTGTCACCAGGGAGGACACCGGGAGACACATCGGGGGGGTGACACCAGGGTTCCCAGCTTGCCCAGCCCCACACGGCAATCAGCAGAGAGCTGTGTGTGGGGCAGTGTCCCTGCTGTGGGTGTAAGCGGGAAGCGTTGAGGTGGAGGGAGGGTTTCTTGACCATCCTGGCATCGCTGTAGCTGGATCTAGAACTGCCAAATCCATGGGGCTGGCCCCATCCTGCCTCCTGTCCCCCATGCTCTGACCCCCATCCCGGCTGGTTCATACAGAATCAGAGAAACACAGAACCCCAGAACGCTCTGGGGTTGGAAGGGGCCTCTGGAGATGATCCAGTCCCAACCCCCTGCCAGAGCAGGGTCACCCAGAGCCAGGTCCCACAGGAACGTGTCCAGAGGGATTTTGAATGTCTCCAGAGAAGGAGACTCCCCCACCCTCTCTGGGCAGCCTCTGCCAGGGCTCTGCCATCCTCAAAGTCAACAAGTTCCTCCTCATGTTGAGATGGAACTTCCCATGGTCCACTTTGTGCCCATTTCCTCTTGTCCTCTCACTGGGCACCACTGGAAAAAGCCTGGCCCCATCCTCCTGACACCCCCCCTTGAAGTATTTCTGGGTGTTGATCAGATCCCCCCTCAGCCTTCTCTTCTCCAGACTAAACACACCCAAGTCCCTCAGCCTTTCCTCACCAGGGAGATGCTCCAGGCCCCTCATCATCTTGGTGCTCCTCTGCTGTCCCCTCTCCATCAGTTCCCTGTCCTTCTGGAACTGGGGAGCCCAGAACTGGTCCCAGTGCTCCAGATGGGTTCCAAATGTGTTCCTGCAGCATCTCCTCCTCCTTCCTCCAAAAGCCGAATGGGGACACACGTTGCAAAGGTAAATCGGTTAAAATGCCGACGTGTCATGGGCAGGTTGGACTTTGCCAGACCCAGCTGTGCCGCCGGGATGGGGTGATGGCTCAGAGCCCATGCTCTGCCCCAGTGACAGCCACCTGAGAGGACACCATGGTGCCACGGTGCCCACTCTGCCTGTGCCACCGGTGGGGACACGGTGACACTTCCTTGCGTTACAGTTTGCAGCGTCAGGCTCGTAGGAAAGCGGGTTTTAGCAGCTGCGGTGAGATACCCACAAAGTACAAAATAAACCAAGGGCTGGAGATTTGGAGATTTATTGGAGGTGCCGCCAATTAATGAGATTTAAAAGACAGCTATTTCCCTCTTTAAGTGCTGAGGTCGATGAGAGGGATGTCTGTGCACTGCCACCCGGCTGCTCGGCCGCGGGTGCTGGTGGGCAGTGCTCCCAGAAGTGAAAATCTCCTAATTTAGAGGTATTTCCTTTTGCATCCTTGTTGCCCCTGGCGGGAGCAGCGGGGCAGGGTCCCAGCGTGGCCGCTGCTTGGTGCGCGCCCCAGAAATACCATCATTACGCAGCTGACCTCGGGCTGCTCATATTCCTCCTCCAACAAGGTGATTACTTTTTAATGAGCAGGCCGCTGAAAAAGGGAGGAAAATGAATTATTTCTGCCGTAGGATTAGCTCTAGGAGCCGGGAGCGGCGCTGCCCGGATCAATGGGCTCTCACACCAAGCCAGCCCGGCACCGAAATTCTCCCTGATTTCCCGGAGATGCCTTTGCCCTGACACTTCTGCCACTTTATTCTTCTTTAATCTCTTTTATTTTTTTCCTTTTATTTTTGTTCTTGGCTTGTGAGCGGCAGCCCCGTGTAAGTGGCAGGTTGAGGCATTGGCACCCCTGTGCTGTGTAATTATCTGTGGTGATAATTTGGCTTCTAAATAGTATTTGCCTGAACTCCCAGGGCGTGGAAGGTGGGAGCCGAGCTCCGAAGCGTGGCACGTGGGTCCCCAAAGTCGGGGTCCATCCGTCGGTGCGGATGGAAGCCCCAACCTCAGGGGCAGCAGTGTCAGCAAAGAAAGAAGCAAAAAAACCAACAAAAAAACCCCCAAATAACAAAAAAAAAACCCCACCAAAAAAACGGGGACTTCTGGAAAATCCATTAGTGAATGGAGTGCAGGAGGGAGCTGGGCTTTTCAGGCTACTGAGGCGGTGTTTAAAAAAGAATCCGCGAGTCAAAAGGCTTGTGAAAACAAAAGCCACCGAGAGAGGCCTCCCCCAGCCCAGCTCCAGTGCTGGTGGCCGGGAGACGGTGGGGCTACGGGTGCTGAGGTTGGGGAAGGTGGTCCCCGGGGATGGGGGGTCTGTCATCCCGCCGGGTGGGTGACGGGGAGGGCGAGAAAGGAGATGCAGGAATGATGGAAAAGAGGAGGGTTTTCGCTCAATTCCTGGCGGGGCGCTGAGGCGGAAAATACAGCCGCGTGGTGCGGTGCTGGATAGGCCTGGGAGGCTCCCCAGAATTCGAGTTAATTAAGATTGATTCGTTCCGTGGAGGAGATGAGCTGGAGCGTTGCTGCTACCGCTGCAGACAGGCTCTGGTGCACGGGGCAAATTATCTCCTTGCTGCAGCCCCGCTCCCGCGGCCGCCGCAGCCCCCGGTGCTGACCCCAGCCCAAGGCCAGATGTTGGAGAAGATAGAAGAGGGGCTGGTGGCTCCTGCCTTGGCTTTTGCCCCCCCCCTCCCACCCCGGGGGAGTTCGTTAGTGGAGCTTCATGAGGAAAATCAGCCGGAAAGGAGAGAGGGGTTGGGGAGGGGTGGGAGGGTACCCGGTCCCTGGGCTCCTTCCCTGGCTGCGGAGCTCCTCCTGCATTTAATGGCCTTCATCCAAGCACTCTTGGCAAGATGAAGCACAGTGGCACTGCTTTCTTCTTGGAAAAATAAGTAGTTTCAAATAGTTTTCAGCCTTCTGGGGTTTATCAGGGTTTGTAGACACCCCCCCCCACACACACACCACCATCCACAGGGTTCTCAGCGCTTTCCCTGGGGTGCAGTAGCCGGGCTCAGCGTCCGGCCCCGTAACATGTTGGCTTTGCTTCTCAGCCTGTTGTAGGGCAGATCCCAGAGGTTGCATCCCCCAGGCTTCCCTCTCCCCACCAACATCCTCAGCTCAGCGTCATGGGATGCTGGCTGGGTGCTGACTGTGCTCTCAAAGGAGCATGGCCCCCCACATCCTCTTTCTTCAGGCAAGGGGGGCTCAGGCTGTCCCTCTCAGAGGGGCTACGGTGAGTCCTGATGGGTTTCAACAAGTGGTTTTGAATGAAGATGGGGACAAAAAGCTTTTTGGGGGCAGGTTCCATCTGTCTGTTGACAGCCATGGCTAAGTGGCTTCTGTGGGAGCAGAGGTGGAGGTGGTGTCAAGGTGCCCTCGCGTTATTTCTCTACGTCCTCTCATGGACCATGTGCATCAACACAGCCCAAACTTCTTGCAGGTGGTTTCACGTGGCATGTTTTTGATGGGCTTGAGGAGGAGATGGTCACATCCATGCCAAACCCACATGGGAGAAGCAACGTCCTTGTCTCACCAGCTCACTCTGGCTTCCCCGTGGGTCGGGGACAGAGGGAGGCAGGAGGCAAAGCCCCGCTGGCACCGGGAGCTTCGGGGTGCACTCACCACCCTCGCTGGCCTGACTGTTGTTATGCAGATTGCATGCAGATTGGGTCCATCCGACCTCCTGACCTTTTTATGGTGCCACGTCTGTTTGGGGAAGTGGTTCTGCTGATTAGAAATGGATTTTCCTCTCTAATGTAATCCTCCGAAAATGGGCTGGGCCCTGGGGAGCTCGTCCGGCGTCAAGGAATGAAATTTTTGGTGAAGGGCTTCAGTCCTAAGAGGGGTTGGAGCAGCACCCAGGGTCCATGGTGCCCTTTTCTGGGGCAAGCTGAGGTTTCTTCTGCGCCTTGAGACAACCTTGAGGGCTGATGGACTTCAATGACCCAGATGCCCAGTCATGCTCTTGCTAAAAACCTCCTTCCTACTTAAGATCCGTCCTTCAAGCAGTGGTCTGGTGGCAATAACAGCTGGAATGTCACCCCAAGGAACGTCCTGCAGCAGGCGAGGTGGTTCAGGGCAGGGGAACATCTGCTGGAGGAGAAGCAATGGCATGGCTGGGAGTAGGAATGCTCTTGGAGGGAGCCGCATTTTGCACGTGCTGAAGCACGCTCATGGCAGGGAGCAGGCAAGATGGCAATGGATTAATGGGATAATTAACACTTTGGGATTAATGTTTGCCCTTGAAGGGAGGGAGTGGAGGCAGGGAGCAGGGCGGGTCGGGGTCTGTCGACTTGGAGAAGTAGTTCAGCAGTTTTCTCCATCATCCTGGGGAGGGTGCAAGGCTGAAGCCCAGATCTCAGCCGGCCTGAGTGGTCTGTGACACCGGGGACAAGTGATGTTCAAAAAATAAATAGCAATGGAGAGGCTGATTTGATTTTTTCCCCACTTTTTTTTTTTTAGCTTCCTTTTATTGCTTCTTTTTATCCCATCCATCTTATGTTGAACGGTGGAGCAACACTCCTCAAACCCACGGGCTCGTTATTCCTAATACCTTGACTTTTATTGCCATATCTCCTCGATCCGGGGGTTCCTGGGTACAGTTTCCTCCCGCTGCCCTTTAGCGGGGGCTTCTCCTCTCGCGGTGACAGATGGGCCATGCTCAGCTGCTGCCAGGCTGAGCGGATCCACATTAATTTTTCATTTGCTGGCTGGGTCCTAGAGCAGGACAGATGGACGATGGCCCGTTGGTCACTCCCGGTCCGTGCTGGTGTCCAGCTGCTCTGCACTTGATATATGAGTGGACAGAACGGACGCTGGAGCCTTCAGCTCGCGCAGGCCGGGGCCGAGGCTGTTTTTTTCCTGGGGGTGGGGAGAGAGCACGGTGGGGCTTAGCTTAAATCCTTTTAACATATGTACGTCGACCCTGCTCTGATTGCAATACCGTCCGGCGCTTTGCCGGCACTGGTTAGGAGGGGATGGGGAACGCGGCGGACAAAGACCTGCAGCTCCCCGGTGGATTTGCCAAACAACCCAAATTTGCCTTTGGGAAACTCGATGTCTGCGCCCTGGCAGCCCACCCCGGAGTCTGGGGGCTGCAGGGGAGGGTTTGGGGGGAGAAGGGGTTGGGTTTTAAACCACTCGCCCTTCGCAAACGCTGCCAGGTATGGTCCTTGGGTCATGCCACCTCTAAGTGTCACCCTGTGCTCCCCTTGCCCTGGTTCTGGTTCTGGGACTGGCTCTCCCATCACCGTAAAATGCTGCCAGGCTGGTTTTTTTTTGCTGAGTAGGGATTCACTAGAGGTGAGCAGTATCTAGCTTAAACGTGAGTATCAACATGGTATGATCAAAGAGCATTAATGCTAAGATGTTACAGTGCCTTTCGGAAACGTTACTGCAACCTTCAGATCCACAGTGAGAATCTGCAGGGGTTGTAATTCTGATTTATAGCTGTGACTTGACTTGAGGTGACGCCGTTGCACTTTGGCTACACTGCTCTTCAGGGGCAGGGATGAACCCCAGCCCAGGCCAAGCTCCTGAGCTGAAAAGAGCATAGAATTATAGACTGGTTTGAGTTGGAAGGGGTCTTAAAGATCATCGAGTTCTAACCCTCCCTGCCCTGGGAAGGGACACCTCCCACCAGCCCAGGCTGCTCCAAGCCCCCTTCAACCTGGCCTTGAACCCCTCCAGGGATGGGGCAGCCACAGCTTCTCGGGGCAACCTGGGCCAGGCTCTCACCACCCTCACACCAAAGAACTTCTTTCTAGTATCCAATCCAAATCTCCCCTCTTTCAATTTCAAGCCGTTACCCCTTGTGCTGTCACTCCAGTTCCTGACAAAGAGTCCCTTTCCAGATCATCAGGAAGTGCCTCCTTAAAAAATAAAATGTCATTCCACTGCCTCCCCTCCACTGAGTGGACTTGGAAAAGTCTTTCCTCTCCTCCTACATATTTTTCCCAATTTGCCTTTAGCCTTGAAGGTGTCCCTGTGGCTGCTGCAAGACCTGCAGCATCCCTACCCGGATGCAGGCACCTCTCGGTACCATGCATCCCAAAGCTGTCGGTGCAAGAGTTACAGAATATTGGAAGGGACCATGAAAGATCAGCCATTCCCATCCCCCTGCCGGAGCAGGAACACCCAGAGCAGGTCCCACAGGAACGTGTCCAGGGCGGGTTGGAATGTCTCCAGAGAAGGAGACTCCACCACCTCTCCTGGGCCCCCGCTTCCAGTGTTCCCTCACCTTGAAGTTTTTCCTCATATTTAAGTGGAACCTCTCATGTTCCAGCTTGCACCCATTGCCCCTTGTCCTATCACTGGGTGTCACTGAGAAGAGCCTGGCTCCATCCTCCTGACACTCACCCTTTCCATATTTATAAAAATTCATGAGGTCACCCCTCAGTCTCCTCTTCTCCAAGCTCAAGAGACCCAGCTCCCTCAGCCTTTCCTCCTGTGGGAGATGCTCCACTCCCTTCAGCATCTTTGTAGCCCTGTCCTGGACTCTCTCTAGCAGTTCCCTGTCCTTCTGGAGCTGAGGGGCCCAGAACTGGACACAATATTCCAAATGGAGTCTCACCAGGGTAGAGTAGAGGGGGAGGAGAACCTCTCTTGACCTACCAACCACCCCCTTTCTCATACGCTGCCGTTGCGCTGGTGGGACGCTGTGTTCCTGCTGGAGGTGCTTGATCCAGGCCCTTGCTGGACCCACCGTCAGGTGCTGGTAGCAAAGTCCAGCCTAGAAGATCCATCACACACAACAGCCCTGATAGGAGAGGTCTACATTGGTGGGGCTTCCAGAGGCTGTGGGGACCACTGGGGGCAGGCCGGGCCGTGAAAGGAGCTGGAAAGCATCCAGCTTTGCTCTTTCTTAACCCAAAGTTTGCACATCAGAGAATTAAAAAGCTGGGAATTTGGGCTGATGTGGAAACCGGGACGGCTCTCCCTGCCCGGCCAGACGATGGGGTATCGGGGTGCACGGCTGTGGGTGATTGCAGGGATACTGAAACAGCTCAACATCTTTTGAAAAAGGCTTAAATCCTCCAAGCTGGCAGCTCTGCAGGAAAAGGAGCCGTCGGTGTTTAAACCAGCACGATGGTGGCACCACGGGTGCAGCATGGCGGGGGACAGCTCATCGGCTGGTTCCTGCTCCCCGGAGTGAAGGGCAGGAACGCCGGATCCCTCCCAAGGGCTGGGGACCCTCTGTCCCCAGGGATTGTGGAGACAAGTCCAAGCACCGTGGGGCTGCAGTCGCTGCTGGGCCGTGTCTGGCGTGACCGGTGGGGTGCTGGGGGGCTCGGTTGGGTTTAAACCCTGGCTTTAGAGCATCTTTAGCTGGAGTGTGTTTGCTCTTGTGCTCTCCCCTCTACTTTCTTTACCCTCCGAATCTATTCGAGCCCTCTCCTGATCCCCCCAGGGATGCTGGGTTGCTGCAGCCGGCAGGGTATCCTGCCTGTGGGTCATCTCCCTCTTTGACGTGAGTTTTCCCGCACCGGTGTTATCGATAGGTGCGTGTACGTGGTGTTGGGGGGCCGGGAGGTGGTCGTAGAGCACATGTGTACACGCCTGCTCTGCGTCCCAGGGCTGGGGATGAGATATCTGCGCTCCAACAAAGGTGGCCCACGCTGGGATGCTG
>VXBJ01007274.1:0-58849 GCA_013400055.1 Nycticryphes semicollaris
CTTCTCATCCATCAGCACCCCCTCATACAGAAGTATGTTTATGTCTACAGGCAGAAAACACTAAAATGTTTGTCTTGCTTAGAGAAACCAGTAACAGCAATGGCCACAGTTCCTGGCCAAGGTTTGCAGTATAAAGGACCTCTGACAACGTGATCACACTGGCATTCTGTTCAGCGGCATTACCTCTAGGAAGTCTCTGCAATTTGTGATGTCAAATAGCAATTATAATCTCTTTTTTGCTCTCTCTCATTGGGTTTGTTTGTTTGTTTGGGTTTTTTGTTTTGTTTTGTGACAGCATTGTCAGCTCACTAGAGCAAATATTCACTGCTTCTAAATCACAAATTTTACTGTATGTTTCATCACCTAAAACACATTGTATTGTTTTCCCCTTTAAATTCACAACTGGTTTAGCTGATCAGCCTGTATAAGTGAATAATCATGCAAATACACACTTGTGTGCATTTACCATTTTTTTCTCAAAAATGTTCTTATGAAGAAAACCTTATTTATATGTAGGTTCCCCTGAAGTGTCAAAAATATTAGTCATAAATGCCTTTAGAGGATGTTTGATTTTTATTTGAACTAATGTTAAAAAAACCCCATTTTTTGCAATATTGCGTTTCCACACAAAAGTGAGTTTCAGGGTTTATTAACATGCAATACCTGAGATTGAATGCCCTTTCTTTGTCAATTTGAATTTATTGGCCACTAAGTTTTACACTGGGAATATCTTTTGCCTTTTAATTAGACCTTTAATATGGGGAATAGAACAATCTGGCAGCCTACAGTCAGAATTAACAAAAGTAAACACAGACAACATTACATGTCCTAGCTCCTCATAAAAAAGGATGAGCAGAAACATGATTTGATGTGCATGATAAACTATGGATCACCAAACTATGTCTGCTTCTTGTGGTCTATACCATAATTTTCACTCACTTTAACTTCAGGGTTTTTTCAGAAAGGCAAACTAGCAAACACCCTTTGGTCACCTCAGAAGGCCTTGTAGTAGCCATTCAGTAATTCAAAATTTAATTGTTCTCCTGCAATATCTTTCCCAGGTGTAATACAAAACAGCTTTTCCTCATCTTTTGCTCTGAGAGTCTTTTTAAGGCCTTAAATGACCAAGGTGTGTTGTACCACCAGCATCTATGACTGGAGTAGAACAGCATGGCACAGGCATCTATGGGAGAGATGCTATGAAGGCTTTGATCATTTATGTGAGGCATCTAATAGAAGAATGTAATCATCATAGATACAGAGAAAGACAGAGCCTTCCCAGCTGCTGAACAAACCACTCTGCTATGTGTCCCTTGTGTTGCATGTTTTACTTCAGAACAATCCAGTGCCTTCACTATTAGGCTGGCTGTGAATTTCACTTTTATTAAAAAAGTAAATTTGCCTTGGAATCAGCTGGTGTCCTATAGCAACCTTGCAAGGGGTGCAGGCAGTAGGCACTGAGAACAGATGCAGTTGCCAAGTAGGGAAGAATCACTGGATGAGTGTTTCAGATGGCACTGCTGGGGTTTGCTGCTACTCCCTGATGGCCAGGCACTGCAGAAGCTGTTATGAGCGTGAAATTTGCTTAGTGCTAGGCTGCCACAGCACAACTGCTGTTTCTTCTCATCAGCATCAGAACATGAAAATAAAGCAGAGATTCATGCACAAGTTGCAAAAAGCCTGTTGTGAAGACCTTCATATTTTTATTGCTAATAAAGAAACATTGTTCTTCATACAAATGCCTCATCAATTCATTATCCTAGGCAGGGGGCAAGTGCATATAACTCGCAAATTACATTATTTCAATAATAGCTGTGGGTGCTTGAATGGAAACACTTTAATCTTGCAGAGGAAAATGTCATGACAACAGTCACTAATGCAGTCTTCACTGTATTAAGCCAAAAGCTATGCTGGAAAATGAATATGCTCCATATGCTAGTAGGCGCACCCAGAGCCACAAGCAGCTTTTTTTTTTTTTTTTTTTTTTTTTTTAAAAAGCAGGTTTTAAGGGTGGCATTTTTACAAAACTTTTTTTTAATCAAAGTTTTGTTAAAAATCTTTCAGTATATTTTGCAGATAAGGGAGAACTTCTTTTTTAATAAAACTGGGGACTTTTGGACCCAGATGCCACAAGTTCTCTCTCTGTGGCTTTTATTTTGTCTTTTATGCATTTGTAATCCTGCATAGGTCCAGTTCATGTTTCTGGAGTTCTCATTACCAGAATCTGTGGACACAAAAAGTCCTAATGCAGAATACACTCCGAAATGCTTTAGCTTTGCTTTCGCTCTCTCAGACCCAGTCACTTTCTCTTATCTTCGCTTACACCATTCTTTATTTTCCGTTTATAGTTCGGCCTGTTTCTGTCAAAAATGCCTTTTCGAATTTATTTGGAGAATGCTGGGATATGCTGACAGTTCTGTAGTGTTCCACAGCTTGAACTCGTCCATGGTTTCCTTACAAACTGCCCTGTTAATATGACACATCTAGGACCCAGTTGTTGTCTCCCATCAACCCATGTTGCTCCTGACAGATAGAGCTCTGGAATTCTGTGCATGTACCAGGTTACAAGTAACTTTTATAGATTTTGCAATCTTCCTGTCCAGTACACATCTACTTAAAGCTGATGCTTTTTCAGATTAAAAGGGTCTAATTTCTGTGGTTCCTAGGAAATTGTGTGTGCTACAGTGCTTAGTTAAAAAAAAATCCTACTATTTGCTATCAAACTTAACACAACACTAAATAATGCATGTTTATGCTCAGTTGAGACATATTTTCTTAGGCAGAAGCACCTGGCTGGAGGAGGACTGCAATGGTGGCATGCAAGGCCCAGGAGTCTTACACTACAGCTCTGGGTTTGCCGTTCCAGGCAGTCACAGAAAGAGCAAAGCACACAATGTCCTTCTCTCCATAGCCTCCAGCCAGGAGGGGTCTTTTTTTCTCTTTTTTTCCTGAAAAAATGACGTTGGGTTTTTTTTTTTTTTGCTGACCAATAAAGCAAAAAAACCCCCTAGCAAGTAAATAGGAATTTGCCACACAATGTGGATATTTATCTTTTTATGTCCAAACACAATGATTAAGAACTAATGTTTTAACCTCTGGAAAATTCTGTGTGTGCAAAGCAGATGCTAAATGGCAGTGTTGGGAAGTTATTAACAAAAAAATCTAGCTTGCTCTGCTTGTGAAATATTTAGAGATTTCTTATTTCCAGTTTAAAGTATGACCCAAGTTGCTACATTTATCACTGCAGAGATTTTTAGCTTCATTCATAGGTTGATAGTGCAAGAACAGGAACCAGATTCAGCTCTACAGTAGCATCTACAGAGTTACATGTCTATCTATACCATGCAATCTACCTGTAGTATTGTAGTATATTGAAATATGGTATTTAGAAAAGAAAGAAAACCTGTGTTAGGGTCAAGCAAGGTGCTGTAATCCTAAATAACTTTTATGAGCTATTTCAGCAGGACAGGCCATACTGAACCAAAATGGGGAGATCCGGAGGCTGAATTGTCATGATGTAGGCATGAAGGTAAGAGCTCACAGTTTATAGAAGCGTTACTCAAGCACAAGCACTGATTCACATCCAGTGCTCTGTAGCACATGGTGTATTTGTGCTCCTGCCTTGGAAAAGACAGCCTTGCAGCAGGAATGAATGGCCTTGCTCTGCTGCAGGAGTGATTTTTTAGAATTTACTGAAGTTCTCTGAAGACTGAGGTTGCCACACACGTCTCTGAGTAGTACTTTTAGGCAAACCCTTTTTGCACTGGTGGGAATCAAGCCATGAAAAAAAAAAAAAGGCCTTCTTAATTCTCTTTCTTGAGGTGGTGACACACAGCTAATACACTTGAAAGAAGGATTTAAGTGAAGGGACAAGCTGCTGGCACTTGTCTAACCTATTATTTTTACACACTATAGGTTAATCTCTTTGATTGGAAAGCTTTAGGGTTCACTTCCAAGAGAGATCCCAATGGCAATTAGTAGAAAAGTAAAATCCACTCAAACTGTCTCTCTTGAAAGCCTGACGTGAAAGAGGAACATACCCTGATGTCTGCACTTGTGAGACCACAGCAAGAAAGACTCAACAAGGTAAATGTTCCTATTTGTCTGTCATTTCTTTCAGCAAGCTATTGATTCCCTTTTACAAAAAAAAAAAAAAAAAAAAAAAAAAATAAACAAAGAAACCCCAAAAGCAGAATCTGTCCTAAAAATGCTATGAAATATGAGTGAATCTTCCAGGCAGCTGCAACAAGAAAGGCAACCTTATGACACTAGGGCCTAGGGATTTTGCACGGTCCTGTCAAATCTGAAATACAGTTCTTTGAGTCTTTTTAAAACGAGAGTTTGGAGGAAAAATCATGATTGTACACCATATTAATCTGTCTCTAGTGCAGACATTTCTAAGTACTAATAAATTAAGTTATGGAAGGCTAAAAGTTTGCTCGACTGATAAATACATGCTTTAAATATCCTGTATGATGTTTCATCACATAAAGAATATGCTGTTGAGATTTCAAGTTAAAATGAAAGTAAAGGAATAGAGTCTGTGTCCTTATTCTGTCTTTTCTTTCTACACTCCACCTTTAATACAAATTAACTAGTTTCATCTTGCTTGCCCCTTTGCTAGGAGCTTTGAATGGTTTGAGTAGAGGGTCCTATGCTTAATCTTTGAATGTGAAGTGCTATGGAGACTGAGACCCTATTTCCAAGTTTTTAAGAGTAAATCTTATGATATGTTAGCAAATTATTTAAATGTAATGTAACTAAACTAGATTAAACATTGCCCACTATTCAGAAACCTTATATATATTTATATAGAACTTAAATTTTGTTGTCTCAATGAATCTTCAGCTGGGGTAAGGTTTACAATCCCCAGTACCAGTGACAAACACAAATATTTGACATCTATCCCTTATATCCTGTGTAGAGGTACTCTTGAAACCTTTGTAATGATGGTATTATGGTCATATCAAGTAAACTCTAAACTCTACACTCTAATGGAAATACATGTAAAAGGAACCTGCAGTTCCTAAAATAGAGTATGTTCGCTAGAGACAAATTTCTTTAAGCAATATTATTTTTAACATCTGGTGAAATATTGACTTTTTTCAGCCATATTGGTGTTGTGCAGATACAAGATATTTTACTTTTATTTTAGCCACACATTTCCTTTATGTACACAAAGTGAAAGTGCTTCCTCTTTCGGTCTCAATCACCACTTTTGTCCCTGGGTCATATTAAAAATACAAATGGAATCAATCAAGCTGCTGATGAGAGGAAATGTAGTGGTGATAAATACATATCCATTGACTTTCTGTTGCTGTTCTGGAGAGGAGACAGAATGAGTGACAACCTAAATGCGTTGTAACAATGCACTGAGAAAACAAGTGCCACTGACACATCACCCACAACAAATGTACTGTGCTCAACTGAAAGGACAGGATTTAAACATTTCCTATCACATTCGTCAGGAGTTGTAGTAAGTTCTTTCTCAGACAACTGGGTTAGGCTTATGACATAGTCATATGGTATTTGCAGGGCATAAGTATGGGTTGGAAAGTCATGCTAGGCACTCATACACCTACGAATCTCTTAGGGTAGGCAGAGTTCAGATTTATCTAATCTGAATTATCTAACTCCAGGGACAATCGTCCTTTTGGGAAGATATTTTCACATTTTCAAGATATATGAGATACCTGCCTATCCTTTTAAGAAGAGTGCATTACCTATAGGGAAAAGTTAGCAAATACCAGTCTTTTGCAGAGTTGCTGCTAACATATTACCTTAAAGCAAAAGTGACCATGAACTCCTGATAACACTGATATATCAGAAATCACTGCTTTCTGATAACATTGAAACGTGCCTTCCTACATTCTCAATCCCTCTTTAACCTACTTTACCTGATTTTAAAGCTACAAAGTCTATTTAGAATGAAAGTGTATGTGTGTGCTTTCTTGCTTACTTCCTAGGAAAGATTCAGGTGATAAGTAACAAATGAGGAGCTGACAATGCAATCAATAAATCTACAGACAATGCAGATGCATAACAAATAAGGGGGAATTACTTTATTTACATTTGACTTTATTTTTAATTAAGTGTTATAGCACACAAACGTTATTTCTCTGTAGGGATCGAGAAGGAATGGAAATTGAAAAAGCAAAGAGAAACATTCAACTGCCTTGGTTATCAGTTTAATGGTAAGGAAAACTCATGATAATTCATGATACCAGGCTTCAATTTACCACAGACTCTTTTCTCCTTCTACCCTTACCATATATTCTTAGCCTCAGCGCACGGGTCCTGTTTTGCTTTCTAACTGCTTGGGAGCTTCTTTCTCCTCAATTGTCGCAGCACTTGTCGAGTCTTTATACCTTCCCTTCTCCATTTTTTTCTTCTTACCTTTTTTCTGGACAAATGGAGAAGGCAGCTGTACCTGTACCAGAAAGAGTGTAAGGATTTGCAATTTGAGTAACTGTAAACAGAAGCTAGGCAGGGTGAGAAAGGTGGAGGTGAATGTTGTAGAATCTGAGAAATGAAGATGTGAAAGATATTACAAGGAAAAGAGTATCCGGGGAAGAAAACAATATCCTTCAGTGCCATGACTCAGAAGACACCTCAGCCAATGCTGATCTTTCCAAGTATGGCAGGTAGGAGGTACTTTAGTGCCTTAGGGGTTGCAATAAAACACTTCCCTTTAACTCAGCAAAGGAATCTCCCTGCTACTCTGTGCAAAAGCAAGAAGGGCTTTTAGACCCAGGCATAAGATCTGTTTCAAAGGATTTATGCATATGGTTGGCTGAAAGCTGGCCCCTTGCTCAGTCTGATCTACTTTAATTTCTTTGTGCTGCTGTATGCTGGATACCAAAATATCTTACATACAGTATTTTGCAAGTTTCAAGTGGGACAGAAGGAAATAGGTAATGCTCTAGGTCCTTATCTGGATTTGTGTCTTCAATGTTTTATTATGTTTTCGCCAGTCCTATGATATTAGTATAGCTGAAAAACATGTGGGATTTTTTTTTTTTTTTTTGCTACAAAACCAGAGAACATTAACTACATTAGACTGGAGCATATAAAAGAGGCAAAGAATACATCGACACTTTGCCCATGCTGAAATCTTAATGCTGCCAAAAGTAGAAAATGAAAAGTGTCAGCACTACTAGCTGTCATCCCCGGGCTCTAGTGAGCAATATTGACATTATTCTGTATGCAATTTCAGTAATGAAACTGTAAAGCTACACATTCTAAAGAATAAAAATAATGCATGTGCAATGCAAAGTGTCTACTCCCCTGACACTTATCCAGCTACTTCAAGCCTGAGACCTCTGAAGCATACCCCCTCATTTCCATTTCAAAAGTTATATTGTGCCATGGTAGTCTTTTGATCAGTCTCATGCAGTGACAAGATTCAGCACCACCAAACTGTGTTTAGCAGAATTTTCTGATGACGATGCAGTACCGTACATGCTGGCAACAAACTGAAATATTTAAAAGGGCAAGAAAAGTTCATAAAATGCATCTGCATTTTTTAATTTAAAGTTACAGGAGATGTGATTCTCAATGTTGTAACGGGTTCTTTCAGAGAGATTTCAAGGTACAAACAAGAGCTCACACAAAGAAAGACAGTTAACGAAATTTTATTGGCAAGACTTATAAGCAGTTCCCAAATGTCCCAAATATTATTTAGAAGAGTCTTACCAACCCAGAGATCATAGCAGCACCACCGAGCAGCAGGTTAACAAGGAGCCACATGGTGCTGCATCAGTACAGTGGAGAGAGGTAGGTACAGCACCTTCAGGGGGTCCCTGTATCTTCAAAGTGCACCTGTGTCTCTCTCTCCAATGCCCCAAGACAGCCCCCCCCCCTTATATCCTGCACCGGATCAAGTGAAAAAGTACCAGCCAGGGTCACTGCATGCATGGCCAGCGCATGCAGTGAGCCTCACCAGGTCCATTAGCCTTTGCTAACAGCGGTTTTCCACCCTGTTGCCCCTTGTTTTTTGTTGTTTTCTACCTTGAAGGTCAGAAGGTATTGATAGTTGAGGAGCAACAGCATCAAGTTCCCTATTTTCTCTTGTCACATACCCTGGGTTTGGTTTATCAAGTAAGTTCCCATTGTGTCTTACAAGGACCATCCTCTATTATCCCTTACACAAATATAAATATAAACCAGTATTGATGTAGTTAGTCCAGTAAACCTCCATTGTCAGTTGCAAAGTCAAAATCAACAGCTACATTTACAAAGACATTTCTGCATCTGGTTCCTGTTAAAGAAAAAAAGATTTCTAAGCGCCTTTAAAACCTGCTCTTTGCACTTTTAAAACTGCATTATCTCTGGAAAGGCAAAGCCTTTTCAAAGTACTGTTACTTCCATGAAGTAAATTCTGTAGAAAGCAGAGGAAAAGCAAACCTTTTGAAAATGAAGATTGCCAACTGCAAATACATTAGCTTTTAGAGTTTCCTGTGATTTAGAGATTCTTAGGACAGAGTGACCTATTTTTTTGGCTTTCAGTGACAAAAATGCCAGCTGCTGTCAAGACTAAAACAAATTTATTTTTATTATCATTTTTGTAACGAACACATTTACCATCCTGTTCATGATCTTGCCTACAGTCCCTGAAAGTGGAGAGAAGGTGATGATACACTTATTCATATACACACATCAAACAAATCTCCCTGCTGCACATGTTATTATAGTACTAGGTTTTGTATTTTTCAGTTGTCATTGATGGCTTAAAATGTATGTACTATGTCAAGAAGTAAAGTACTTTGATTCCTCTGTACTTTTGCTAAATTACTGCTTCTCTCTCAACCCTGCACAGTAAATGATGCAAGGAGTTCAGGGACCAATTTACTTCCCAGCTCCCCTTCCTTTCCACCCCCACAAACCAGCCTTTGGATTTTCCAGCATCCTGTTTCATTTGCATGAGAAACTGACATTTTAGAAGGTAATTAAAAGAAAATGTATTTAAAAACAATCCAACGAAGAAGACAGTCTGCACTTGTAAATCTCATTAGAGGTGCTTCAGGTTGTGCCTTAACAGCCTGGAAATCACTGACAAATAGCTCTACACCTGGTTGATGGGGAACTAATGGAAAGACACATTTTATTTATTTTTTACATATAAAATATCAAAGAGCAGAATGTAGTTGCCAGCTTTTTATATTCAGTTTCGTTAGTGAAAGTCAGTTGGGGCTGTCAGAGAAATAACCACAAATTTTTTCAAGTTGCTATTACTTATTATTTCCTTTTCTCTTTTTGTAGCAGCTTACATGTCCTAAGGAACTCAGAACAGCTTTCAAAAATCATAAAAGAAGAGTAGATAACAGTTTAGAAACAGGAAACTGAAGTTAAGGGCCTAGTTGAGGATAACATCACAAATGGTAGATCAGAAAGTAAGACTCAGATCCCTGGATATCTGATATTCTTTTCATCTGTCCTAAATTGAAGTGTTGTTTTCAAGAATATATATTATAGCTCCATTCATCAGCATATTGATGTAATAAGACAATTGCTAAATGCTGTCAACCTAGTGGCAGGTTTTGCTATGAGTTCATTACGATTCTCACATGGGGTAGGGTTCATTACATCCAGTTGTGGTCCTGTCAGAATTACATGTCTAGTCTAAGCTGTTTGCCCAAGATCCCTTTCTATTCAGTGAAGAAGCAGTGAACAGTTTCAGGGAGCGACTCACCCTTGTCTAAGACAAACGTCCATGCTAAGGTACCAACTTGCTCCTTGGAGTACCTGTCTCTCCTGACTGCAGCCCAGACTCAGGCCTTGCAAACTGGAGTCCTGGGGTGAGGTGAGGTCATTCCCCTCTCAAAGAAGAGTTTGCCATAGACAGCGTAGTCAGTTATTTCTAACACTCTGGACTCTCCACAGAGACAGGTTGCTGTTCAGTACTTAGGAAGAAAGCTAATGAATTACAAACACAATTAAAATTTCTGCAGGAAAGAAAGAAACATCCTGAGCTGTGTTTGACTAGCACTCAAAATTAATTTCATCATGTTAAGGGTAAAAACTAAGGAAATTTCCCAATGATTTAGTTGGAGCAGCTGCTATAATGAGGAAAATGTTGTCATGTTCAGTTTTCATAAATCGGTCTGGCCACAGCATCCCAGCTGGAAACATCTTTCAGCTCTATGCAGTGTGGTTGTTATGATATTATGATACATAAAGCCAATAGTATCCTAGGCAGCACAGCAGAATGATGTAAAATTTCTAAGAGAGTATATACGCAGCAGACAAAAGCTATGTGAGGTCCCTGCTTAGAGAAGCTTTCTGATTTTAGGAAATTGTTCTGAAAATTTATCAGGACATATATTCACCCACAGCATGGCAGACTTTCCATCAACAACACCCTATTATTTGTTCTTTCCTCCCCATTATCATTTTAAAAGGAACATTCTCCAGGTACTACTATGGCCTTTTAAATTTATTCTTACAATACAAGTTTAGTATTTAAACTTAAGGGTTATTTTTTTTAAACTTTATTTAAAATATAGCTTAGGAGGCTTAGAATCTAAGAAATTAATCTCAAGGAAAAAGCTCTCAAGCGGGAGATCAGTTTCATGCTTTCTATCTTGTTCTGTGGCTTTGCACTTAAACTTGGATCTGCCGGACCCACGATCCATACAGAAACATACAGGTATCTGATTTCCTTTGAAGCCACTGGATGTGAGGCATTTCAGGGTCCTGTCCTCTAATACTGTGTAATACTTGCTGTCTGTTGTTTGCTGAAGGCAAACCAACCTTTTTCACTGTAATTTTCCATGGCTTGGTTTGCTGTTAATATAACTGCATTCACCGTTTGCCATGCAACACTCCTGAGGTACCGACCCCTTCACTCCTTATTAGTGCCCTGCAGAGAAGACATTTCATTACTGACCTAGGCAAGATGTTCTTTCTAGAGAAAACTCTTGTTGCTTCATAGACAGACAGACAGACAGAAGTAGTAGTATCTGATACTGGATCTTGCTGAAACAGACCCGTAAAGCAGAAGAGTAACCCAAGACGGGGAGAATGAATAATGCTGCTGCAAATCTGGAAATCAGCATTTTAGTTAAAATACCAGGGTGCTGGCAGTTAGCCTGCATATCATACCCAGCTGGTTGGCAGCCACTTTATTTTGTAACAAATCGGAAAACTTGGGAGTTTTCTTTTTAACCCAAATCATTAAATTGTCTTATTTCTGAACAAAATGTTCACCCTCTAGGTCTGCTGGTTTGAAATTACATTAGTTTAGGGTATTCCCATTTAATTGCAACTTTAACATAGAAGCTGTTAAGGTCTGAGAACCTTGCTTTTGTTACCTATTTTAATTACTACAAAAACACACTACTTCAGACCTATAAGGCAAAAATGTGTGTTTTGCCATGGAAACAGATATCAGCCTCATTTTTCCAGACTATAATGGATACTTGAGACAGGGGGATAGTGTGATTTTAATTACTGATTATTTTGTGCTGGCAAGGGCAAGACTAACCCTGTAAGCTTGCCACAAGCTTAAGAAAGATTTCATTTGTCATGAGTGTCACTGTGTGCCTCCCACAGAGCTCTTCAAGATAAAGACGCTCACAGCCTGAGCCCTTATTCGTCTTCCTCTTTCCTTCCACCTACTCCTCTGTCTCTTCCCCTCCTTTTGTTCATCAGCAACTGCTTGGAAGTTTTCTAGAGGTAAGGGACTGGTTCCAGCTGCTTGGAATGTTGTTGAATAGGAAAGAAACTCCTCTGTTTCTAATTCAGCCTGATGTGTTTCATACTGCTCTGTTTAGAAATAGTTAGAAGTGAGCACTGGAGCTTTGAATTCTATTTTGGGAGGACTGTGTTTTATTAATCCTAGCCCCATATCCTTATCCTTTCCACCCAAGAATGTCATTTTGCTCTCTTGGGTTTTTCCAAATCTCTGTACAAAAATGCAAGACTGAAATATTTGAAGATTTATTGCTTTAGCACTACCACTTACATACGAGAGTTGTGATTCGTGACTGTCCTCTTCTTAAGCACTGCCAGTTCATAATAGAAAAGCTATTTTCTGGTGTATACTGTGTATAACTTGGCGTCATTCAAAATGCTGTGAAGTACACAGCATTTCTTTTCTGCTTTATGATTACCAGGCCAACAAAGATGTAGATAAAGTGTTGCATATGTTTTCACTGTCATTTCTCTTCACGCATCCATCTCTGAGAACAGCGTTTGACCTGAAAAGAGTAGGAAGAAGTTAAAAGTCATGGAACAAACATATCCACAGATAAGGCAAAACAGTAGTTTTGCAAAATTTTGCAAAATAGACCATTCTGATTACTTAGTTTTCAACTTTTTGGGCAGCAAAACAAAAACCAAGGTTCCAACTTTATCATTCTCTATCTGGACTTAATTATCAGCATGGTGACATACAAGGTTTTTCACAAAAAATATCCGGGACAATTTGTTGGTTCATTAAAATCACCAAATAGCATATGCACTTTTGCAGCTGAACCTTGTGCTTTGTTCATAAGAAGTCATGGTCTTCATCAGCTAAAATAACAGACTCTTGGAAAAATTTAATGTGCCCTTATATTATGTCGACTAGCAAATATTTTTGAATCATTAATTAGTTGTTGAAAGTAAACAATCTTTACAGAATGGTGGAACATTTCCCAGTTTGCTCTGTCTAGCAGCATAATTATATTTGGTAAGAACTTTGTCATTATATTTATTAATTAAAAAAATTCTAACATTTACAAAACAAATTATAACACATTTTAAGAATTACAACTTTATCTTTAATAACAAGTGTTCATGTGTTTTCTGAAAAAAACCCCCACTTATTATCTATCATTTAAGTAGTCTATGTTTTCCTTTTTAATTGCTTATTTAAGGCAATACTTTAAATATTCTAGAGCAGTGTGACATATCCATTTGAAATGAGCATGAGTTCATTGCATTGCAGTGAGTCATCTGCAATTGCTCATGTCTGTGCTGTTGCCTGCCTTGAGCTAATCTCTTCTTTCTCCTTTACAGCTGCTTTTCAGAATGCTGTGTCTTTCCTGGAATGTCCTCTTCTACTGGGTATTGAAGGTTACATTTAACAGCGTGACAGTACTATGTTTTAAGAAATCCTGAGTGCTACTGGAAGATGATGCTACTCTAAGGTCCCCTTCCTATCCCTTCCCACCTATATGATCTCCCCATCTCTGTACTGCCACTGGGATTCCTCATGAGCTTAGCCCAGGCTCAGGTTCATAACTAAACTTCTCTCACTTCCTCTCTGTTCCGTGGAGGGATGCAGAATGTGACCAGGACAGGTGTAACTGTAATATCCAGGTAAGTCCCGGTAGGACGGGAAGGTTAAGAGGCTTAAGAGGGTGTGACTGCATGAGTGTCCACACAGAAGCTCTTGTTCCAGGAGTAGGTGGGAGGTGTCCTAAACACTCAGATTTGAAAGCTCAGGGAGTAAGAGGAGCAGCTCTTAATAACACTGGAAACAAATAACTAGCCAGTGGGAGATGAAACCCAAAGAGTTTGCATAGTCCTTTCTTGGATCTCCCTGCTCAGAAGTAAGGCAGGAGAATAACAGTTTTCTCATTTCAAAAGACTGAAATTGTGAGATTTTCATCCTTTCACTGAAAGAAAGGAATTGTGAATCCCTAATTGCCACAAACAGGTAATTAGACCCAGAAGGAACTGACACTGGAGATTTGAAATCTTTGCTGTTCTTTGGATTTTATGTAAACTCCCCTTCCATTTTTTTATTTATATAGGAAAAATAAAATTCCAAACCATATTTTATCTTAAATGAGGAATAGAATCTTCATTCTGAAAATGTTCATATCGATTGTTTTGACCACAAAAACACTTTTCCTCAATTTTTTATTAAATTGGAAGTTCCACTGATTTTTCCTTCACAATAAGTTTTACTCTCTACAGTGTTTTACAACGTGCCTAGACATCCTGTTTGTTCATTGGTTTGCTCTGTTAGTCTAGATTTCTCTTCCTTGGAAATCCTTAATTACTGATATCCTTTTTCTTTTTTCAGCCCACTTTCTTTTTCTTAGTCAATGGGACTTCAAATTCTAAAAATGTCTGCAAATACTTTGTAACTGTGATAGGTTATCAGTGTGGCTATTTGAAATGAAAATGTTGGTATATTTGCTTCCAGAAAGCAAAAAAAAAAAGTATATTATAATTTTACAAAACATCTTTATTGAAACGATTTTATTTTTTTTACCAGTCTGAACCTTTTCAAGTTGTAATTTAAGAGAAGACTCTAAGACTTATACCGTATGTACATATTAACATATGACAACTTTCTGACCCATTTCCCATGAAGTTTCATGTGTGATATAGTCACACATGAATATATTCATTACACTGGTCCCCTGAGTATTGATATTATGTTAGTTTACCTGCAGGGCTGAATTCAGGGCAAAATAAAAAAACTGATCAGGTTGGAGGAACCAGTAATCAAGCTATTTTTGCTGTGGTTTTCTTTTAGTACTTCTTAATAGACTTTTCCTCTGATACATGTAGTTTTTATGATATAATCATGTGTCAGTGTTTCATTAGTAACCATGTATTAACAAAGGGATCATGAACTTTTAAATCGTTTGCAGTAAAGCTGGATTGGTCAGAAAGAAATAGGAGGAACTGAATTTGCTTTCAAGTTTCTTTCGAAATCTACTCTTGTATGAAAGGAACATTTGCTTTATAACAGAAGGGCAAGAGGTTCAAAGTAATATGCAGTGGATATCATAGCAATATCACATAACCCCACAGTGAAGACACAGGCTAACAGGCCAAATAATACCAATGGCCTAATCTGAAGCCCATTAAAGTCTATGAGGTCTTGCCATTGAGTTCAGCAAGCTTTGAATCAGGCCCACAAGAAATGCATTTCTTCTGCCATCTCCTCATGACTTAAACCACAATATTTTAATGTGGAATACATAGTCTCATAATTTTACCTCCAGATTTTACCTTCTCTGCTCCTTCCATTCCTGTATCCTTAAGCTGACACAAATGGAAAAGGCAAGTTCTATGGCTCCTACCACCTGTGCACAGCATGGATTCAGGGACTGCACTGCAGCACAGGGTTTGGGTTCAGGTGCTGAGGTGCGCAGCTGATCTTGGACATGTGCATCAAGTGAATGCGTGATGAGGAATTTATGTAAGAGTTCAGTGGTGCAAGGCTGGAGTTATTTCATGAGGAACAAATGCTGCCCTTCGAACTGAACACTACACTGATGGTTGATCAGCACAGAGCTGAGGGGCCAGGATTATAGCAGCATACACGTTTAATTTAATGCAGAGTTTTGTTAATAACCAGTAGTTTTCCATAGCTTTAAATCCCATACTTGCTTTATGGGATTTAACCTTTGACTACAGAAGGTGCAACTGGAGTTACTAAATTTGGAAAGCAGTCATGATTTATTCAGGGAGAGAATACGATGTTTGAGGATTAGTGTAAGCATGAGCTATACGTGCTGACTTTTTGGGCACAGTAGTGATTTAGAAATGTCCAGTGATTTACTACAAAAAAAATAAAAGAAGATTCAGAAGTGGGGGAAGGTATATTTCTTCTGGAAAATTTTTTGAGGTAACTAATAACATGTCTTCAATTACCCAGCCCTATATTACTAAATCTCTTGACCTTTTCACCTTCATGTTCTAATCATGCCTCCATCTCCACATTAAGCAGGAGGGAGAGTCCGTCATTCACTGCAGAATAGAAAATAAGATGAAATGCAGATTAGCATAAAGCTATTTCTCTTTGTCCCTTTCCTTTTCTTCCCCCTGGTTTTAAACTGCAAACAGTGCCCAAATGTTTTAAATGTATTTATCAAGTAAAACTATCTGTATTGGACTACTTAGCAGCTGAGCATGCACTTACCTCATGCTGTGGATTCACTAGATTTACCAGTATACCAGCTACCCTTTAATGACACATATCTATCAAATTGACAACACCACAAACACAAGGAACTGCATGGAGGAAAGAAAACTTCTCTGGGGTGCACAGTCCTCTTTGCAAGCTTTTAATCTCATATATCACTCTCTCAGTTAAAGCCTGTTAAACATATGTATTATGTTTGAGATCACTGAAACCTTTTTAACAATGGAGTGTGATTTCATGGTGGAGGTAGCTGAATCCTTTGCATGTATTTTTCTGTACACTGAACTCACACCACAGACGTCCTTCCCTTTGTCAGTGCCTTATTGTACAACCCTAGCATCCTCTATTCTACCTGTTTTCCTATTTGAGTAACATTCACCAGTGCGTTAAGCATCGTAACTGCCATCTGTCATATGTTTGTCTTCTGGTCCTCTCTGTAGGGAGTGTAATGTGCTCAGTAAAGTGCCTTGTTTTGATAGGACTTTTGTTGGAATACATTTTTACAAGTGTGTAAAAATAGATAGAAATTTGCCTTGACCTTAGAGGAGGAGGTGGGGATGTCAGTGATGTTCTAAGTTCCCTGTTCATGGGGGAATTTACCCCACAGACTGGACCAGCCCCTGCAACAATAATGGTTTCCTGAGAGAGGAAATCCTTCACTTATAGAAGATGCTGTCAGGACCTTCTAAATCTAAGAAGATCTTTTAGGTTATCTGGGCCCAGACCAAAAGGCACTTCAAAGAAAAGTTTCAAGACCTTGAATTAGATTTGGGTGCTTTCCAAATCCTCCAGCACAACTTTGCAGCGCTCCTGGTAATTTTTGTTCCTGAAGAGGCAGTACTTTTTCTTGATGCTTTCTTCTGTCCCAGATTTGTGCTGCAGCTGAGTTTGCCAGTCTGTCAGGACACTTTTTAATGCTGCCTCAACAGCAAAGGCATTGCTTTTGTCTGCAGGCTATCAGCCAGGCCTTTCTAGGAAAACATGACGTAATGCTTTCATTCCTTTTCAGAAATCTCTTCCAGCACTTTTTAAAAACTTTTCTCAGGTCTTGTTCAGCTTCCTTTTGGTCATCTTTGATTCCTGAAAATTCTTTCATTACTCAATTCTTTTTGGTTTGAGAGGAGAAATTCAGAAACTCTAGAAATTTAAAAGAAACACTTTGGAGCTCTCTGACACAATCCTATGTGTGAAATTCAGAGGGTGTTTCTGTGTGTGCTGTGCTTTGTTGCGTGATATTTTTGTAGCTTTTTGTAGCATAGACAGATATGCAGACAACTGAAATCCTGTATTTATCATAAAGAAATTCTGTGACCTGCAAGGACCAGCTAATACATGAACTTACACTAGTTAGTCGTTTAGCAGTGGTTTTCCATGTATTTGTCACCAAACCAAGGGTTGTACTGTTTCCTTCAGTAGCCTGGCACTAAAACACCTCGTATAAAAAATAGCTTTAAAATGGCACAATTTATTTTACTCTAAAGTGAATGGATTGTGAATGGATGAAGGATGGGTGAATGGATTAGGTAATAAAATAGAAGTATATGTCCAGAGGTAAGTAAAGCATGGAGCTGAAAAGCCTGCAAGTTACAAGGCTTGCTGTAAGATGGAAGACAAGTGTAGCACGTTCTGTTACTGTTTTCAAAAAAAGCAGGAGAACCTTGAAGAGTTAATACTGGGGCTTCTTGTTACGAGTAGGAGTAGTTTTGATTCTCTGTTGGGTTATCACTAATGGTAGCACTTATTGTAAGCCTGTCTCTGCTCAGTTCTACAGGTTTCTCTAAGGATGGGGTTCTTAAACCCAATTAGTGAAACCTGGCAATAGAACCAGGGTGATTTTGGCTTAATTTTTTAATTAAACTGGTAAATCTTGGAATATAGATGACGTCTCTTTTGCAATTGATATTATGTGATTTCTATGTCCAAGATGATCTTGCTGCACAAGACCATAAGGACAGCAAGATAGTAAAATCTTGTCAGAACTGAAATGTAGAGGAATCCTGTACTAAGTTTTTGGGCTTTTAGCTCAGATTCATGTTTAATTTTATTCTAGTTCATGTACTAATGTATTGCTTTGTGAAAAGGAGGTTTTTAATAAAAATGTCCAATAAAATCTTCTTTTTGGGTAGAATTTTCCAAACTCCAGTGAGAGATCATATCTATCCATTTCCTCAGGACCCAGTGTCTCACAAGTGCTAATAGGAAGAGCTGTAGCTCTTTAAGCCTGTTTCTGCAAAGTGTCTCTGGTCCATAAGACATGGTCAGTGGTCTGCAGGAACACGCAGAGTATTAGATGTAAAGGCTCTGCTCTGAGGGGAGGTTGTCTGGGTGGACCCACAAACAGCTCTAAACAACACTTAGTTTCACAGTAGTCTGCAATACATGACGAAGACTGACCAGGTTCATTGATTCAAATGTTTTGGAGCAGTGCTTTAAAACATTATTATGAACACAGCCCTGTCTGATACTGCTGTGAGGGTCTGGATCAATGAGGGTCTAGATCCATAAACATATAATTTCTCACAAATGTTCATTGTTAATATTTACATTATGCAGAGCCCATGCTGGAAGGCAAAAGGTGCTGAGGATCTGTATGCTTAATATGGGTGATAAAGAAACCCTTACTGTGACTTGTCTTGGTAGGATTATGTTGAAAGGCTGGAGAGATTTATGATGCAAAAAGTGCAAATTGATGGCTATTCTGTAGGATAAGATGAGTGATCTGGAAATGTTAACTTCAGCATAGTGCAGAATTAAAGAACTGGTTTTCTGGCAGCTCTATTTGGAATTCACTGCCACAAACTCCACCGAAAGATGGTTAGTGGCAAGGTAACTGGTTAGGTTGTAAATTGAGAATTGAGTCAGTGGACTAGTGATCTGTAACTAAGTGATACTTTATGCAACTAATTGTATTGTCTTGCTTTCAGATACCTACCAAGTCACCTACTGAGAAACAGAAGACAAGTTTAAAGGGACTTCTCCAACAAACGTTCTTACTGTAGGAAATAAACAGGAATTAAGATCTTCTTAAGATGCCTTAAATGGAAAGAGATGCTGTCCATAGTCTAGAAATAAATGCAAAGAATATCCATAAATGAAACAGGACAACAAATGTCCTGTTTTCCAAGTACAAAAATACAGAAATGTAACAGTAGTGTTTGATGGGATGATCAGTCAGACAAGTCTTGCTCTGCTGAAAATACACATGGGAACAAAAAACTTTGCATGGAACAGTACAAATAACAAAGGTGTGGGAGGTGCAGAAGACAACCAAAAAGGAGGAAGTTCAAGTGATCTTTCTGGTGTTCTGAAAAAAAGAAGAGAGAACATCATGGAGATGAGTGGTTGGACAGCTGACTGATGGAAACAGAAGGTTTCAGTTTTGTTGAGCACTGAACTTTGTCACAGTTTACTGGGAATTCATGCCACGGTCCAGGACAGGCTGTATCTTATGGATAGTGAGCTAATTTTCTCAACTGGAGACCAGCTTGAACAAGTAGAAAGATAAGTAGGAACATGAACAAGGGGTATAAAGACAGCAAAGGCAGTACCCATTTAAACTCAGTGTGTCATAAAGAAAATGATCTGATGTGGCAAGGCATGTGAAGGCAAGGCATTTTTCACAAAATCATTTTCCCATGCTATAAGACTGACTAATGAGCTTGGGGAACTGGTAATTCTCATTGATGAGAAGAAATTTGATTTAACTGGCATTACTGAAACCTGATGGGAGGATCTGTATGACTAGAATGTTAAAATCTCTATCTGTAACCTGTTTAGGAAACAGAGAGTAAGAAAATTAAATTCTGTATTAAAGGTATCACTGATAAGTCAGAAGTATGACATCTCGAATGAATATGAATAAATGTACTATTTGAAATTCTCAGGAGGAAGTACAGGTGGGCTCTGTAATAGATCAAAGGTCTGCACCAGAGGACTGGGTGAATGCTTGCATATGCACTTTACTTTGCTAACGAATGGAAGAAAAAAGTGTACCCCAAAAAACCCCAGTCTGGAAAGTGTAGATAGATGGTGACAGACACTGTTGCAAAATATCATTAGTTCCAAAAATGGGTAAAAGATTTTCTGGTGAAACTTTTCTCCTGTACTTTGCTTCAAGCTTCATTACAGCAAACAAAAATAAAGCTGTGATGGTACTGGAAAGTCAACGCTTTGTAGTAGACTTGATAGCATTCAGTATGGGCAAAGGGAAGACAGGCCCATGTGGGAGTATATGCTGCTTCAAATGGCCAAATTCACGGAAAATGATGTGTGAAACCGAATATAACAGATTAAGAAGAAAGAAAAAAACTGTCAGGGAAACCCAAGATTTTTTAGGACCAGATTACTGTAGGAACAAAAAGTTCTAGCATTACAGTCAAGAAAAGGAACATTTAAAAGTATAAGCTTAGTTGTGGATCAGTGAGAAACAAAATCAGCAGGATAAACAACTGATATGTTGCAAACTGAAAGTGAGTCTAGAATAGACACTAGAAGTTATAACTGATAAAAATTCATAAGGAAATGCAAGCAAACGCAAACTCCTATATCCATGGCAGGTTAGGACAACCAGTATAGGTTGATTTTAAAACAAAGGTAATGATAGTGGTGATTCTCTTAGTAGGTTGAGGTGGTGAAACTGTTAAGAGCAATCCATAAAAAGCAGAATACTCAGTAAATACTCCTGAGAGAACCAAGGATGCATTCTTGTTTCTCAAGACCTGGGAGGGATAAGGAAAGGGGTATAATTAATGTCTACCAGAGGAGTAGTACGGAGAATCTCATAGGAGATTCTTTAAGGAGACTGCAAATTCAGTAGATGAGGGTGACTGCAAAGATGTAATAGATGTTATTTTTGTGAGCTGCTGGGCTTTCTCATTTAAAAACGAGTTTTTAAAGTATGAAATACCTAGGGTTAGTTAACTGGAAGACTTTAACCATAAGGTTCTGGTAAGGAATCATCATTGAAAGTGATTAACCAAACCAGAATCTGCAAGGCTTAAGTCCAGCATTCCTAGTCTTCAAAGCACTTGGTGAAATTCAGAACAATCATTTTGGAGATTCTTGTAAATGCCCTATGTTTTTGAGAATTGCTTGCTCTAATATTTAAGACTTGGCTTGACAGAACAGTCAAAGGTGTTAGAGCTGTGGCTGGTGTAGCCTCAGCAGCAACAAGTATGTTTTGGAGCAGGGCAGTGCTTGCCTAGTGCTTGGAGGAAGAAAGTCACACATTTTCTGGTACCAGGAGTGAAAAATGGGGGAGAGCTGGCAAGGACAGGATGATCCTGCCAATGCAGTGACAACAGATGGCAGTGTTCATTAATGACAGTTGTGATAATTCATGCCCTGGTGCTCTACGCCCTACATTAATATTCAGGAATATTAACACCTGAGTAATATTGGCGTTCCAGAATCCACATTGCTCATCAAGCTGACTTGCCAGTGTAAACGTCCACATTAGTCTTTTAACCAGGGTCCTTTAGGACATACCATGCTTGAGGTGTTTATGTGTCAGCTGTGAGATGCCATAAATTGCCTGAGATTACAGAAACATAACAAAGGCCTTGAATAATTGTCTTTAACTTTGTCACTTAATGAAGGTGTCTCTCTTGTGAAACTCACTTCCCTAAGTTGTGGATAGCAAGGTTGCTCCAGGGAGTGACTCAAATCTGAGATGGGGTTTCTGGACATCTGAGGCCTCTCTCAGTGTTGATTACACAAGGCACAAGGTGCATCTTGTCTTGCGTCAGGCTGCTGAGTCCAGACCATAAACTGTACTACTGGTAGGAGAATTAGAGGTTAGGAATGATGATAATTCAGTACTAGGATTTTCCAAATCATCAATTTATGCACACTTTAATAACATTAATGACCAAATAATTATCCATGAATTGCTGTTAATAAGCAGTACTGCAGAGGTGTCCAGGACTCTCATCGTCATGTTCTGCAGAACTCTCAGTAATCAATCAAAGCCTAGTTGTGTTGTGCACTATATAAACATGTTAACAAAAAGTTGTACCAGAGGGCAGCTCAGCCCGGACAGGCATAGCAATGCATTTCAGCAATACATTCATCTTTGTGCATAGGGTGAAAGCAATATGCGATTGTAACTCCTCAAAATATGTCTTTGGGTCACCATTTCTATGTCATCAGAGAACTGTTTATGCAGATTTGAGAGAGTATTCGGAAGGAATTTCTTACTCATTTCTTTGATGATGCTTATTTATCATAATCATGTTGTCTCTTTTTGTCCTAGCTGATTCCCATTTTTAAGAGAATTAGTGCCAAAATTATAAATCAATAATGTGACAAATAGTAATTTAATATAAATAATCTGATAAGTCAAGTAACAACAGCTTTAAATGCAGCAGCTCATGTTATGTTCTCAAACTGTCATAACCTCAAACCTTTCAAAGATATCATATTACAGATGTTAAATATTTGTTCTCATTTTTTCTCTTAGTTTTTTCTCATGTAATTCTCATTCATACTAAGTAGACAGGTATTTCAGACTAGACATATCCACTAGATAGTTTCACCTGCACAGAAGCAAGTATTTTTGCCTTCTCAGAAAACATATTAACTGCAGTATAAACAGTTTAAATTACTAGGAGTCTGTTTTCTGCTGGTTTCTAAGACTGTCCAGAAAGCGCATCAGAAAATGAGAGAAACTGAGCCCAGCCCTTCATGGGTCCCAACAGAGGGACATGTCTTCGTGCCTGTCTGTTAGCCAGTGTAAAGCGACTGAGCTTGACATTCATTCCGAGGGAAAGATCTGCTTGGACCCTGACTGCCTTATTCAAGGGAGACAAGCCTTCATGAGATGGGCAGTGGAGACCCTGCTCTTTCAGCAGTGCCCAGTTTCAGTGGATTCCTCCTCTGCCATGCTTATAGTTATTCATCAAACACTTAAGAAGGAGGTATTTTGCAGAGGCCAGCAATATATTTTCTTCCTCTTTCTGTGCATTTATTGCTCAGTGCCCCACTCAGCAAGAGTAATTCAGGTTTATGAGACTGAAATTTCTTAAAAAGACAATTTTATTAGCTGCTTTAATGTAGAGATTTCAGCATTTTGATCAGTCACGCAAGCCTTATTCTGTGACATGAAAAAATGTCCGAAAGGCAAAAGATCTATTCTTCTGAGAATTATAACAAAGTAGATTGCTTAAAAGGGCAACAGGCTTTTTATTTCTTTTTTTCTCTCAAAGGTGCTTATCACTAGGTACCTGGAACCCCTGTAACAGGACAGATCCTGATTATTTAGGTGTAGGTGCATGAACTGTACAGAGCAATACAGTACAGCTAAACCCAGGATCTGGTTCAATGTTCTGTAGCTGATGTGTAAAAGGTAAAGCAAATGAACATGAGACCCCCTTGATACTGTACCTGATGCAGTCACCAGGTAACTTGTTTCCATTCTCAAAAGGATAGTTTTGAAAGTGGTTTTGTTCTATTTTCTTTCTTTTTCTTTGGTGTTATCAGCTTGTTAAAATATTGTCAGTCTAAAAAGAGAAAGCTCAGGACGTGTTAGCAGAAGGGAAGAGAATAATAACTTGGTAGGTTTTTTAAAGGCAGAATCCTTTTATTTTCAGCAGAACACAAGCACTCCAATTTAAACAATTCTCCTTGCTGTTTCTTGTTTACTATGGTATCATGGCCAGAGTCTAATGTGGATACATTCTAATGCTCATAGCAAGAGAAAGTCTATGGAATAATGAACCTGTAAATCTCCTGGCTCCTATTGGAGGTCAGTAGCAACCCAAGGTGTTTAAACTCTTCCAGGATCAGGCCCTGAATGAATCACATCAGTTTTTTCCTTAATAGTGTTAATTTCTTCTCTCAGACCCGAACACATGACTTTCTGCTTTTCAGTCACAGAACAATAAAAGTGACAGGAATAGATTAATGTCAGCAGTAGGACGGGTTGAGTTTTTGCGCATTGTCACCAGTGCAGCTGGGCTAAGCAAATTAAAGAACCTGTATTTCTGTAGGCAACCTCTTTGCTCTCTGCAAATGCTGACAAAGCTACACAGTCTCTCTGCTGCTGGCACCTTAGTCCCAAGCTTGAAAAGAAACCTACAGTTGTGTCATGGGTTTTGGTGGGATGGAGTTGACTTTCTTGCTGGCAGCTGGTGTGGTGCTGTGTTTTGGATTTGTGATGGAAGTGGTGATGAATGGCATGTGGGTGCTTTTGGTTGTTGCTAAGCAGCCAAGGTCTTTTCTGCTCCTTACACTGCCCCACCAGCAAATAGGCTTGGGGTGCACAAGAAGCTGGGAGGGGACACAGCCAGGGCAGCTGACCCAAAACTGACTAAAGGGATATTCCATGCCACGTCACATCATGCTCAGCATAAAAAGCTGGGGAAAGAAAAAGGAAGCGGGGGAGGTTTGGAGTAATAGCATTTTGTCTACCCAAGTAACCATTACGTGTGATGGAACCCTGATTTCCTGGAAATGGCTGAATACTTGCTTGCCCATGGGAAGCAATGGATGAATTCCTTGTTTTAATTTGCTTGTATGCACAGTTTTTGCTTCATTTATTTAACTGTCTTTATCACAACCCATGAATTTTCCTTACTTTTTCTGATTCTTCTCCCCATCCTACTGAGGGGGAAGAAGTGAGTGAGTGGCTGTGTGTTCCTAACTGCTAGCTGAGGTTAAACTATAGGAAGATAAAGGGCTGGTATATCAAAACTGTTGAATATCTAATGTGGCTCATTAAAATCTTTCCATCTGAATGTTTGTCCATCAGAAAATGGTGACTGGGTGGAATTCAGCTGCTCCGCAGCCTGATTGTGGTGATGCTCACATGTTCCTGGAGAACACAAGGACGCTGCCACGCTTTCTGATGACTCTAAGCTCTGAGTCTTCAGGAAGACACATGGACTATTTCAGAGCCAGGGAGGCTGTCACCCCAGGATGTCGAGAGCAAAGCAGGATTTGAGAAATTCTGTATTATTTCTTACAAAATACAATTCTTTCAATATGTCTATCCCATGCAAAATGCTGCTGTATGCCTAGAAGTGTTATGCCTTCTTTAAGTCCTTTATAGTCTTTTAAGTACAATAAGAATGATGGCATCATCTGGAGTCAGTCAATTTGTGTTCTGTTCAAAGCTCTTTCTTTTGTAAACACATCACTTTTGTTCTTTCCTGGCATGCTTTTCTCTGAGAGTACAGTAAGTTTAATGCTAGAGGGCCTGGAAGTGAAAGCACAGTGCTGGCATTTGTCATCACATCTGCAAAGGTAAGAGGGTTGTTTGGCTCAATAAACTTGCATAAATAAAGGTGATTTTTTGCCTTTAGTATTTCAATGTTTATAATAATGTGCCATACCATAACTTTTAGTCATTGCCTGTATCTTGAGGGAGATAAAGCACGAAGGAAAACAGAAAGGGTGTATGTACTATACCTGATCAGAAACATGCCATTGGCATGAGATGAATTGCAGGTTTGCACAGAAATCTGTACATTGTCACTTCAACTCCAGTGCCTGCTCATTGGCTTCTCTGGAGTTAGACCCAGGATAATATTCTTTTTATTGTTTTTATTTGTTGTAAATTAGACATTTAGACAATCTATAACACTAAGAAGCCAAAAGCACTGAGGGTGTCCTGACACTTTAATGACTTACAGATACTCTTCTTTCATCTGCATTTCCCTGAAATCTGGTTAGCTGGTTGAGAATGCATGGTTTGGGAGAAATGAAGTCTCAAGATTTCTAAATTCTGCTTTAAGGCTGAGGCAGAGCCTAATAAACATGTGTTTAAGAATTAATTGCTAGAAGAACCAGCTGCTTGGTTTGAGACTTTTCTCCAAAGAATGTAATGCTTTCTTGTTTTCCTACAGAGCCTGAAAGTGCACCTTGAGTGGTCTGTGAAATACATCATTTACCTTCACTTTTGCACCTTCCTGAAACTGCAGGAAAAAAGCACACTGACCCGCTCAGGTTTCATTATTAACTGTTTCATGACTTCACACGTGGATTACCCTCCCTTTCCTTAATTATGACATGAGAACTCGAATTTTAGCTTCACAAACTTCCTTGCCTAGCTTCACAGGATCTTCACCTCTTTGAAAGAACCTGATCCCCATCCTCATAGATGCAAATGAAAGAGAAGAGAGAAGAGCAACATCAGAAAAGATAGTAAAAGTATACTGAAAAAACAAGAGAAATATGGATGAAAAGCAAACATGGTAAGGGTAATTGTGTCATGTATCTGTCTTCACTTTGCCCATGCTTCATTCCAGGAGTAAAAGAGCCACAATCTACCCCAGAGAGAATACTCACTGAAGCAAGATGATGCCCGTCGTGCTTTGAAGTATGTGAATTTTATAGAGGTCTGTTTCATCAAATCCAGACAGACTCTGAACATCTGCAACTCCCTTTTCTCATCAAGTGTTTGGTCTTCCTCACAATATTGGAATGTATTTAAAATGTATCTAATCATGAAATACTGAAATTCTTCAGACGCTGCTCACTAGTTTTCTAGGATTAAAAAAATCACTTTTGGGTTCCAGCTCCTGCTTTTGGTATTGTTCTTATTGTAAAGGAGGAAAATCTTGCCCTTTTGAATTTTTCTGTTGTGAAGCTGATTTCCAGAGCCTTCAAAATAATATTTTTAACAGGTAATTTTAAATTACTGTAGGTGTTCTACTTTAACAGGCACAAATATAGCAAGACAAATAATCCACCGAACATAAAGGACTGTATGATGTGAGAGGTGGCACTTGTGCATAGTAAGAAAGAGATATTCTGTACATAAGAGTTCAAAATCTACGGAAACATGATGGCAGGTGAATGGACATATCACTGTGCTCACGTGTCCAGTTACACAGCACATCCATTAGAGAGGAAAGAGGTTAATCCAAACTGTGTATGATAACAGTTCCTCAGTTACAGGACTAATCTTTATTTCCCTGTGGTATACTTCCTATCTCAGTGTAACACATTGCACATATTACCATGATGACTTTCTCATAATTAATCTGAACATAAAAAAGGTTTCATTGTCCTGATTGATTGCCAGAAGTTGTACCTTTCATGTAACATCCCATGTTCTTGGATACATTATGTCCAAACACAATTTTGAACAGCTCTGTCTTTATAACTGAGTCTTGTACTTGTCACTTTTGGGAAAATATTACTGATTTATTGAAGACAGTACAGAAATATGGAAGCCATTAACAGCAGCCCTCATCAACAACCTGCCTGAACACACAGCATACAGAAAAGATATTACAGAAATGGTGTCTTTAAGATAGCGCTCAAACTGTTAGCACATGAGTTTAACTGATATAGAGTATGTGAGCTCAGATTTAATTTAGTTATTCCACCTCCATGATTATAGTGTGGCCAGTCCAAGAACTAATGGAGATACATCTGTCTTTATTAAAGATGGTGAAATAATATAAAATTATATTAATGAATAAGATAGAAGTGATCAGCATAAAACTCATGCTTATGAAAATTAATAAATTAATAAGTTAGTGAAAAGTTCTTGATGTCCAACTTGATTTGTTTTCTGTATTTTCTTGTGGTGTTTTTGCATAGCAGCTACTGTGAACTAAGAAGCATTAAAAGGTAGAGTGTATTGCTCTTTAATGATGGGAAATGCATGAGGCTGGGTCAATGCACACAGTACTTTGCTGGGCAACTTGTGTGATCCTTATTATCACACACAGAAAGGCATACGTGTTTTTATCAGTATTTATTTGACTGTTCCAGAGCAGTCAGATAAGCCTTTTCCAAACTTTTTTTTTTCCTGGGGATGTCTGCCAAAATGCCACATGGTCACTGACATGCAAAATTAAAATGCATCAAGTCTGTGTAAATATTGAGGAAGAATAATCCTGAACTAATGCATCCTACTCTGGCTCTTCTCTAGGGAGAATTCCTCCTGAAGCAAGAGGAAATTTCTGCTTGACCAGCTACATAAAGATGACCCTAAATCCAAGAGGAGAAAAATTAAGCGGGCTAAAATTGTAGGTATGTCAAATCTGTTTCTGACACACTGTTTGTCCTGTTCTCCCCTCCTGCCTCCCAGCATCAGGAGGTATTTGGGATGCAGACCAATAGCATATCCAGCCACGGTGCCTACAGCCATTTCTGGGTAGCTGTCTGGAAAGCAATGTTAATTTTTTTCTGTTCCATCAAAATTCGCAATTTAAAGGCCTCTTTGAAAGCAGAAACAGTGTTAGATGAGGCTTGTATGTTTCCACCTGTGCGTTTTTCAAAATTGATACTGGGCAGCATGTGACATTAGTTATGATTCATTCTTATTCTGTTACTCAGGCTGCAATTAGAGTCTGTGCATAGTGCTTTCCAGGACAAAGACAAGAATAAAAGCTGTGTCTCTTCAACATCAGAGACCTCAGATACTTTCTTTCTCAAACAGGAGAGTGTGTGTCAGTCTTTGTTAGTTGAAAAGAGGAAATGGGATAAAGAAGAAATACAGTTGAATCCAATTTAGCATTAGCAAGACAGAAAACAGGCCTTCAAAGTGTTATACTGAAAGACCCACAACTATTCTGCTCACTGGTTTGTGCGTTGAGGAGTGCTGCTATAGTGGATGCTCTGGAAACTGTACCTGCAGAAAAAAGTGAAATAGTAAAGATATACATGCTCTGTACATCCTCAAACCAGGACAGTTATCATGGCTGTTTGGGGCAAAAGTGTGGTTTTACAAGTTTGGTCATCTGTATGCTTTGTGGCCTACATTCATTAGAGAATGGAATTGATAGGAGCTACTAAACTGAGCCTGGCTAATACAAAGTGCTGCAGAGACGAGCACAGAAGTAATTAGGTATCTCAGTGCTAGATGGAAACACCTGCTTCACCTGGAGCTCAGCTCTTCCCTAGAAACTGAGTAAGGCTGGCAATGCTGTACTCATCAGAGCTCAGTGCTGATAGCATTAATGTAGGATGTAAAAGACAGATGCAAGGACTTCTTCTCTATGAATTATAGAGAGGAATCTTCCGTCGTAATCTCCTGTCAGCCATCACTGAAATAAATGCCACAATCCATGACAAATGTGTAGTAGGTAATTCTCAGCCAAGTTGTCCAATTATCATAAAATATTACATAAGCTATTCACTCAATCAGCATTCACTAAGCTGTAAAAAGATTGGACATGACCTTGTAAATTAGCAAGGATGCATCTGTCTCATAAGAGAGGACTTGAGTTCCTGTTCTTCCAGTTAGCATGAAACTATTTCATGGGAGACAAAACTTCTCCACCAAGAGATCCCAGTAGTCAGATGGAAAATGGCTTTGGGTGCCAATCTTATGTATCAGCAAGTGGGAGCTGACTCTGGGTGCCCAATCTGCTACCTCGGGTTTCTGAGCACAGACTGCTAGTTGGACTGCCATGCTATCTGCTTCCGAACTACTAGGTGTGCTCTGATTGTGCCTCCCAAAACATGTCTACCAGTCTGGGGACAACATAAAGATGGAAAAGTGGCTGCCTCTGACAACTGAACTCCTGGTAAACAGTCTTTTAATACATGATTTTCTCCTTTCTTTGGCTAAGTTTAACATTGTTCCTATTATTTAATCTTCAAGATTAGTTATATTTCTTGTAATGTAATCCTTCTGGCTCCTGTGTTCATTTTATATCCATCAGTGAATATTCAGGGAACTTCATCAACTCAGTGTTTTGTGCCAATGTCTTTATAGGAAAAGTTAAAAAGGCTCAGTGCCTCCATCCACCACTAAGGAACATCGAAAGGACGCACATTTTATTCAGTGTGCTCTGTTTATGATGGCTCTCATTAGCTCCCAGTTAGGTCTTGATCTGCTTTACAGTCTTTGCACTAATCCGTCTCCCCCCATTTTCTGGCCCTATATTATATTAATAACTGGCTTCATTTTAGGTTACTACATTTCCCCAACCCAGAAGATCATTGGTGTTTTCAAAGAAAGAAGGTAAAGGTATTCTGGCTTCCTAGTACCTCTATAAATTGCTTTTCCATAATTGATGAGCTGAGATGGTGGCATAAAGATTATTTATAGCATAACTCTTAATCTGTTTACTGGTCAATGTTCTCCATGGTTATGCCATTAAGTATATACTGTCTATTAGCTTTATTGACCTCAGACTTAATATTACACATTTGTTTTCATTAAACTACATTTTCCATTTCCATGCCAAATGATATAGGAGATCAAAATCTGTCCACAATATGCCTTAACAGTAGGTGCACCTTCAAATTATTGTTCCTGAATTTGATATATGTTTTAGATAGCTGCATGAAAATAGTTAAACATTTTTCAAACAAGACAGGTTTTCAAAATTACCTCAAAAATCTGCAGTTAATAATAATAAAAAACTCCCACACCTCTCCAACTCAGTAAGTCAGTCACTGTTATTTTACAAGTCCTTTGTCTAAAGATATTTTAATCCTCATGCAATTTTATCATTCTTATCACTAAAGCTGAGCCTTTTTTCTTTTCTGTGAAAACTAAGCTTGTAGCAAAATTTATGATTTGATGTTTAGTTATCCGAAAACTCTGATCCAAAGTGGCATTTGCTATGTAAGTTAGAATATTTTCTGGGGTAGAAATACAAAAAGGATGGAGGTCTTGTCTTCCTTTTGTCCAGTGAAAAATGGAATTCAGGGTTCAGTGCAATTTCTAAATCCTGCCTGCACTTCCTCTCCAGGGAACAGCTAAGCCTTGAGTATTCTGGTGTTAATATTGGAGGAAATAGATGGTTTCTTGTTTGAGCTGTTTGATATAGTAAATGCAATGAAACATTCCCTAGAGTACTTGGATGTTTTATCTCCTTGTTGAGTGGCTGATCTTCCAGACTACCATCATTCTTTTGATCTATATCAGAGACAAAATCATTATTTTGTTCAAATCAGAAAAAATGTAGCAGCTAAGACTGACTGGGTGTCATCTCTTTCTGCCCAGTTCCTTAGTGGTTAGGGCATTAATTTAGGCAGTGAGAGGTGTGTTTATATCTTCTCAGCCTGCAACAAACTCAAAATTCCTCCTATCTGGTTAAGCTTGCTCAGCCTCAAATGATTGCTAGCTGGATACCATTCCCTTCTACAGTTTTGTGAATAGAATGCATAATTTCTTTTGCTCAATGCATATACCTGAAATGATTTTTATACAAAAGTGTCAATGAAACAAAATAATTTTATTTGGTTTTCCTCAAGAAAAAAGCAAAATGTGGATTGGAATGAAGCTTTTCAGTATTTTTAGTTTATTTGCTAAATTTTAAAAATAGTTCTGAGCATAATGTTAAATTACAGCTGTGAGGCTCGTACCATTCACCATGGGACTGGTAGAAGACTTCTGCATCTCTTTACAGGTTAGGTACATTTTGCTTTGCAGAATATAATTGAATTTCCAGATCTAGATACTGCAGCAGGGTGAAGACAAGACCTACTGATTACTAAGGAACAAATTCAACCCCTTTCACTGTCTCCATGAATTTGAGGAGGCTTTCGGCAAAAGGACCCACCACTGTGGCATGTTCTCCATTTCTGTTGAATCCTCTCACTGCCTGAGGCCAGGTGGAAGCAGAGCATGAAAAAGCTGACTGTAAATTACAGCAGAGACATCCTTTTACACATTCTGTGGTTTCCTCAGGGAAATGGAGAATGTAAGGCCATGCTGGGGTAAAGGTATTGTCATTTGAATACCACTGATTCTGGGTCATGTCTGAGTCCTTGATGTTAATCAGCAGCTTGGCACTGAGTAGTTAGAATGTTTGTTTTCCATCAATAAATGATTATCTTGCAACATCCTAGACTTTGCATTTATTTAGCCAAGGACAAAACTGTGTAACTGTTATACAGGTTCATCAGAGAGTTGGGATTTTATCAAATATAATTTTTAGTGTAAAATACATGCAAGAAAAAAGAGAAATAGTTTTAGAAACACAGTGCCAAGTGTAACCTCAATAGAACAGGTTAGAAAACAGGAAAAACTGTTAATGAAGCTGGTCATAATTTCAGAAGAATAAATCACCATTCATCTTGAATAAGGGTGTGACTGTCTGGCAGAAAATTAGTCTTTCTAATTCTGTGATACTTTAGAAACTATTTTTGGAGACCTATAAATAGGAAAATACATAGACCACAATAAGCCTTTCACTAGCTGAGTTCTTACATTTGTTTAAACCTGACATTTTCTGTTTGTAAAGAGTTTGGCTAATGGCACATTGTACTAGAGGGAGAGACAGTAATGTTTTCAAAAGGTAAGCAGGTGGCTTCCCATTTATAATCTCAGCCAGGGAGCAGAAAAGCCTTTTTGGCTACCCTTACTTGCCCACTCCATAAAGCAGCAAGCAGGTTTTTTAAATAGTTCACACTAAAGTTGTTCTTTGAATGCCATACAGCCCAGAGAATCGAAATTGCTAGGCAGGAGTCAAAAAAGGGTTCAAAACAAACCTTTAATCACCAATGGTCAAGAAATTTCCTTAAAATCTAAACCAGGCCTTTGAGTCTTTTCTCATTCATGTGTTTTTCTGCCATAGTTAAGGGTCCTCCTGTAAGGCATGGGCAGAGCTTTCTCTTTGGCTCCTACAGGAACACTTTTCTCAGCAAAATGCAAAGAAAAGAGTACCGCAGATTTCCTGCCTTCTCCCACTCCATGAGTCTTTGTCTCCCCTCTTGGGCATCTTTTTCTTGCTGTTCTCATATTAGACCAGGTTGCGGGTAGCTGCCTCTCATGGACCTTTTCTCTGCACTTTCCCCTGCTACGTAGGTCTCAGAGAAGGGAATGAAAGGGAAGAGTGATGTAACAGGGGTCTAAATGGGGACAGGAGGGGACAGCCAAGCTTGATGTGAGGTACATTGACAAGTTAGAGGAGGATGAGTAGCTAGTTGTCAGACAGGTGTAAAATTGTGGCACTCTTCTCCTTGTACACGATCCTCCTATCCCCCACCACATTTTTAGGTCTGTTCAATGCTGAGGGAGAATGTTCAGAAACAAAAGTCCACCCGTATCTCCAGATATAGCTCCCAGGTTGAGGTTCTATGCCCCATTTTCTTCAGCTAAAAATCTGCTTCACAGAATTTCTTCTCTCCTGCCCTCCCATCAGCTGGAACATGTTTTGTTCTCTGTGCTCATGCTGCTTTTCACTACTGCATTATTTGCATCAATACAGCTGCAAACTAGGTCGGGGAGGGGATCCATGGTAAAAAAGGTAAAGTCGATTGTGGTCTGTGCAAGAAATGGGAAAGGCTTCACTCCTTCCATGCTGGGTAAGACCTGTGACAATCTGGCTCAAAAGCTGTTACATTTTTTTAAATACTTATTAAAATTTTCTTTCCCTTTCCCTGTAGCTGTTTCATGAGTCTGCAGTAATCCTTTCAAGTCTCATTAAAGTGACTAAAAACTAGTCCTCAGTTAAACAAAAACAAAACTCTTTTTTTGGGGCTTTTCTTTTAATCTTGGCGTGTCGTTGCATCAAGTGACCAATAGGTAACATGTGATTGCACATTGCAGGATGATTGATCGCACTCAATATTTTAAAGAAATAGATGGTAAGAGGAAATGGAGATCACTAGTTTATCAGTTCTGAATTTAATAGGGAAGTAGTCTACTCCTACTCATCCTGCTACTTCTCAAAACTGTGTCAAAGATAAAGGCAAGCCTGTAAATAGATGTGTCAAAAACCAAAAAGCAATGTTTTTGGAACATCATGAATTTTCAGTCCAAGAAGCATAAGCTTCTCTAAATAATAAGAGCAGCAAACCTCAGCACATACGCCAGAGCCTTTTGAAATAATTGTCTGGGGTTGGATGTTGCTGCTTGAAGTTATGACTGCAACCTAGGCAAACAAATGCTATTATTTTAATTACAGTCCATTATATTTCCAGGATTCCTACTTGTTACTACTGGTTATATTCAGATGGGCATTTGTAATGTGTTTGCACATTATACAGTCTCCAGTTTTACCTTTTTATTTCATTATTTAGCTTGAAATATACACACCCTAGCTTGGGTTTCATACATGTCAGTGGCATACTTTGAGTAAATACTTTTAATATTACTAGGCTAATAAGTTATAAATCAAACCCCTTCACTTTTTACAAAGGAAAATCCTACTCAAAAACCTTGATGGTACAGAATCTCCCAATGCAGGTACAACATGACAGTTCCCATCCTATGATTTACTATGTGCATATATTTAACCTCACAAACATAAATTGTTCCTCTGGGACTACTCCTCTGCTTGAAAACGTTTGTAGTGCACGTACTTTTATTGAGGTTAATATATAACGTAAAGGAAAAATTAAAATCTTGAAGCTAAGCCACTGAACTAGAAGGCAGGTTTTCCTCCTGCTCTTTGATTAGGGTACTGAGCTAATTTATACCAGTGATATTTTTGGAGCATTCAGCAAGGCTATGCCACTGCTGCAGTAATTCTCATCTGTGCAGGGCATCTGCTAAATAAGATTATTCTATTGAGGTGAGCTTTGCACTCTTTGTATACTTTGTATCTGATCTAGATAATGACTCAGAGAGCAGCACAGAGTCATAGTTTCTCAGTAGAGCTGACCTTGGCAGGGTGTTATGAAGCATATGAAATTGATATTGTAGAAGTCCTCCACAGGTCTTGGAAGAAAATACAGTACTCTGAATGATGATCATACTGATTATTTCTGTTAGAACCTATTTACTTAGAACCTTGGCTGTAGTTTAAGCCTTGTATAAAAATACTCCCTGATGTGTTTGCCACCTAAATAAAAGTCAATTTTATTATTCAACAGAATGTATTCAACTGAGTACAATTATATATTTCATCCTTACTCTTACCTCTCTGATATAATTCTGTTCTTCCAGAGCTTGGCTGCAGTTCTTTTGCTATGCTCTTGGATGCTAATGAAACTACAGGCAAGCAACCCAGCATAGCCTGAAAAACCATTTAAAACCTATGTGTTTTTTGTTAGCTATGGTGGGGGTTTTTTACCACAGGACAGACTAAAGGCCCACTGAACACATCTGGGCAGACTGCTGATGTGCAGAAACCTGGATGGAGAAGGAGCCTCAGGCAGCTGTTAGAGAAAGCTGCATTTGTCAGCACTCCTGAAGGTACTTTTTGAGACAAATGCGGACATGAAGATCAGAATGGACCATAGGAACATACAGTCTGAAGGGATATCATGTATAGTAGTGCATTCCACTGCAAACCACTTTCTTGAGCCCTCGTGATATTCCCCCCTGCATCCACTTTTAAGTCTCTCTTTTATTACTGTCACCTGACGAATTTTGCATAATTGTGGTATCAGTCACATCAATTCTTTTTTATCATTAGTTAGTTTTATTTCCTTTCTAGTCAAACAGAATTAATATTATTTGATTATGGACATCTGAAATGAAGGCATTCTGTGGGGGTTGACCCTGGCTGGACACCAGGTGCCCATCAAAGCCACTCTATCACTCCCCTCCTAAACTGGACATGGGAGAGAAAATATAATGGGTAAAGATAAGGACAAGGAGATAATTCAGCAATGACTGTCACAGGCAAAACAGACTCAACTTGGGATAAATTAATTTAATTTATTACCAATCAAATCAGAGGAGGATAATATAAATAAAAAATAAATCTTAAAACCCTTTCCCCTCACCCCTCCCTTCTTCACAGCCTCAACTTCATTCCTGATTTCTCTGCCCCCTCCAGAGTGGTGCAGAGGGACAGGGAACGGGGTTTGTGGTCAGTTCATCACATGTTGTTTCTGCTGCTCCTTCCTCCTCAGGGGGAGGACTCCTCTCACTCTTCCCCTGCTCCAGTGTTGCGTCCCTCCCACAGGAGACAGTCCTCCATGAGCTTCTCCAATGTGAAAACTTCCCATGGACTACGTTCTTCAGAGACTGCTCCAGCCTGGGTCCCCTGCAGGGTCACAAGTCCTGCCAGCAAACCTTCTCCAGCATGGGCTCTACTTTCCATGGGTCCACACGTCCTACCAGGAGCCTGATCCAGTGCTGGCTTCCCATGAGCTCACTGCCTCCTTTAGGCATCCTCTGGCGTGGGGTCTTCTTATGGGTGCAATCTGGAACATAAGAGGTTCCACTTAAATATAAGGAAAAACTTCTTCACAGTGAGGGTGACAGAACACTGGAAGGGGCTGCCCAGAGAGGTTGTGGAGTCTCCTTCTCTGGAGACATTCAAAACCCACCTGGATGTGTTCCTGTGTGACCTGATCGAGGTGTTCCTGCTCCAGCAGGGGGATTGGACTAGATGATCTTTCAAGGTCCCTTCCAATCCCTGATATTCTATGATTCTGTGATTCCATGGGCTGCAGTTAGATATCTGCTCCACAGTTAACTTCCATGGCCTGCAGGGGCACAGCCTGCCTCACCACGGTCTTCACCACAGGCTTCAGGGGAATCTGTGCTCCAGTGCCTGGAGCACCTCCTCCTCCTCCTTCTTTACTGACCTCGGTCTCAGCAGAGTTGTTGCTCTCATATTCTCACTCCACTCTTCTGGCTGCTGCTGTGCAGTTTTTATTACTCCCTTCTTAAACATGTTCTGGGCTAATCCTCTTGACTTCTTTTAGAGTCACTAGAAAGAGACAGAGAGCTGTTTAGTTGCTGCAGCTTTCTTTTAGCATCACATTTAGTACGAATCTGAGTCACAGGGATTTGCATCCCTTCTGAACTCGCACAAAATTGGAAATGTTCCACTACTCCCAGGTCAGAGTGTGGGGGAAACCACATTATCTGAAGTCTAGGAAATGTGCGATAAAATACTAAGATGTTTTGCCATATAAATAGCACACTGTTCACAAAATGATTGCAGAGTAGATGGCATGGCTGCCAGACTTTTAAGAGAATAATAGGAGACTAACGATTGTCAAATTTTGCTTGGCTTGAATGAATGCACTCCATCTCAAATTACTGGTACTATATACCTAATTGATTCATCATAAACTTCAAGTAAAAGTCGTATAATTCTGTAAAAACTATATTGGACTCTCTTTGTATTTTGTAGTCTGAGAGTTCATCGTGGCTGAAAAAAAGCCACGGTGATTAAAAAGTGAAGGAGAGTCTCATCTTTTCCCCTCCAAAATGCTTACCAGTTATATTGAAAAATTATCTCAGATACTTACAGAATAAAAGACAACTGGCAAAGGGAAGGAACATCCTGGAATTAAGATTTGGTCTTTAAATTTTTTTCTCAGGCAAGATGCAGCTACAATAAATGGTGCAATTTCAGATGTGTGTTTCAAAGATCTGGAAAGACAGAAAGCTGCCAGGCAATCATCTTTTTAGTCACAACAAGTATAAAATAATGGTATATTGCTTCTCAGAATGAACCTTCTCAGTTATCTGGATGTGTTAAATGGCTTAGAGTAATTGTGTACATTTAGTATTGCATACTGGAAAAATATAGTAAGACTTATCAATTAGTTTTTCACACATAGTGCGTCAAATTCTGGTGTAACAGCAGAGCTTGCTGCTGTGAATGAGTTTGCTGAGGTATAACGTAGGAAACTCATGCTGCTCACTGCTAGCAGCCAGTGTAGGTAAGATGTTATCTCCAAAGGTTCTTCACAAAGCTGACGTGCCACTCAGTCTTTCAAAGACAACGTTAGCAAGTGAGGTATTATATTGCCAGAATGCTGAATTATTGCACTGAGTGCAGATGCAATTCACCTAGATTCGTTCACTTAATTCTAAAGGCGGGGGAAAAATCAAGCCATGCTATGTGTGTATTTTTCACATTAAGGCAGAAATTATGTGCACATTCTGTATCTAGGAACTGCGCAAGATGAAAAAACATGTTAGATGGTTCCATTGTGGATTTTACATTTATAACAATCCGTCAAAAGAGATTTTAAAAATTCCCAGCAGGACGTATATTTTAATACATAATATTGGCATCACTGCACACTCTGTGCTAAAGACAGAGATATGAATAATTTGCTGTGCCTTACTTCCTGGATTCTGTGTGGATAATGCTCAGTATATAAGACAGTGAAACTCTTTATTCTACACCTGGAATTAAGGAATTTTTTTTAATGTATTAAAAACATGATTAAGTAATGAGCCTGCAATTCAAGAACACTTTTCAGTGACCCACGGACAGATGTATTCTGTGCCATTTGATCATTTTTCAGTTTAGTGAGTCTAAGCACGGCCAGCACAAACAATAGATCTTACTGATTTTTCTTAAATTTGTGTAATTGTGAAGTAGATTGCACACTTTAGTTAAAAGAATGTGGTACATTTTCAACTGTAATTCTGATTTTAATGCTATACTGGTTGTTTTCTTTTACACTGTGCACTAATAGCTATTTTGTGATTAACTTGCTGAGAGGCCTAGAGCAGGATGTACAGAGCCAGGGCAATAAGGAAATGAAAACTATGTAAACTGCAGAGTCAAAATTTCTGTTAACTGCAGTTAGTTACGTTCCTTTGATATGAGAGCTTCTAGCTATGTTGAATATTTATGCACCAAAATCTTTCCTAGCAAAACTATCAGAGGTGATGTGAGGTCATTTTACAATATTGTTCTCAAGATCAACACTTGGAGTGGTGTCCAGGACTGCATCAGTTGTCAGTGTGGTAATATACTGGAAGCAATCAAATTCTTCTGAAATCAGAGCTACTGTCAGTGCTAATTAACAGAGGTGTGAAATAATGATGTCTTTTTAATCAAGAGGTCTCACTAGGAGGCAAGCTTATGCACATAATTTACAGTCTTTACATTGTGTTTAATTGGGACACCTCTGAGGCTACTCCCTGGATATCTGGGACAGCTAGAATTGGATCTGGTGGCTGATTAACTCTCAGTTAGTGGTAATTATGAGAGGAAGGCCCAGGTGTTCAAATAGGCACTGCACCACACTGTGCTGTGGTAAACTCCTCTGTATGTCTCTTCCTGTCCTCTCATACCACATTGAATGTCCATCAGCCAAGAACGTTGAACTGAATAGTGGGGTAGTGTCACTGCTCTGGCTGCAGCCACCAAGGCTTATGATGCTCTAAGTGGAGGGCTAAAGAGTGAAAGTCTTTCTCCTTCTACACATCAGAAATGTATTTCCTCTGTGCAATGTCTTTATTTTTGCCCTCAAAGTCCTAATCAACGCTGCGGTAAATGTTGATCGCAGGCTTTTGGCTTTCTATGGGAAGCTTTGCTGCTCTGAGGAAGCCAGGATTGGAGCATCTGGGATGGCATCTGGCAATGGAAGAAGGCAGCAAATACAAGCAGTAACACAAAAGTGCAAATGTGTTTGTAAACTCAGAAATGTATCAACTATGTATAGGCAAAGCAGCAGGTGGAGAAAGGGAAGCTGTTAAGAGAGCAGTACAGCAAACACGCTTCAGACTAAGTTGGAAGGTGAGCTGGGACATAAAAATAGGCCTAAGGGTTGTGACTGGTGGATAATATCAGAGATGGTGAAGTGATCCAGGACATTTTTTTTTAAAGAGTGTGATTATTCCATTAAAAGAGATGGAAATATGGAAAAACTTGGGGTATTGATGAAAGAGGTGTTTGTGAGAAGTTGGGACTGCTTGTGAGAACCAGAAATCAGATCTGAGACAGGTGAAGTGCTTTTGGGAAGTCTGAAGAGCTCTGGTGAGCTGGGAGTCACTGGGGAGTGGCTCTGGAATGGCTTAGTAAGAGACATCAGAGAGAAAGGAGTGAGAAAGGGGATATTCAAAGAGCTGGAGTTAGGAGTCATGTACGTATCTGAAGAATCACCATGGGACATCCACCCAGCAATGTATTTGTGAGTGAAAATCCTTCTCCTCATACAGATCTGAGACACTCTATGTCCCTTTACTGCTTTAATTTAATATGGTCCAGAATCCACATGATCATGTGACAGGGAAAAAGAAGGATAAGCAAGACAGAAGAAGGATAGTATAGCTGTACCATGCTAACAACAAAATAGTCACTTAAAACAGTGTTTTTGGGCAGTCAAACAACACAGGGAAAACAATAAAAAACATGAGTGACAGAACGTCCCCTAACTATTTCAGTTGCAAAAGGACTCACACATCTAGTGGCATGTCTAGTAGGAACATAAAATGGCAGAAAAAGTGCCAAAACAGCAGGAGGCAGCATGAACCTCTGCGATCGGCCAGAGGCATTTGTTCAATGTGCTTAACCCAAAATAGAAAGTTCTCCTGGAACCTGACATGAAGAAGTCCTGCTGCACTGCTGCATGGCCATCGTCATGGAAAGGAATGAGAATCTTAAGGTACTACATAGCAAGAAGCAATGAGAAGCAGATTGCCTGTGAGGTAAACCTTTTTAATTCTGCTATGTACAGAGTTAATATAAGAAACATCAATAAATTTTCTTTGGAGGTACCTGCTTATAGCTGACATGTTAAATCTATGTTTTTCATTTATTTACTTCTTTATACTATGTGTGTGTCTCAATTCCTCAAAGCTTTGTTTCATAGAAACATCAGTTCTCCTTTTTGAACTAAAACTGGAGTATTTTTTTGTGGTTTGCTTTGTTGGCTTTTCAATGTTTCTCTGAGTTTTATATCTTTTGACAACTTTTTTGATAACTTTTGAAATATTTTGAAATATTTGATATTGGAATCAAACATAATTCCTCAAGGCTTCATTTGTTTCTATATATTTATTTGTTCTTACCACAGTATAGAGTGTTGTATAGGGACTATTTCTACAGACATGGTTTCTACAGGATATGCCCTCAGCTGACCTCCAGTTGTTTCATACAAAAGTGACACTAACTGCTGAGTTGCTGGTCTGTCAGAGAGAGCAGGCTGAAACCTCACTTTGGTATTACAGATATGGACTAAGTATAAAACCAGTAAAAACATCCAGGAACACAAGAAGGGGTTAAACACTTTGTGCAGGTTGCTTTTTTTTCCTTGAAAGACTTGTCTGTTGAAAAGCTAGTCTGCTTGTCTGTCAACCTGTTATTTGATGTCAGTCTGTGTGGGTTTGTGTTTCGTAGTCTGTTTAATGGGCAAGTGAGCAACAGATGATACAGAAAACCAAATCTGCAAATACATGGCCTCTAAGTTTCTGAGGCTTTATCCAGGTGACCCAGACATCAATGGTGGCCCTAAATGAGGAGGACAATAGAGCAGTGAGTTTGGGAAGCGTAAAGAGGAAAGTGGAACCAGCCCTTGGTTTATTTCTTTAACTTGTTATTCAGCCAGAACTGTTTGTAGTTCAAACAGAGCAAGAGAAGACTCAGTTACTGGAACTATCTAAATAAACCCACCTCACCAGGCACTCTGCCTCAGGTTTATTTTCAAAAGATGAGATGGAAAGTCCCCTCATGCTATTCATATCTCTATTGTTCTACAAGATAGCTCCTAAGGTCTGCCTTGGGAAAGACATCCAGTCCAAAGTTGCCTCCAGCCACACTGTAGACCATTACAACCCCTCCAGAGAGCAGGTCCATCCTATTGTACCCAGCAGGCAAAGGTCTTCTACCATGCCTCCCCACTTCTCACTGTGACCCTGTCTCACTACTCTGGACCAAAGACCATGGTGAACACTCAGTATTACATGACAGTATTTTCAAAACAAATCAGTGAGATGTTGATCCAGATATCTTAGGCTTTCAGAATTTCTCGGCAAATTGTTTCTACATGAACCTCACAGCCATGAGCCTCACAAGACAATGAGCATCTATTCTCAAAGCACAAAGCTACTACTCAAAGAACTTTCTCTCAGTCACCCCACAAGGCTCAACAGTGGCATGTTGTCCTTCTTCACCTGTACCATGCTGTTTTTCATGGGCTTCTGGAAAAGAGAACCAGACTGCTCAAGACTGGCATCAAGGGCAGGAGGCAAGACAGCATTGCTATCCTCTCCCCTCTCCTCGCAGGCAGGCAGATTTACATTGGCCTTGCATTCTGTTTTTAAATAGGACCCACTTCAGCCCATTGTTGGACTGCAAACAAATACTTGTTGACATAAAAATAATAAAGGTGTTTGTTAATGTGTTATATGTCTCCCTTTCTTCCTGGATTCTGTTTGTGGTCAAACTGGGAACTAAACAAAAAAACATTTTGAACCATTTGCCAGTATTTTAGTCTACCTCTGCAGCATGGTGCAGTATAGCTTAGCCAAATTTTCATACCAATTTAGCCAACTTGGTTTCTGTGCTGATGCCACTGACTTGCCTCTGGATGCCAAAAAAGTTCAGGCACCCTAAGCTGCACAGAGCTATGAGGAGTAGACTTGATGGGAATGACTTTCTTTAAAATAATTGTTTAAAGTTTAATTTGAAGGTATAACTTCTTGTCTTTATGCAGTTAATGTTTGCTACTTCTAGGCAGAATTTTAGAAAGCTTTCTTCTTTGTAATGTATATTTTTAGTAATTGCTATGAGATTAGTATCTCAAAAGGCAGAATCAATAACATTTCACCATAGATAAGCAGGGACAATATAATGCCTAACAGTCTTTTCACACTAAAATAAAAATGAATTTGAAACGTACCTTTACCTCTAATAAAATACCTTCCAGCCTTTCTAATAACCGCATTTCCTGCACTGGATCTATTGTAGCTAACATTTTAGGATCAATTTAGCAGATGAAAAAATAATAACAATGATTTTTCCATGTCAAAGTATTTTGAAAAATGTGAACAACTGCAGAACAAGTGCTGTTTGATGTCTTAATAAAAACGATTTAAAAAAAAAAAAACAAACTTCTGGTGTGTTGACATTTAAAATGGGCTAGAAATAGAACTGTGGGGATGAAAATCCACATTGAAATAACACTTCCGTAATGCAAGCCCCATCAAAGAGAAATTGCATTGCAATCTTGTGATGAGGGCAGGTTGCCCTTAGGGTTTGCTGAGGTATATGAAGCATTTGGGAAAGTTATCCTTTATTTGGAGCATTTAAAGAAATCTTGGCTGAAGTGAGTATTTCACACCAAAAAATCCCAGTGACTGTTTGTGTTCACAAAGAGGGCAAAAATTCCTAGAGCAGAAAAAAAAATTCTCCTTAGGAACACTAAGTTGCCTTTTGGTTTTCCAGAAGTTTGCCTGTATCAAATGGACAAATTATATGAAAATCTCCACAAAAGAAAATGCTTAGTACAATGACTCCCTACAGAGGCTCTGATGATTGCTTGCACAACTGAATGTGCTCTTTATTTCACTTGCACTATCCTTTCATTACCATATTTGCTTATAGAATTATGCTATCCAAAATTTTTTGAGACTTCTGACAAGGTGACCACCAAAATTTTATGTCCAGTGCCATACTCACTTACTTATCATATAGCAATAGTACAGTCCTGTGTGCTATTGCTTGGATCTCAGAGTCAGTCACCCGTGCAGTCTCTGCAGCTGTGCAGACTCCCGTCGCTCTATAGCATTCACTTCCGTAATCTAATTGTACTTGCAAATTTGGATGCAGCACAAACTTGCTGTTCACTTATTGTACTTGGAACTGTACATATCAATTATCTGAAGGGCCTTATTGCTTGAATTGCCATAATCTTGAGCTATTCAGTAGGTCTAAGACACAGCCAGATTTTTCACAAGTGAGATGAAAAACACATATCTGATATAAAAGCAACCCACTGTCAAATTGCACATCTCTGCTTCAATACACAGGATCAGCAGAGCCGTTCAAAGACAAAAGCAGACATAATTTTGAGGGCTGAGCACTTTCTTTTCACTGTCTTTAGTCTCAAAAATAGTATAATAAGGGAAAGTTTCAAACACATTGTTTTCTTTTTACTATTTCTTATATGTAAATTTCTTCTAGGTAATATTTTTTTCTGGGAATAATTAGAAAGAAGGCTAGCTTTAGTCCGTGAAAATGCAGAATTTTCTTTTCACTGAGAGACTCATTCAAGACTATGAAGAGCTAGAAAGCCCTTTGTCTGTGAGGCATGGGAGAAAAGGAAATAACAAGAGAAGTCTGTGTGCTGCTCCTTCTTGCAATCTCTTTCTTTGACTCCTCTGACATTCTGTGCAATCTCTGATCCTGACTGGCAACTTCACCTCAACCCTCCCTGTAGATCTATACATCTCTTTTCTGTATAAAAAAAAATGCAAATGCTAAATTATTATTCCCTTATAGAATGCAAATATTCAAGATGAGAGTGAGGTCCTAGCTTAGTATCACTCTGAACTTTATATTCTTAAAAGTTGGTTTGTGCTTAGGTGTAAGATCCTGAGTTAGCCTCAGCCCTAGTAATTACTGACCTGTCCTAAAGCTATTGAGTCAATTGGAATCTTCTAATGGGTTTCAAAGAACTTTGGGTCAGGATTTTTGTGCATATTAAGTCCAGTGGTGCATTAGGACACCCCTTATATTTTGCTTTGGACACTGACATTTTAAAAGGTCAGCCTGAAAGAACCTTTGAATAGATGATTATGGAGAAGCAGAGCTAAAATAATAAATTATTATCTCACAATGAGCTAACTGTATGCTTTAACATATTCAAACTAAGATATTTACATTCTCCAAGAATAGCAAACGGAGACATAAAATACCTCTTAAGACTTACATTATGCCTCTATGGATGTTTCCAGAGTGTGGTTATTGTAGGTGAGTTTTCTAAGTACAACACCTTGAATTAATAGCTTTTAACCTCAGTGATTGTTGGAAAAGAGTGCCTTGGTCCTTTAGGTGGTGCTTTTCTCTGACATGTTTAAGGATTCAGCACAACCAAGAAAATTAGAAAACAAAATAGCTCAGTTAAGCACTTGGCATTCATCGTGCAATGAGAATAGCAAAGACAGAGCAGGTCTCAATATCTGTGATAAGATTCTCTAACATTTACAATACATTCATGAGGTCATTATTCAGTCAAGACCTCCCATTTCAAGTTTCATCACTGAGCACATTTACATGCCATTTTTAATTCCATAATTATAATTCCATCATTCCATACCAAACTGATTTTTGTTGTGATACCAGGACATGTAGGGCTAGATGCATAACTGGGTGGAAAAAAAGGTTTGTCTTAGAAAGGGCCGTAACAAGCACAAGAGAAATGAAGAGATTCAGCCCCAGGTAGAATGGAAAAACCTCCCTCCAGTGTTTGTATTGAATAAAGTTGCCTTTCTTATAAAAAGAAGCAAATCAAAGGTGACAGACTCCGCATTTACAAATGTTACTGTCCAAGACAAACCCGATAAAACAATACTCATGTTTTAGCTGATGTTACTATACCAAGAATAGAAAAATGGCAAGTCTCTATAGTTATTTTGCATTCATTAGCCTTCATTCTATCCATAACCAGAGTGATTTTGCTCTTAGGAGAGTACTTAGCCTCATCTTCAGCCTCATGGGTGATAGATGCCTGGGAGAGAAATGCTAAGGAAGACATGAAAGTGGATTTAATTTTTTTGCTAAGTCAGTAAAATCAGATTTAATTATCCTTTAACTTTCTGTAATGTAGTTGCTGATGTTGTTGTAGAAAGGGTGACCTTCTCCAGTGATAAAATAAACTGGATGCATTCCTACAAGTAAGCTCTGTCTGCTAATAAGCACTGCCTCTAGGTCAGAAGATTGCCACGTTGCTGTGGGAACAGTGGATTATCACTGATGGCTCTGGAAAGAGTGATTACCCAAAGCAGATAACAGAGTTGTAAAAGGCGAGATGTCTATTTTCCATGGACCTGCAAGAATCAGTTCAAGTCCTGATGATTCCAAATGCTACCTCTGTAGGAGAGAATCTCCTTTTCCAGATGCGATCCAGTGACTCTTGGTAACTGGAAAGAAGACTGCAATGTAAAGAAAGTTCTGAAACACTCTATCAATCATAATCCAAGAAATAGCTGTGGTGAGGTAGAAATTATTTAGGGCAGACTTTTGGACAGTTAACATGCTGCAGAGCCAGAGGCTGTCCTTGCCTATGGAAAACAATGGGCATATGCTGGCTTGCAATTTCAGCAGATGCTGCCCTTTACAAGCTGAAATCAAAGAGAGGGGAATTAATTGTGCCTTCACTCAGCAGGACCAGGCTGCTTTGTGTTTAGAAAGTAGCGGTACCAAAGTGGCAAACTTGCCCTGGCATTTTATGGTCAACTATTTACTCCAGGTGACAGATATAATTTCCTAAAACAAACCAGAAGAAAACCTGTGGACAAGGTACATCCAAGAGCCTAGGAATCCTAGGAATTAAAAATCCTAATCTTAGCAATTAAAAACTGGTGACACTGACTCAGTCAGATCAAGTTATATCAAAACGGTAGAGGTGAACCTACAGTCTGTCTTCTCATAATAACAGGGGTTTTTTTTCTGCTTCATCCAAAAATAAGTTCCTATCTGAGATTGCTGTAAAATTCTTGCTGCAGGGAAGTAACTGGAAATCAAAGTATAGAAGATGGAATATACTCCCATCAAATGAAATTTGAAATTTAAGCACTTGCATCACAGAAATAAATGTTTAAGATCATTAAAGACAGAATGAGAAAATAAAGGTGAAAATTCAAAGACAAATCTTATGGAATCTCAGGATACAAATAGATACTCAGGGCTGACTACAAATGAACAAAGCGAAGCAGATGCAAGCAAACTGGTAATAACAATTGCACCTATAAGTGAATTGTACTTACATCTGGGTACAGCACTGCAGAGCTATTCTTCTGTTCCAGAGCTCATTCTCTGTAGTTCTCTTTTATGTGAGCCCTATTCATTCCCCACATATGACCAGACACAGGCTGCATCTGAAAAAGGAGGCTTCTTTCTAAGGAGATGATGTGTCTTGTGCTACTAAACCTTGAATTGGTCCTTGTAGATCTCTGGAAAATATGTTGCTCAACTACCGAATACCCTGTTACTTATTTTGACAATACTTCTTCTTGGGATAACTATGTTCACCATAATCGTTGGTCCCTGGCATTTGTCTTCTGAAATTAGTGCAGTCAGATGAGACATTTAATTGGAAAAAAAGTGTCTTTTTGGAACTCCACTGGTTAATGGTTCAAGACTGACCTACACATTAAAGAGTTAAATTCAGAAGTATAATTTCTGCCTGTAAAAATGCTTTTTGATACAGCTTATCCAGGGAAGGTTGGCTTCTAGTGAGCATTTTTATTATGGAAACTGAGTCACTTGTCATCAAAGTAACTGAAATAACTTTCAGCATTTGCAATAATGAAATATTTTACTAGAAAGTCTAATTCAAGAAACAAAATCTGACTTGCTACATTATTTGCCTTCATAACTGCTGAAGTTCAGTGGCTGTATCAAGTCAGGTGGGATGTAATTCGTGACAAGTATTTTGTTCCTTCACCAGGTAAAAATCATAGGCAAGACTTTAAACTTAAGTAAGCGCAGGACTGATCACAGACAGCTTATGGAGATGCTCAAAAACACATCCTGTCAGATGATCACCTCTCCTGCAAGCAACATGACATCCACCTCAGCTAGGTAACTAGATAATTGTATGTCACACCACATACATAGATGCCCACCAGGTGACATGCGCCTCATGCAGTTGTCCTTTCCTGTATCAATGTCAGGCACATGACAAGGGAACAAATGAACATCTGGTCAGATGAGATCCCTTTCACTCCTAGAAGATAACCATATTTTGATGTAAGACAGGAAAGCCCATGGTCAAAGGAGAGAATGTGCCTATACCATCCCTATATTTACAGAGTTGCTCCTATTTTGTATAAGCAGCGAGGAAGAACACAGTCTTTGAGAGCCTAAACCCATGAAGATCCCCCCTACTCCCAACTGCAGCTCGCATCTAATCTCACTTTACTAACCAGTCCAGATCGGTGTGAGCTGAGTGGGATCCATGAAGTTTAGTAGCAGAGAACCTTGCTTTCAACATTTATTTCTGATGTTAGAAGCAGTCTGGCAAATGTAGTTCATTTGTTCCCACAAAAGCTAATATTGCTGCGCAGCAGGACCTGGAAGCATAATCAGGACCATTATCTCGTGTTCTAGCGAATACAAAAGCAATTCTCTTTAACTTAAACTGTATCTATTCCTCAGAGCCAGCATTGTTATGAAAATATATACAGTATGGTTGGGCACAGGACCTCATTTTTGTGGCTAGTTTAAATCGGTCATATAGCTCTTCTGCATGCAGAAACTGCACACAGGTGACTTTTCAATTTCTGTTTGCATAAATCTGTCGGCATTTCTGATGGGTTTATGCTCCAGCTGCTCTGAAAACTAAGGCACACAAGGCCAAGAGAGTTGTCATGACATTGGGCTATATTTGATCACAGAGCATATAAGGGGATCAGGCAGGCTGTCATTTTAAAAGACTTGGCACAGAGTCCAATAAAACATCTAATTGTTTATCATGTATTCTTTGTTTAATTCCTCTGAAGGGGAGTCTTTTGAGCCGTACAAATAAACAATTAGAAAAACCAACAACACCAAAACCAAACGAAAAAGCCATATTATGACAATGCTGAAGCTAATATTCTAGTTCAGGAAAACAGCTCAGTGGTTTGAGGGTTTTCACAGATCCATTGTGAGGGGCCATGGATTTGTGTTGCACATTTTGTGTGGAGCCTTCAAACACCATGGAGCAGTGATGTATTTTCTCTAGCAGGGGAATACAGAAAAATTTTGACTTGCTTAATCCTTTCTGGTTTTGTCCTTCAAATAGGAATGGTAAAATAGACAGTATTCTGATGTGAATCCATACTTGTGAGAAAACAGTGTAAAAAAGCTAAATGTGAACTCTTGTTCAGGAGGAAAGCAATATTTATTTATTTACATTGTCTCTAAGTTGATTTTCCCAACTTCTGTGTATTCAGTCTCAGATTTCATTCGTTCTTAGTCTCATACTTATGAGTATCAGGACATGTGGTTGGATGGTTGGACTCTATGATTCCAAGGGTCTCTTCCAACCTGAATGATTCTATGATTCAATGTGCACCCAAGTGGTCTGGCCAGGAACTCCTGTATGCTCTATTGTGGACATGAATTACTGAGCCTTCATGAGTTACTGAGCCTCTGATGTTCTTTTGACTGGCAATAGCGAAATACTGTGGGAACAGATCTTTTACACTATTCTGGAATTCTTATAGGACAATGCTTTGCTTCAGAAGGTTGCTTACTTCATTCTCCTCAAGCAGAGTTTCGTCGCATTTTCTGTTCTTCCTTGTCTATTTGAAATCTGTGTCTGTTTTCCTGGCGGACTAATAAGACAAGTATGTGTGACTTGCTGCAACCTGGCTGCAGTCATCCAGTTGACGAGTCATCACTGTTGTGGTCTTATCAGTGCACAGGCCTTCAGATCTTGGCAGACACAATACATGCCTCAGTTGTGCTTCTGGGAAAGGTTTTCTGGGAGCAGTGTCCTGGGAACAGTGTCCTTCATTATCAGTATAGGCGATCCTTTTAACCCTTGTTCTGCTGCACCTTCTGGTGCTTTCATGCACATATTTGCATTTATAGTTCTTATATATCATTCTATTATTTCTGCTACAAAACTCTGCAAGCTGGTCTTACTATTTTTTCTGGTTTTTTTTTTCAGGGGTTTTATATTCTCATCTACAGTTCATTACAGTATTAATAAATGGTTCGTTTCTTCTCTTCTTCTCTTTGTTTGCAAAACACATTACAAAAAATTTTTTTCCATCACTTCTCACCCAAATGCCAGTACTAAAATGTATCCCTCTCTCCCATGATTCAGCCGTGATACTGAGAAACTGGCAAAACTCTTTCATGTCTGAAAGCCGTGCCAGGATGTCAATAGAAACATTGCCTCCATCTGAACTGTAATCAGCAACTTTGAACAAGCATTGGTGCCAGATGGTCAGATGTCAATTTAGCACTTGAACTAGATATGTCAGAGAGTCAAACCAAATAAATAAAACTATTCAGAAGATATTTGCAATGTGAGATTTTGATACCTGGCTTCATTCCTCCCCGCTCCTCCTCCCCCTGGTTGACTGATTACATTAAAGATGTATGAATTATATAAAAAGGAAAAAAACCCACATTCTGAGTATTAAGAAAAAAAGAAGTATGAATTCTCTATATCTACATGTTAATAGATACTCTCATATAGTCACTATGTCATTGCACTTTGTCTTTTTCATCCAAAGTGCCTATTCAGATAAGATAAACTATCAAAGTACCTAAGAGCGAAATTCAGTATCACACTTTAAATTTGCTTGGTGATGAAGCTCCACAGTCAATATGCTGGACAAAGAGCAAAATTCAAGGACACATGTGTAAATAGTAAAATTGGCCATGAAATAGTTCTCTTTGAATCAGTACTTCTAAGAACAGTCTGAATTTCCAGCTGACAGCTATGTACTGAGGTTGCAAGAGAAACTTTTTCTTGGCAGCTCAGCATTCTCCATAGCTCAGAGAGGAAAGATCAGCTGAGAACCATCTCTACAGCACCTCTTGTCCCCCTCCGTGTAGGAACTAGCTTATCAACCACAGACACAATAAAAAGATGCAGGGTTGAGTGAAGGCCAGACCAGAGTATGATCACACTTCAGCACTTGGAGCCCAGAAGGCCAATCACATCCTGGGCTGCATCAAAAGATAAGTTGCTAGCAGATACAGAGAGGTGATTCTGCCACTTTACTCTGGTGAGACCTCACCTGGAGTACTGTGTGCAGGTCTGGAGTCCTCAATAGATGAAGGACATGGACCTTTTGGAGTGGGTCCAGAGGAGGGCCACAAAGATGATCAGGGGGTTGGAGCACCTCTGCTATGAGGACAGGCTGAGGGAGCTGGGGTTGTTCAGCCTGGAGAAGAGTAGGCTCCAGGGAGACTTAATAGCAGCCTTCCACTACCTGAAGGGGGCCTACAGGAAGGCTGGGGAGGGTCTGTTTACAAAGGCCTGCAGTGATAGGATAAGGGGCAATGGCTTCAAGCTGGAGAAGAGCAGATTTAGATTGGATATTAGGAATAGGTTCTTTACTATAAGGGTGGTGGACCACTGGGACAGGTGGCCCACGGAGGTGGCTGAGGCCCCTTCCCTGGAGATATTGAAGGGGAGGGTTGATGAGGCCACCTGGGCAGCCTGGTCTAGTTGGGGATGTCCCTGCTGTCTGAGGGGAGGTCAGACTAGATGACCCTAGATGTCCCTTCCGGCCTGGATGTTCTATGATTCTATAATTCTATGGCCTGTGCAAATGCCATTTTGCATTATAGGCTTGTGGACTGCCATGAAACTTTGGCTTTGTTCCATTTTATATGGTGCTACTCTTTGAATTTCAAGCACCATATTAGATGCAACAGGTGAGCCTTTGTGTTTGAGCTGTTCAAGCTGCAGCATGTTAGTGATGGTATGGCTTTATTGCCTGTTTTCTAAAGGTAAAAGGAATGAAGGGTTTTCTTTGAAGGAAAAAAAAATACACAACACTGTTGCTTATGTGGTCTAACTACAATTAACACTTTCTTTGATTCTGTGAACTTCAGCCATGTTGAAGTCTCTAGATAGTCCATGGTCATGGAAGCAGTGAGTCATTTGACTGTTTATGTGCCAGTGCAGGAGGACATACGCACCCGACTTTTGTTCTAGCTAGCAAGGGCAAAGGGTAGCAAATACAAGGTAAGTGCAGGTTTCAGCACAGACTTGTACAAGCAGTCTTGTGCCCCTGAATGCATTCTTATACTTGCACCAGCTCCTCCAACATTCCTCTCTGTTATTAATTTAATCTGATGTACCTGAAGACTGAAATTATTGTCTACCCACACAGCTGATCTAGGGAATATCTGTTAGATGGTGACCGGAACAGAGATTATTAATATCTGTATTCAAATGGGGGGTTGAACAAAAACAAACATGCAAGAGCAGGTGAAAGCATGTTTCAAGAGTCAAAGTGTTAATTGTAGTCAGACCACATAGCAACAGTGCTGTGTATTTTTTTTCCTTCAAAGAAAAACCTTCACTCCCTCTGCCTTTAGAAAACAGGTAATAAAGCCATACCATCACTAACATGCTGCAGCTTGAACAGCTCAAACACAAAGGCTCACCTGTTGCACCTAATATGGTGCTTGAAATTCAAAGAGTAGCACCATATAAAATGGAACAAAGCCAAAGTTTCATGGCAGTCCACAAGCCTATAATGCAAAATGGCATTTGCACATGCAATTGTGTAAGTTGCCCATTCTGAAATCAAATCAAAGGAGAACAGTCTTGGGGTCTCAACACCAATGTAACAGATGTACTTGAAAAGATCTGCATCAGCACAAGTGAGATCAGGCTCTGGGTGAAAAACCTTGTAATAATTTTTTTTGTAAAATCCAAGCATTGAAATGCCATATTTCATTTATTTATGCCTTTTACATGTGTAAACAGCCATCTGAGCTCAAAGCAGACAGATGCATGCTTAATTGTTCAGCCTGCCTGCACAATTAAGTTTCCAGATATGACAAACTTGTGTGTAGGAAATGATATTTCATAAATTTTATTCAGAGTGATGAAGTCTGTTTTTTAAAGTGTCTCTTTCAGATTAGCTCCTGTTTCCTTACAAATCTTTCTGTTAGCAGAATGAATTCCAGTCTCACAAATACATATATATTAGGCATATATACAAAGGAGGGAGATACCATTGAACAGAGAAACTCTTTATATCAAGCTGCCAAAAATGAAATCTGAAATTCTTGACCCAGTAAAATCAGTGGTGTTTTACCCACTGACTTCCATCCTGAAGAGATTTCACTTTTCATCCTGTTCAAATCAAAATATCTGAAGGGATGCTTAGAGAATTACTGAGTGCTCCTTGAAGACCCTATTCCATGCCACACTTGTTAAGAATCAGCTTAATTCTTGCCTGTTTCAAATGGCTGATTAAAGTATTCATACCCAAAGGCGACACTGATGATTTTTTTCAACAGGCAACAAGTTCTGCACTGCATTTTTTTAAAAGACCAGTATGTACAACATTTGTCTGGGACATGCACAACTTTGCACAAGGCACTGAAGAGTGTAAAATGTCATTTGTCTTTATGTTTGTTTTTCCAGTTTCCACCTTTTAACAATTCTTTTCATTCCTAATGATAGCAAAACTATCATTTAGAAGTAAACTCTAACATATTCATCATAATATACCACTGGATTTCAGATACTCGAAACCCTTAAAAATATACTCACAGAGCTTCTTTTCTGAAGAATTCATGGCTAAATACACAGAAAGTCTTGGCAGTGTTATTCCATAGCTTTTACATGCTGGTGCCTGGTACATATACTGGGTGCCCAGTACAATCTATAGCCTTATGAGCAATGAGGCTCCCTATACAATATATCAAAGTACCTGAAGAAGAGGATCAGGAAAAGCTACCATCACAAAGGGCTGGCAGCTAATAGGAAGGAGGAGGAGACAAATAAGCTTATCTCCTCACACCATTTTCAGCCATGTAGGTTCCTTAGGCAGTAAAAAGTTACTCTTTCTAGCATTGAATATCTGTGCTAACTGAAGGTTTTACCATTTCCAGTTACCTCTTATTGCCAGCAAGGTGTACATTACTGTACTTATAGATCTGCCAAGGGAAAAAATGACATACTCATGTCATTTTTGAGAAATGTCTCAGGTTTATTTAGAACATCTTCACCCACTGTTCACAATCATATTCCTGACTTGAAGCATATTTGGGAGTCCTCACACAGTTACTTCAACTGGCAGAGCTATGAAAATGTGTTTTTTTGCTAGGGAGGGAATATGAGGCTGCTCCTATCTCTATTAGCAGAGCTATTGTCAAAGGAATTGTTGATCATAACAGGCATTTATCAAATATTCTCTTCATTCAGGAAATTGTCTATGGCTTCTGATCCCATCCTGTCTCAGAATTTTTTGCATCACACTTCCATTTAGATGTGAGTTTGGGTTTGACATAGGCACAGCTACATCATAGCTTTCTGTACCTGCTGTGTAGAAGTGCCTTTAAACACAAAAGGTGATGGATTGCCTGAAGAGAGTCAATCAGGGATTTTGGCATTCTCTTCTGACAAGCGTTCATAGTTGGATTTGTCCCCAAAAGGACGATTAGACAACACGTAAACTCCTGAGTTAATGGGCAAGATCTTGGTGACTGTTGAGGCTTTTTTGTGTGTGTTTGAGAGGTAGAAGGCACATGTATCTTAACTTTTACTGCATTTTTTTAAAACAGGGAATGATCTTAATGGTATTATTTTGTGATCAGGGTGAATTCTTTCAGAAAAAATCCTCTAACAAGAATTTCAGGAAGAAATGCTACAAGGTAGTTTTAACTTGTTATGGACATGCAGTGCAAGCTTATGTTCATCAAAAAATAGAAGGGTGCTTGGGCAGGATGGCATAAAATGCTGTTTTTCTCTAAGCCTGATGTATCAGGTCTCTATTTTCTTCAGAAGTAGGAGCAATATGAAAGAAACTTTTCTTCAGTTTGTAAGACAAAAGAACAAAGCTCTCTTGCACCTTTTCCTTTTTAACTCCATAAATGTGAATAAATGTTATTTACAGATTTATATTGTGACAATGTCATAATTTTTTATCATGAACATAATTGTTCTGAGACAGTCTCTCCATCATGACTATTTATACATTTGGCTGACTCATTTTGTCTTGCCGTTAAATAAAATGTGTTTCTATCTTTAAAGATGAATGCTGGATATTATGATGAGAAATAACTGAGTTACTTTGCATGTATTATGATTTTGCAATTCAGACATGTTTAGCTAAATAGGCGTAGTCTTATCCTCTAATTGACTTATTTTGTTTTGTTTTTTAGTGATTCTGCTATCTCCTTGTTACTTGAAATCAGACTTTGTGAGAAGTTGAAACTCTATCTGCCTTGCACAGTCACAGACCTCTGCAACAGACTGAAATAAACAACTAATCTAAGCCTTCTACAGAAAACTTTCAAAAGTGTTATGCCTTTATTTTGAAGGTTATTTCTGACACCATTAATCACTTCCAACTGTTGCTACTTAAACTTCAACCTAGATCCGCCAATGCACTTACAGTCAGGTCATCAGCTAAGGTAACTTGGAATGGCTGTATGAGACCAATAAATATGCTGTTTTTCCCCCTTCAGATCTTAAATTGCTGAGGTTTTATCATACTGACTGTATTTTTGCCGCAGCTCATGCTTTATTTCTACTGAAGTCAGCCACTTGGGTTTTATGTTCTAAACAGCCTCTGTCTGAGCCTGTTATTTAAGTTTTCAGGTGTATTGTGTAGCTGTAGCATCTCTTAATGACTTCCTCTTTTTAGTGGTATGTGATGGTATTTTACATTATAGCTCAGTCTGAATCATAAGATGATTCATGTGGCTATATTTTGTATAAAAGCAATGTCACGTTAGAGTGGTCTTTAAATACAGAAACTTTATTTGTTCCCCATTCCTTTCTTTCCTTCACTCTTACCCACTCATTAATGGGCCCTCATGCATAAAAACACACGGTGCTTAGGATTTCATGGGGAAATCCTCCTATACCTCATTGGTTTTAGAAAGAGCCTGACCCCTAGTAAATACCAAGTCAAAACCTGAGAAAGGTAAGCAAATGGTTTAGATCGTCCAGATAATTTCCCACAAAAGAAGAAAAACTGAAAGTATGTAGTCCCAAACTGGGAAGAGATCCAGAATAGTTAGGCACTGCAAATAAAAGGAAGCCTGCTAAAGGTCCAGTGAAAAATTACAATTTGCAGCTCCCAAGGAGCTTTTCTTTTTCTGTTTTTTAACTGAGGGTACTTTACCTGCTCTAAGTTCAGTCTCCTGGAGAAAAAACGAAACCAAACAAAAACCAAAACCCACAAACCAAAACCAAAATGAAAGCCAAAGCAGAGAACAAAACAGTTGCCTGGTCTGTATAGTTAAGCACCTGGGTCCTGTCTAAGCAAATATAAAAAACATAATGATTATATCCAGACATCTATGTAGGAATAAGCTTCCTGTGCTAGCTCTCCAATCTAGCAAGCACAGGAAGTGCCAACAGCTGAAAGCTAAAGCTGTGCAAATTTGAGGTAAAAATAAGGTACACCTTTTAACAATAGAGACAATTATCATTGGACCACCACAACGTTATGCCGTTGCTTCATTACTTTAAAATCATGACTGGTTTCTCTGGAAGGTGTACACATGGCACAAAGGACAGACTCATCAAGAGCCATTAATTGTGATGGTCCACATGCAACTTCCATCACAGGCTGTCTGAAATTGCCAAATGTCAGAAACGGAGTATTCTGTAAGAAATATTTCTCAGCACATTTTCTTCTGCTAAGTAATTTTTATTGATTACTTTAAGAGATGTGCTTTATCCCGTCTATCATTCCTTGTGTTCTGAGAGGTGAAATACAGGAAATGAAGAAAAGAAAAAGGAAATTCTATTGCATATTTGACAGCATCACAACACTAAGTGCTGTTTGTTACTTCTAGACTTGAAATGTCTGAAGAAAACTTCTTCGTATTGTATGAAAATTGCAACACTGTTGAGATTGAGAAACTCCATTCATTAGCTGACTGCTGAAATAGGCCCTGATATATAAATTGCACAATGTGCCTATAATTATAAAGTGATAAAAATGAGAGATGGTGCATGATAATTACAACTCAGAATAAAGGCAATTTTAAAATGGTCTCTCTTAAGAATATTCACCTGGCTTTAGTTCACTGTCTATGAATAGCTGGGAGTCTCAGTGGAAGGGTGACAGTGACTTCCCAAGAAATCAAAGCATATCAACTCCTCCCTCAAGTTAACAGGATTTGGGAAGAAAATACAGTAATGTACCATTCTTTTGCTAATAGCCTTTGTCAAGCAAGCATACAAGAATGATTTAATGATGTAGCGACTCATTTTAAGATATCAGTTTGCCCACAGAAGACATGAGTGGTAAAGAGAACACAAAACAGAATTAAGACACCTGTATTGTCCATAGTGTAATTACCAAACTAAAAGTGGGGCAACAGCAATTTGTAGCTTCTGTCAAGTATGTTGGGATGCATGAGTTCAGTATGAGATTCAGAAAGATTAAGTTTCAACTATGAGAAATAAAGCAAGCTGGCTGTGTGCAACAATTTAGAATGAAAAATTACTCTCTTCAAGATAGTGCGCTGGATTTATCAAAAGTGGCCATTCTGCATATTTCAAGAGCAATAATCCATACAAGGCAAATTGGTTCATAAATTGACATGAACTAAGGATGATAAAATTAATATTAATGCATTAATTTCAAAGGAAATCAGGAAAACAGTAGAAAGAACATGTGTAACCCACCCCCACTGCTGGTTTTTAAATCTTTAAATGCTTTGATGCAGTGAAGGTTAGGCCCTAGCAGAAACAGATACTATGAGGTACATGCAGAAATAAGGCTGCACAGCAGGACTCGGTGGGAATAATAAGGCAAGGAACATCTATAGACAAACTGAAGCAGGCAGATTGTCTTGTCCTGCTATAAGCCCTATAGAAACAACATGTTAAAGCAAGATCACCAAATAAACATTATCCTGCTGCGTTTTGACTTCAGCCTTCCTGTTGCCAGGAGGCCTCTTTCCATTAATGTTCATTTGTTTCTAGGACCGGTCATAACTCCCCTGTAAGAGAGGACACCTTTTACTTTCCGTTATAACTGCAACAATTCATGAGTCATTCATTGAAACTTGTCTGAAATGTCTCCCCTGTTACTACAGAGGAAACCTGGAAGAAGGAGTGATGGAGCTTAACTCTCTTACCTTTCGCTTCAATTTCTGCCTGGCAATCTGTGAATGAAGCACTCACTGGACTACATGCTTAATTGACCCTTCCACCCTTCCTCTCTTCCTTGCCTTTTAGCTCTACCTTTTCAAGACTGCAGTGAATGAGTACCTCTCTTTGTGTGGCCCAGGGAGGGCAATAATGGGCCACAGAGGCTGTTTTAGGCCTGAGCATGTTTCCAGTCTGTCTGTAACATTATGGGACGGTCTTTCTTTAAAGACAAAGCTGAGAAATCAATGACATGTCCTGTCCACTGTAGCAAAGAATGGATGGCTGGATTGCTGATAAAATTCTCATAGTCTTAGAAAATCATCAACTAGTGCAATGCATACCAGCATGGAGGCAAAAAGGCCAGAATGCCTGCGACAATCACAGGTACATTATGTGATGTTGTTGTTTTTCATCAGTGATAATGGCTTCTGAGATGTGAAGAAACTAGTTGAAAACCAAGGCATTTTCTCAGAAGTACATAAAGCAAGCTGGTTGTGTGCAACAATTTAGAATGCACACGTATACGCATGCACAGACAGACAGACACAATCCCTGCTCTTATCACTTCTGCCTTGCTATAGATTTTGTGGTGCTCTAAATATCCAAGGAAGTACTTCTAACAGAGTTGTACTTTTTTCTTCTTTCTCTTTCATTACTGACGTCAGCAGTTCTTTAAAAGCCACATTATCAAAATGATGGTAGAGAGAAGGGCTGGCATAATTAAATGGCTTATAACAACATCTCCCATTCTTGTTTCACTTGATAATGCGGCTTTTGAGAACTATTCACTGTAACAGAGAGAGAAAAAACAGCCTGCAGAAAAAACAGACCAGATTAATTCTCTTTCTTTGCAGATGACCAGAATGATTATCCACTTTGAAGTCACGTAAGTGGAAAATATGAAACTTGCTTAAATATGCTTATCAATTTTGATTAGCTAATGGCTTTTTTCTTAGGATAATTGGCCCTTCTGGGAATGGCATTTCTTATATTTCCCATTTCTTTCTTCTCCGCGTCCAAGAAATCTTTAGTCTCCAGTTCCAGTGAATTCTGACTAGGTTTAGTTGTTGGTTTCAACTGTCCTATGCAGAAAATAGTGGCATTGCTAAGGGTGAGGGATTAGGATTTCTGAATTTTATTGTTAGATCCATAAATTGCTTACCTTGTATATTTGTTGTTCAAATGTTATGTGTTTTTACTTGCCCACCCACTAAAGAGAGGAAGTCGTCATAATCTTGTAACTGATGATGTGAGATCAAATCTATATAGCTCCTTTCACATTTTATATGTGCATCTAGCATACCTTCAAGGACATTGTAAGTTGTGACGACTAGAAGGGGAATATGTGAAGAACTGAAACAATCTCCAGTTATCTGATAATCTGGTAAACTCAGGCAGCAGTAGCTGCCTGCATGCCCATCTGTCTCAAATGTC
>VXBJ01007274.1:60446-85155 GCA_013400055.1 Nycticryphes semicollaris
CGACTCATTTTAAGATATCAGTTTGCCCACAGAAGACATGAGTGGTAAAGAGAACACAAAACAGAATTAAGACACCTGTATTGTCCATAGTGTAATTACCAAACTAAAAGTGGGGCAACAGCAATTTGTAGCTTCTGTCAAGTATGTTGGGATGCATGAGTTCAGTATGAGATTCAGAAAGATTAAGTTTCAACTATGAGAAATAAAGCAAGCTGGCTGTGTGCAACAATTTAGAATGAAAAATTACTCTCTTCAAGATAGTGCGCTGGATTTATCAAAAGTGGCCATTCTGCATATTTCAAGAGCAATAATCCATACAAGGCAAATTGGTTCATAAATTGACATGAACTAAGGATGATAAAATTAATATTAATGCATTAATTTCAAAGGAAATCAGGAAAACAGTAGAAAGAACATGTGTAACCCACCCCCACTGCTGGTTTTTAAATCTTTAAATGCTTTGATGCAGTGAAGGTTAGGCCCTAGCAGAAACAGATACTATGAGGTACATGCAGAAATAAGGCTGCACAGCAGGACTCGGTGGGAATAATAAGGCAAGGAACATCTATAGACAAACTGAAGCAGGCAGATTGTCTTGTCCTGCTATAAGCCCTATAGAAACAACATGTTAAAGCAAGATCACCAAATAAACATTATCCTGCTGCGTTTTGACTTCAGCCTTCCTGTTGCCAGGAGGCCTCTTTCCATTAATGTTCATTTGTTTCTAGGACCGGTCATAACTCCCCTGTAAGAGAGGACACCTTTTACTTTCCGTTATAACTGCAACAATTCATGAGTCATTCATTGAAACTTGTCTGAAATGTCTCCCCTGTTACTACAGAGGAAACCTGGAAGAAGGAGTGATGGAGCTTAACTCTCTTACCTTTCGCTTCAATTTCTGCCTGGCAATCTGTGAATGAAGCACTCACTGGACTACATGCTTAATTGACCCTTCCACCCTTCCTCTCTTCCTTGCCTTTTAGCTCTACCTTTTCAAGACTGCAGTGAATGAGTACCTCTCTTTGTGTGGCCCAGGAAGGGCAATAATGGGCCACAGAGGCTGTTTTAGGCCTGAGCATGTTTCCAGTCTGTCTGTAACATTATGGGACGGTCTTTCTTTAAAGACAAAGCTGAGAAATCAATGACATGTCCTGTCCACTGTAGCAAAGAATGGATGGCTGGATTGCTGATAAAATTCTCATAGTCTTAGAAAATCATCAACTAGTGCAATGCATACCAGCATGGAGGCAAAAAGGCCAGAATGCCTGCGACAATCACAGGTACATTATGTGATGTTGTTGTTTTTCATCAGTGATAATGGCTTCTGAGATGTGAAGAAACTAGTTGAAAACCAAGGCATTTTCTCAGAAGTACATAAAGCAAGCTGGTTGTGTGCAACAATTTAGAATGCACACGTATACGCATGCACAGACAGACAGACACAATCCCTGCTCTTATCACTTCTGCCTTGCTATAGATTTTGTGGTGCTCTAAATATCCAAGGAAGTACTTCTAACAGAGTTGTACTTTTTTCTTCTTTCTCTTTCATTACTGACGTCAGCAGTTCTTTAAAAGCCACATTATCAAAATGATGGTAGAGAGAAGGGCTGGCATAATTAAATGGCTTATAACAACATCTCCCATTCTTGTTTCACTTGATAATGCGGCTTTTGAGAACTATTCACTGTAACAGAGAGAGAAAAAACAGCCTGCAGAAAAAACAGACCAGATTAATTCTCTTTCTTTGCAGATGACCAGAATGATTATCCACTTTGAAGTCACGTAAGTGGAAAATATGAAACTTGCTTAAATATGCTTATCAATTTTGATTAGCTAATGGCTTTTTTCTTAGGATAATTGGCCCTTCTGGGAATGGCATTTCTTATATTTCCCATTTCTTTCTTCTCCGCGTCCAAGAAATCTTTAGTCTCCAGTTCCAGTGAATTCTGACTAGGTTTAGTTGTTGGTTTCAACTGTCCTATGCAGAAAATAGTGGCATTGCTAAGGGTGAGGGATTAGGATTTCTGAATTTTATTGTTAGATCCATAAATTGCTTACCTTGTATATTTGTTGTTCAAATGTTATGTGTTTTTACTTGCCCACCCACTAAAGAGAGGAAGTCGTCATAATCTTGTAACTGATGATGTGAGATCAAATCTATATAGCTCCTTTCACATTTTATATGTGCATCTAGCATACCTTCAAGGACATTGTAAGTTGTGACGACTAGAAGGGGAATATGTGAAGAACTGAAACAATCTCCAGTTATCTGATAATCTGGTAAACTCAGGCAGCAGTAGCTGCCTGCATGCCCATCTGTCTCAAATGTCTGAAAGAAACTAATCTTTGTTTTTGAATGCAGACTTTATCAAGTTCATATCTCACTGTCTTCATACAAGAATGCTGGAAGTGATTTCAGTAAGCTCCAACTGTGGAGATAACTGTATCCTTTGAAGACAGTTATCCCAGGAAAAGTATAAAAGGCTCCACTATGACTCTGTCATGAAATCAAGACAGACTGGACCACAGGTTTTTCGTTGTTAAATGCAAGACTGGGTCCAAAAAGCAGCTTTTTAAAGAATGGGCCATAGTATTTTTCACTAAGAACAAAGAACTTGAGTAAAGGAGAAAAGGAAAATATGCTTACTGTGACCAGAATCTCTGGTTTGCTCTAGTGTTATCTCTAGCAAATACTGGTGAAAAGAATCGTAACAAAGCAGTTTGATGGATGGAAACTGTCCCTCTATGGTCACTTCTTTCCACCCACCATGACCATCATCTTCTGCTTTNGGTGCCTGTCCCCAGTCCCATCTCACACATGGACCCCTTGGGCCCCTATTGCAGCCATGTCTTCAGTTCCCTCTGCAGCCCTGTCTCCTGCAGCTCCTGATGGGACACTGGATGGGGGTGTGGATGGACCCTGTTTCCAGCAGCCATCTCTGCCCACCGTGCTTAGCTGCTGCAGGACCTGGTCAGTGAAGACACCGCTGGGCTGGATTTGCCCTAGGCTCCCAGCTCACTCTCCCTTAGGAGAAGCCTGTCCTTGTTGCTCCACAACAATGTGAGACAGGACTAAATTTTTGCCTTGCTTTCATAAATTGCTATGTGGTCTGTACCTAAGGCTCAGAAAAGAACAAACAGCTGAATGTAGGCACATCAGGAATGCCCAATATTCAAAGGAAAGGCAGTCTACCAGCTACTGAGACTTGGAGCCTGCATGTGATAATAACCGTCGCTGGCAAACCAGAGGCAGATGAAAGAGAGATTCAGGATAATCCTCTCAACTGCTAAGAGACCTTGATCATGTAACACAAGTGCCCCAAACAGCAGAAAATGTTCTTTATTCTTGGTTAATGTTTAAAGGCTTCAAAGTGCAATACTGCCACGGCTGTGATTGAAAAGGACAAATTCTGCTCACAAACATACCTCAAGGTTTTCTCTCTTATTTCCTACTCAATACAGGTTTTTTTTTGATCAAAATAATGACAAATCTGCTGCTTTGAAAGACAATGACAGTAGCTGAAAACTGTTTGATTAGTTCTAGGAGCTCTGGTCCTCTAGCATAATGCAAACCCTACCTAGGCCTACGTGAGTTGTAATACTCAAGCATTTGACACTAGCACCACTGGAAAAAAACACACTCCTGGCAATGCAAAGGTGGAGGACTCCAGCCTGCCCAGCTATTTTGAATGCTTAATTTCCATTTACAGAAAATTCTGACACTAGCAAAAATAAAGCTTAGTTTGGAATCAAATGTGTCGGGTTTTTAAAAATCTGCCAAGGGCACAAATTTCTGGAAGTGCTCTGTTTTGGAGAAATCAAATACTTTCTTTGATTAGTTGGGGCATTTATCTAAGAACAGAAATAGCTGTATTGATTCTTGGATGCGCTTGGCCAGGAATCTGCTTTAAATTCCCTGTGATGTTCTTCCCTCCTAGGAACAGCCCTGGCTCTCATCTCCTACAGAGGAACAAGGACTCAGATTAGCTGTGGTGTCTCAGGAGCAAAGAACTTCAGACACTCCCTGGAATCAGCTTGCATTTCACATTTACACTTCATAAGTGGATGATGCACAATAGGTAGTTGTAGGTTAATGAAGTTCATCTGGAATGCCAAAAAAAAGGGATTTTCGCTTGGGAACTGTGATTAGGCTTCATAAACTTCCATTATAACCAATCCATAGCACTTTACTCTCCTAGTAGTTGCAAGGTCTAATATTGGCAATAGCGAGCTGTGGTAGCTAATTAAGCAAGTAGAAAAATACATACATGTGTACCAGTCCTTTTCCCAGAAAAAAATGTCTCAACCCATCCCATTTGGTTGCATTTTTATAGAAGTCTTATTACTATTATTTGCACTTTCCAAATACAATGAATACCATATTCACAGTAAGATGCTGCTGCTGCCCTTTACACTACTTCCTGATATTTGAGAAAGAGTTTGTTATTCAGATATTAAAATAACAGCACAGTTGTGAGACTTAACACCACTAGGTGATATTTCAAGCTTCAGAACACTTTATGTTTCTTTAGTGGTCTAATTTTCAAGGTGATTTGATTCATTTTTGCTCCTGTATTCCCATAGCAACTGTAGCCAGAAATGCCTTCTACCATTTGGGCAGGCTAAAAGGCTGCAGCCTTTTTCCAATGATACATACCAGGATTGATGTTGACATCTTTGTCACAGGAGGCAGTGATGCCTGCTAGGACCAAGCTTGTAGGCTGCCTGGAAACTGTAGCTGATTCAAAATGCAGTGGTCTGCCAGAACAGAGAGATTAAAAACATTATACTAATCTCTAAATTGTACATTGGCCACCCATTGGAGCTTGGTTTTAATTCAATGCAGTGGTTCTTATCTCTAAAGCCTTAAGATTTGGCTGACTCTGAGAACATCTATTTTCTACCTTCTAGCTTGAAGGCTGCAGCTGATGAATTTTTCAGGTTCTTCAGCCTGAGACTGAAAGATGAAGGGGCAGGGGCACAATGTACCAGCTACTTTGTCCTATTTCCCAAGTTCGTCTTTTTTTCCCTTTCAGGCTGCAATATACTAATCCAGATTTCTGTGTTGCAGAACATGGCTGGCAAAATTCTCTTACACATTCAGTTAGGGCAGGGTTTTTTACTACTTTTCTGTTAAAGAAAGCTCCATGTTGTGCCTGGGGAACATATTATTAGCTTTATTTATGAAGAGGTCTGCAAAATGTGATGCTATGCATTTTAAAATTGTCTCTAATAATAAAGAAGTGGAGACAGAAAAGAAATATTTTCATGTGCTTCAGCTAGAAATCCAATAAAGCCTAGTGTTGGCATCTGAGACATGACATCCAGCAGCAATTTCACTTCATCAAAAAAGTTGTCAAATGGACACAATAAAAGGATAATTGTACCTCAAGATTTGTTGGGCCAGGGCACATAATATGCTTTGAATGTCTTGCGAATTCCGTACTTTTTTCTTTAAGCAATGATAGACACTAATGCAGCTGCGTCACTTCTAGATTTCAGCCTCAGTCCTGCAATTAATACAAACGTAGCTAAGATTGTTCACACCTGTAATCATAGTGCAAACAGTGGATTTATTAAAATAAATGGCATGTTCTTAAATGTTTGCAACAGCAAAGCCTTAAAGATCAAGAATCTCATTATTACCTCTACTTCTTCAGGGTTTTGTCTTCAGGTGTTTTCAATTACTCTTTCTATGCGTAAATCTTCATTTAGCATGGTTGTTGTTGCATGCAACCACAAAGGTATGCTAAAAATATAAACAGCAGCAACTAAAGAATCTGAGAGTTTATATAAACAATGATTAGGAAATGCAGAGAGATACAAGCTCACATTTGTGTTGAACCTCCATCCACCTCAAGTTGAAACACATTAATATGCAGAAGAGAGAAAATTTTGTGTCAGAAATAAAACAAACTGCCCCCATTGCAGATTCTTTTCTACAGATTGCACTGAAATTAATTGAGATTACAGCAGTGATTAATCATTTCTTTCCAAGCATGTCTAAAACTGAGTGAACAATCTGAAATGAAACTTGCCCTATCCACAGATATCCTCATGAATGTCTTGTTAGAAGGCAATAGTTGATCTTAGTTTGGGCTCAAGATGGAGTATTTCCACCTCTTGTGCGGGAATTTTCTGTCTATGGCTGTGTTTTAAAGCAAGTCAGTCTCTGTTTGAGGCAATGAAGTCTCCAGCACATATTAGAAACCAGCACATATGAGATTTTTCTCTTCTCATGTTGAGATAATATATGTGCCCTTGCCCAGAGATCTCAGGAGGTCTGGGTAGGGGAACATCTGAGTTGTGGAACCCTGCCAGGGTAAGCACTGAGCTGAGAGCTGGACAGAAGACACTGGGCAATTCTGCACAATTGCATGAAAAAGTTTCCACGTGTCTGTGGAATTTTAATACTGATTTGGATAGTACCTACAGATTTTAATCCCCCCTAGATAGTGACAGAGCAACTGCTGAAACTCATTTCACAAGTCTGGTTTTGATGGAATCTTTTCTGCTTCTAGATTCAATTTCATCGTCTGAACCATTTCCTTTTGTCAAGTCATTAGATTCAGACAACCAAAACCTTGCACATTTGGTTCTTAGCCTTGAAGAAGCCTAAAATTTATGGATAAGTGAGTTTTATTATTAAAGGCCCCCACTGTATCTCATGAAGCTGACCACACTCACTCTGTGCTCTCTTTAACTGGTGACATCTGGTACTAGTCAGGTTTAATTGTAACTGCTTTGGAAAGCTGTAATCTTTATTTCATTTAGCTTGAATTAATCTCCCCTAACAAGCACTCAGAAGAGCCCTTTTCCCTCTAAGTGTGTTGGCCATAGAGTCATTGTTGTGATTCATTATTGAGAGTCCTTTTTCAGCTTAGCAAAATTGAGACAAAGGAATGCCTCATCAAGTTTTTACTGTTCTCCTGCCTTGCATTTATAAAGCTCGTATGAATAGGCTATATGCAAAAGTCCTCCCTGTAGAAGGTCACCCAATTAACAGTAGTGCACAGAACCAATAAGCTTTATTAATACAATCCTTTGCTTTAAACTCTTTTCATCTAAAAGATTTTTTAAATAGCTAGCATTATACTGACTATAATTGCAATTAATATGTAGTAATTAGAAAAATTATGGCTCTGAGTCTGGTATTCCTATGTATATTTAGCCCACCAATATTTCAATGTATACACATCAAAGTATCATTAAAAATCCAGTCCTCATTTTCTCATTTCTCCAATTTCTTGAGGAAGTTAGAATGCTTTCCCCCCCTATGCTTTTTGTCATTTTGGACTGTAAATTGTTCAGGCTGAGAATTCTGTTTTATTATGTCTCTATGCAGGATAACAGGACACTGATTTCTCTCTGGCTCACTGGATGTTAGTATAGTCCTTAGTAAAATGATTGAGGGAAGACCACAAACATAAAATGTGACAGATGCTGCTCACTTTCCTCCATCTGGACCATGTGTTGCAGTGGTAGGTGAAAGAGGAAGAGGAAATGTAGATATTTCTTTCACTCAGTTCCTACCCTCCCTTTTCATCTCTATTATGATGGGAGCTCGGCATAGGAAGGGACAGCTGATGCTACTGGAGGAGCCACAGTAAGGTCTCTTCACAGATTTATAGAGATTACCTCTCACAGGGATCATCCAGTCACACCTCTCGCTAAGCAAATAAATTCTCTGTATTCAATTTAAAAGCATAATTAAACTGCAGTCTTTCTTTTCTTGGAAAATTTAATTGTTGCATACTATGGGCAGAGAATAGGAACCACCAGACACTGCTAGTACTTGAGTTACAACAGTTTTGTAGTACAGAGATATTCAGGTGATCACAGCAGGGGGATAACACCATGTAACACAGACAAAAATAAGAACTTTTCCTTTTTCCTGCCACTTCTGTGAAAGTACCATGTTGGTTCATCATGTCTGGCCACCATGCATAAGCAAGGCTTCAAATCTCAGATCTTGGGAGAACTGGGCTGTTCTATTCCATGCTCTACATCTGCCTACAGATTGCCTAACATTTTACAGGAACATGGTGGGAAAAAACCTTAGAATGCATGTAGACTGCCATGGGGGAAAAAGTTATTTCTGACCTTTGCCTACAGGGACTTGGTGAGAGTTAAGATTTTCAGGGCATTTTAAAAATATGTTTTACTTCTTATTTCATTGGCAAGTCATAAAGGTCACTTGAACAACCATGCAGGGCTTGCCTACCCCAGCTGCCCTCACATTGACAACATAATGTTAGAATATAGTCACTCTTTATCAACACTGAAGCATGCCCTCTTTGATAATTATTATTTGTAATTAAGGATTTGGATGAAACAGTTATAAGGTGGTGGTCACAGCAGCTGACTTGGTAGCAAACATGAAATTGGCCATAACTGCTGTAATAAATCAATTTTGTCAGGATTATTGTTACTGTAAAACTAATAGTCTGTAAGAATAGTATGTCATTAATGAAAGCTCTCTGTCAGATCTTAGCAACTAGGAATTTAGAATTTAAAATTAAATTCCTAATGTAGAATGTAAAACTAATAGGGCTGCTGATAAAAATGAAGTTAAAAAGTCTCTCAAAGTGTCAACAATCAAGGAACTAATGAAGATGAATAACAGGAAACCTTGATCAAATGTTAAGGCTGACAAGAAAACACAAAAAAGCATGCATACTACCACAAAAAAACTGGCAACTTGAGTGCCCAAAGCAGTATTGGTGTCATTAAGCACATGGCCCTTGCAGCATAGTGGGAGTTGTACTTTCACATTGTTAATGGAAGAACAAGGGAGATTTTTGGAATAGTACCACAATGAAACAATAAGCATGACTCTTACAGTTGGTCTAACCAAAACACTTCCTTAAAATGAATGTCAGGACCAATCAGTGCAGTAGTCAAACTGTAGCTTCAATTTTCTCTCTGTTCCAAACAAACCCTTTCATCCCTATATCCATAGTTAGTGCCAGGACAGTTATGGCTTCTGCTCACTAAGTCATCTGTAGAACTTTTGGTCAATTTTAGTCATGAGAGGGTCGAAGTCACTCTTGCCTTCAAGGAACCAGGCTCAAAAAATGAAGGATGGATATTCTCAGACCAGCTTGGTCATGGTCCTTGCTTGTATGCTGATTCTAAATGGGGAAAATACACATGATGAATTTTGGACTTTTTTTTTTCATGTTGCCCAAGCAACAATGGATGCTGAGGTCTTTCCTGTAGTGTAGAGATTTCTGAATATTTCAGAAGGATGAGTAATGAACCAAAGCAACACCTTCCATGATAACTTACACTATGTGTTTCACAGAGCTGTTTTTTTCCCCATCCCTTGGAATACACCCCAGTGGGTACACTTCAATGCATTATCAGCTAATAAAGTGGATATCAAGGGGAGGGAAAGAGCGCTTTTGGGGAATATTACTTTGTCTCTACAAAACAGTACATTTTCCTGCATCCTTGTACTTGACTATAAAATCTAGAAGCTTACAAAGTGGGATTTAAAAATATTAAACAAAGTAAAAAGTTTAAAAGTTAAAAAAAAATAGAAGTTAAAAATATAATTTTCTATATCTATCTGTAAATATTTTTGAAGGTACTGACACATTGGTTTGTAGTGTTTGTGGTTTATTTGTCATAAATAGACTAACTCAGTCATATTAAGGATGAAATTCTTTTGAGTAAGCCTTTCAGACAAGTACAATAGGAAAATATTTTGTACCTACATGTGAACGCAAACTGCACTTAGGAGGATTATTTACTGCTTTTCTTGAGAGAAAGAAAATAAATTCATGCAGACTATAAAATCATAAGAGTAAAATCAATGCTAAAATTAGGAACTGAATATATAAGAAATATGCATAGAGCAAAAATTACAGTGAAGTAGGAACTCACTACTACAGTGTTCAGCTGATTCATAACCAACTTCATTAAACTGCAAGGTAGAAAGGAGAAAGAAGGTCAATAGCTATTGCTGCAAATTCCATTTTCCTTTTACTTTATTCATAACTTTTTGAAGAATGACTTTTCATATCCTTAGCTGTTACTACTGCACATATCCTCCTATATCACTACCGCACATATCCTCCTATCTCACCAGCTCCTGTTTCTATGCATCCTAAAATGCTGCCACTGGGAGTTTACCGTCCAGTCCAGCTCAAAATAAGATCCACAAATAACAAGACAGCACAACTGAAACTGCACAAGTGCAAAGAACATGATGGAGTTTTAATTGAAATTTCCACAGAACCTGCAGATGAAATCCTCTTTTCGTTCTTGAGAGAGGATAACAGGAGATATTGCAGATTCCTCCACCTTATTTTCTTGAGGGAGTGGCAATGCACAGAAAAGAAGGTAAGCTCACAGCTCATTGGGAAGTTTGTGGGAGTTATGACTGCTGAAACACTCTGACCAGGAAACTTGGATGCTGGAGGAAGAGACCTCAAAGTTATCCACTGGGACTCTGCACAGCTGCAGAAAGTAGCATTGATCACCAATGAGCTTTAATTACCCAGACCTGAAATGGATTGCATATTTTAGTAACTCTGGAATCTTAGCAAGAGTAGACAAAAATTAGTATCAAACTGGGGAGCTTAGGTTGACTTCTCAAATTACAGGTGAGTAGTGAGAATGCTATCCATTAGGATTCCAAGTATGGACTTGCCTCTGGTGTCAACCACTTTTTGGCAGGAATCTGACTCATTAATCAATACATAGCACACATGGATGATACTGAAGACGGTTATTTCTCCACATATCTGTATGCCCTAAATTACTGGTGCTGCATCTTTAAGACTGGTATTTTATTCCTAAAAATAGAATCCAAATGACACAGATTTCAGGCAAATTTTTTGGCAAATCAGGTGTTAGCAGCTTATGAGAAATTAAAAGGTGAGACAGGTTTCTGGAGCAGTCTCCTGAATCTATTTTATAGCCATTTTGTGAAAGGAGTTTTATTTTAAGATGGTAAGACAAAAGCTTGAAAATTATTACAGCATATGAATGTTACCATTCTCCAAAATTGTCTTGTTTATTTTTCTCCCCACATCAGAAAATGAGTCTGATAATGCTTTGACTGAAGTCAGTACAATTGTTTACACCCTAAACCTGCAATGGGATTTGCTAATGAGTATAATGTCAAAGCCAGCATAAGTGATGAACAAAGGAGTTTTATGATGCACAGTCAATAATGGACATTCCTTTAGTTTTTCTGGACAGCCTTATTTCACCATCTGGAAAATATTCAATAGCAAATACCTATTTCAAAAGGGCCAATTCTGCAAACAGTGTTCAAGCTAAACATTGGAAATCTGTTTCAGACCACCTTTTGTGGCATTATGTGATATCTGACATGAGTGAACACAGCAGCATCAGAGCTGACATGAGTAAGATACATCAATGACAAAAGGAAACAGATAAAGAGCATTCAGAATTAAAGTAATGCCTTCAGAAAATCCTCCCCTCCCTGTTCTTCTGTCATTACTATTAAACAAAATCCTCACTGGCTGATCAAGTCAAATTCATAAGTTTGAAATTAATTCTGCCTATCCCACAGCATGATAATTGTCATGAGATGAATTTGCGCCTTTAATCCACCAGGGCTACTGGGGAGGAAAATCTGTGAACATTTCTGTCCATCAGGCCAACAGGATCCTCCCCGCTGTTAACTGAAACTGTTCCAGAAATGAATGTTGAGGTAAAAATGGGAAGGAATTGCACTCAAAGTTGTTTTTTTCACCACTGCTTATGGTATAGTCTAGTTAAGAATTATCTCCATGCATTTTTCCTCTATTTACAAATAGCTGTTCAGTTTATGGAAGCTGGAAGAGCTTTAACGTACCTTACAATTTATATATTCTTTCTAATCTAATTAGAAAACCCCATTGTTATAGTCACAATTTTACTATCTGATAATCATGTACTAGGACAGTGTGATGTGTTTGTTTCCGTCAGCACAGGGAATGCTGAGTTATTTGTTCATCCTCTGCAGTCTCCTCCAAATAAAATACTGGCTTCGCTTAATTCATTGGGAGTTTTACCATAACTAGACCAGCATACCATGCAGCCTATCTTGAGCATTTTTAAAAAATTGGCATCTTTTAGTCATTCTTGGTTTTATAGCACATCTAGATTTATTCTCTTCCTCTTGCATAGAAGTCCTTGTGGAAATTCTCAAAAACCTCAAATCAAAACAGTGAGAGTGACTGAATATGTTTCTGAATATATTTGAATATATCTGAAATATATCTGAAAATATCTGTTTGCATTTTAGAAAACATAGCTGTCTCCCTGTTCTCATCTCCTATGTAGTTCTGCTGGTGTCTGAGCTCTGGGGAAATATACAAGTCTTGCCCGTGCCTACAGAACACATAAAGAAAGATCTCTTCTCCCTCAGTCCAGCCTTTTGGTTTCCCCTAGTGCTTAAAGACTGACAGCAGGGTTAGCCAGCAGCTGTGAGCAGGAACTGCTGGCTACTAAAATCCAGACCGACATGCCAGGCATGCCCACAGCTTAGGCAACTGTCTCAGTGGGAATAAGGTGCCTAAAAAATCCCCAAGGCTCAGATCTCAGACATTGCAGTAATGGTTGCCATTATACTTTCAGAGAGCAAAATATTCAATCATGTAGACTATTCCTAAGGCTGCTGACACACTGCACAATTATGAATTTTCTCAGTTACTCCTGTGTTTGATCTTGGAAGCAACAGTAACAAAGGCATTAAGGGAAATGAGGGCATAACCTCCTATGGACAATCAGGATTCACAGGATGAGAAACATCTTAAATATAAGCTTTGACCCTTAACCCATTAGGTCCAACAGTACAAACCCCACAAACAGCTTGGCATAAAAGGGGATGATGCAAGATACTGGGGAAGAGACGTACAGGGTGATAGCAAAACAAGAAAACAGATAAATATGAAAGAAGGCAAATCTGGATGGTGGTATCAAAATTTTGTTTCTCAGCACACATTATTTGAAAGATTGAAGGAAAGAGAGAGGGTCTCTCATCCCTTGAATAGATGCTAACAAACTTCCTGCTCAAAATTGTGTTCTGTATATATAACAAACAGAGATTGCCCTTTAATAGCCATTCATCGTCATGAGGGAAGTGGTGCATGAAACACCATATGAAGCTCTCAGGGTTTTTCTAATCAGTGGTTCAATCTGGATCACTTTTCAAGTATGTCTCCTAATATCACAGCTTAGTCCTCTTTGATTTACGTTGTGGAGTGGTGTCTGAGTGCAGAACCTGACCATATGCTCCAGGAGCACACCTCTTGTGCTGCCACCATAGACAGGGACTAAATCCATGTTCCAGGTTTATGCTAGTCCAAAATGTAAAATAACCCACAATGTGACATCCAGGCCTTAGTACTAATTCTTTTACTCCATGTATCTACTGTTACTGATGTGCACTACTTGCTAATGCAAACTCGTCCTACTCTATCACTTTTTGCAAGCATTAGCAAAGGCTAAAGTGAAAGAAAGTGAAGGAGGCTTCAGCCAACAAGGAGAGATGAGAGAAAGGGGAGAGACAAAAAAGAGGGAGAGAGAGAAAAGGTCAGAGGCAGAAGGATTCCTACCAGCATGGCTCACAGAGAGGCAGAGTGATGCTCTGAAGCTCTCAGAAAAGTTGGGGGATATAGAGTGGAAAGAAGCAAGCTTTCTCCCACCACCAAGGGATAAGGTCTGAACGGAGCCAAAAAGTATGTGGGTCTTTATTAATATTGAAATGTAAACATGGCTGCTGCCTATAACATTTTTCTTTGCATGAGCTCTTGTTAATTGAAGTGCTCATGTCTGAGCATCTTATAACCAAATGCATATAGTTTAAAAACTCTCTTCTTTCCTGTATTTAAGTCATACATTCTCACACTCAGCTTGCATTCTGAGGTGATGGGATGACATGAGGTACATTATTGCCCATGACACAGATATGAAACAACCATATACCATCACTGCCTGCTACATGACCTTCACCTACAGATTTTGAATATTGCAAAATGCCTTTCCTGTCTGAAAATTACAGCAACTGTATAAATAAAATGGCAGATAGTTGACAGAATGAAGAAAGTGAACAATAGTTTGTATTTCTTTTGTCAAAAGAAGATGATATGCATAGGTGAGAAATTAAAAACAAGTAGTTTGGGTTTTAAGTAGATGTGAAAATAAAATTACAGATAGAGATGGACAATTACCTTGGGCAAATTGCCTGTGGAAACAACTAATGATACTCAAGTCATGCAGATGAGTTTTCAGCCTACATGAAGATTCCCTTTGACCCCTGTCCACAATACAAGGAAGAGATGTCAATATATGTGTTACATACCACGATACACTTCATGATTTCATGTTCCCCAGACTCTAGGTGGTCTTTCAGTACAGGAAGAATCAATGAAGGTGTTGAATTACAGCAGGGTTTAGTTTTTGCAATAAATCTATTTTACAGCCTTATTTACTTAGCTGCAACATTTTACTCTGCAACTACATTTTAAGCTGTTAAACTCTGAAAAAATTAAAGCAAAAGCTGGCCTTTGTCTTTTTTCTGGCCATTTAGAAAATTGAAGGACAAAAGTCCTTCAACTTAATAAAATATGGGAGATAAAACTGCAAAAAATCTTTGATCGCATCAGACTGGAAGGGATTGCCTTCTGTTTTATTGAATATTACACCATCAGGGACTACATCAAATATCTTAATTGGAGTGGGATTTGGAAATGGAGATTTGCTGTCACATCATGGTATTTTCTCAAACATACTTTCTAGCACTTACTTTGCTCAATACAGCATATACATAATAGCATGTTACATATATATAGACACAATTTCCTCATTTTTGTCAGCTGCATAACTTTCAGAACCCCTTAATGAGAAACATTTGCATAACTAAATAGAGGAACTACAAAAGAAGATATTTTGTTGAAGTTAGTTTGAATGCTAAAGGGAAATAAATTATTAAATTAAAAATTCAGCACCACACTCAGCATAGATTTCCAGTGAAGAGCTTCTGTAATAAAAAAATAAGCTATGTCAAATGCACTTTTAGTCATATTCAAAGGCTGATGATCTTTGATGTTCTACTAAACTTCAATATCTTAGGCTACTTTAGAAAAATGGGTGTATTTAAAAAAAATATTCTTGAAGTACTGCATCTATTCCATCCTCAAGGAGTAGAAATTGAAGTTCTCCATTAAAAAAAATTTCTCAGTACAAACTTATCTTCAGGTTTCAAAGAAGAATAAAAATCATACGGAAATTTAAGAATTAGGTGCCTGTACACAATAAGATATCACATTTTGAGCTTTTTTGGAGTGGGAATTTTAGGTTTGTCTTTCAACTTAAAGTCACTGGTAATATTTACAAATCTTGTATCTGCAGGTCATCCTCGAATGGAAAATTCTATTTATATAGTTTTAGAGCCTGTGAGGTATTTTTCCTCAGCATTTTCCCTATGAAACCATGTCATATTTTATGAAACATATTTGGATATGCTGACAATTATGTATTCATCATTGATTTGCCAGTATTTCACACTGTAAGTTGCTGTTTGTGCATTACATTTAAGATCATAGTGTCATCCTTGTATATCCCTTTTACAGTAGCATTGGTGGCTACACAAATTACAGGACATCAGAATACCAAAGATAACAGATAATAAAAGAAAGTGTTTTCGGTGAGTGTTAGATGCACAAATTAGTGTGTCCCAAATGCTGAACTGTCGTCAGATGTACAAGTAGCCCAGGTAATCAAAGCTCACATACCATAGATAATCAAAGCTAACCCTAGGATCATGCTTGTCTTCAGTCAGTCTCATGCAGGTGGACTTGAACTTCAAACAACACAAACTAGACCTGTGCTGTCACTGTATGATGAGTACTGCTACTTCCATTGTTAGTAGCCATATTTCCTTTTAATTTTGTATTATCATTTCCAGGATAAAAATAGCTTCTCGGTGCTCCCAAGTCAAAAGAAACAATTACATGGCAGATTATGATGGGATATCAATTTTTAACAAGGTTTACTGTGAATTAAAGGATTGTTTGCTGTATAATTATGTTTCAGAAGGCTGAGAAGTTATTCATCAGGAAGATCTGTATTATTTATTCATATGACCTTTAAATGAAAATGCACACATTGAGGACTCTTTCCACAAGCTACATGAAATAAGTAATAAAATTGAACTGGGTGTCATACGACAGCTGACGTTATCCTATAAATTCACTTTGCTTTCTGAAATCATAGCAATATTTCCTGATTTGTTTAAAGCTATTTGCTTGCAACCAGCACATCTCCTTCTCCCTACACCACCCCATTCATAACTGATCACCCCCTCACTTTGCTCATACATTTAGTACCATATTTAGTCTCTGATTGTCAAAATAAATACTTAGCACTAGCAAACAGTATCCAACCACCAACACATTTAAACACAAAGAGGCTGGCAAAAACCAGTAACTGGGCCATTTCAAAACCAGCCTGTATGAAGGACCAGAGAACAGTAATTGCTGCAGAGAAGTACTTTGCTACAAGACTAGGAGGTGACCTAACACCTCTTTCCTCAAACAGCTTTTGTGACAATTATTTGTAATTACTTGTGTTTACTAAGGCGCACAACCCAACACAATGAAAGGCATAAATGTCAGGCACAGCCACTTTTGTTTAAATCAGCTGTGAAACAGTTCAAGGAGCTACACACATCAAATTATTGGGAAATTTCCCTTTTACAGACATTTTTGAAGCCTCAAATTTTTCAATTGATTTGCATGTTCTTTGAATGTGCATTATCATCTCTGTTTGAATAATGAAAAAATCCCTTTCTTCTTGTAAGTTTTATGTGAATACAGCTATTTAAAGATTAAGTGGTTCTTCAAAACAGAGGGTTTATAGTGAGTCACTTGTACCACATGAAACAGTTCGAAGACCCCAAAGATTACACAGCAGGGAATTGGTAAAATTATAGCAACACTTAGAAAGAAGCAAGAACAAGCAGAGTATTAAAAATTGTATAGAATCATCCACAGAATTAAAGCTGGTTATACAACAACTTGACGTGGAGAATATAACATGAATTTGTGAATAAATTACAACCTTGTCCCATCAAAAGGAGTTTCTGACATTTCCACGCAACAATGACAATTTTAACAAGTTTTCATTTATTTTTATTCATTATTATGTCTCGCAGTGAAGAGATAATAGGTAGAAGCAACTCTACTCTGCAGGTGAAATAAGAGAAGTGCTCTTCCATGTCCTTTCAGATGAAGTGAGCAAGACTTCCTTCAGGGGTAATGGATGAAGCCCCTTGTGGTTTCAAGTTTTGCCTGTTTACCTGTAAGTAATTCAAGACATTTTACCCTGTAAAGGGTAAAGTAAAGGAAATTACTGTAAACACTACCAGAAATTTTCACCATGTGAAGCGTCTTTTGAGATTATCTTTGTGTCAAGCCTAACTAAACCATTTCCAAAATGTCTTTTTTTTTTTTTTTTAAATACAGTAAAATCTTGTCTTGAAGCACTGCAATTTTATAGGGGCTAAACACAAAGATAATAAATGAAACTCTCTCAAATCCATGTGGAAGCTTCATGACCATTTCCCTGAAGAATATATTGTTTCCCTATGAAGCGAATCTCCATACTCAGAGCTGCACAGAGAAGATTTGACTGAGATCAGGATGGTTGATACGTACAAGTTGCAAACCAGCAGCTATTTGAATGTTTTGTAAAGTGCTTTAGGCTAGTTAGCCTTCTAAAAGTTAACCAAAAAATGTAACTGGAGCCTAATTTTCTTCTGAAGAGATATATCTAAAATTTTACAACTCTTGACAAGGAGACATAATTACAGATTAAATCAGTTCTGATACCCACGTTGTAATTTGAACTCTGGATATTTTCAGACAACAGCGATATCTGTAGGTATCAAATCACAACTCCATGTTTCTTTCCCTTCAAAGAAACACACTGGGGTCCCTTCTGTTTGGTTCCATTGTAATAATGACTAGCAACTGAGTCATAAATGCTCTGCCGTGGGATGGAATACGTACCACTGTAAAACCTCAGAGGCAAGGCTCAGTTACCATAATGATCCACGCTCAGTGAAGTCAACAGAAATACAGCAATTTTCACTAGATTAAGACATTCCCCCTTGGAACATACCTCTACTTCGAAGTAAGAAGTAAAACATGAAATTTTCCTGCTATGAACATTTTTTTTGGTTTATACCCTTCAAAGTGGTGAGACAAGTTGCCTTATTTTTCACCAGACCAGGATTTTCTATTGAAATATGCATTATAGCATAGAACAAGTTAGCATTATTTGGGGAGCATGACTTCTCAGATGTTATTTATCCAGCTAAACCAATGTATACAACTCCCTCATTCTTTGCAAATACTCAAGTTTATCAAACACTAACAAGATTTTATGTACAACTATCTGCCCTGCTCCAGGCAGGTTTTAACTAGGCAAGATGAGAATCTGCTAAAAAAAGTTTGTGCTTGGTCATGTTTACAATTAAAACATGCTCAGTAGCATTTCGGCCGCACCTACTGCTGATGACACTTGTCGCCAAGTAACTTTTTAAAGGGAGGCAAGTATTGAAAACCGAGGTTCCAGCCTCAGTTGTATTGAGACATCAACGCAAACCCACAAGTCAATGGAATTACTCAGATTTGGAAAAGTGTGTCTGAGATCAGAATCTGGCAGTATGTCTTACCTCATTTGCTGGGCTAGCAACGTTGCTCTTGAGAACTCGGGGAGTGTGCTGTCAGCACATGTGTTCAGCCCTCAGCTTTACTGAAAAAATGGCACAAAGCAGCTTGTTGTACGACTCTGCCAGATAATTGATTTTAGTAATGGTACTCTGTGTCAGTTATTAACTACTACAGTAGAAAACGTGATGAAGTGGGAAGAATTGCAATGTACCACAGCTTTTGTCAACCATCTGATTTTAATATTTTCAGCAGCTAAGTCTGAAATAAACGCATCTGGATCAAGAGACAAAGAACCATCTATGTGTTCACCAAGCAACAGCTTGACTCTTCCTTGATGAATGTGGTTTAAAACATGTGTTTTTACAGAATAGATGTTAATTTCTCAATTAATTGTAAAGTTCAAATGAGAATTTTTTCCTTTTAGGAGAAAATGCTTTCTAACATACCATTATAATGAGTCACTTCCATCTGTCTATTTGCACTGCATTTTCAACCATAACTAAAATTGATGTAAAGTTTAGGCACTCTGCAAGAAGTAAAATGATATCCAGAATCGTGACTTCTAGAGTGCAATAGCTGTATTAAAAGGGAAACTTTTTAAAATATGTTGACATTCTAATGAAAAGTTAAAGTCTCTGCTGACTCACAGCACACCTAGTGATATCAGTCAGAAAGCAAGAACAGAATTTACATCTGAGTAGTTTAAGTGGCCCAAAATCTTCTGCCTTAATCAAAAGGTCATGAAAAAAGTGTAACTTGCCAAAACACACAATTGAAATGGGTACTGAATGATTTTTAACAAAACTACAACAGATTACAGTTCAACTGATTACGCAAACTAAATAATATTTTGTAGAATCAAATGGTTGTAAAAGAGTGTTCACTCATTAATTTCTCAGAAAATTTATGAAACATTTGGTTTGAATGGTACACAGGGTGTCTACTGTTTGAATAGGAGACTATTTATTGAATTAGTCAGTAGGACCCCACTGAAATGACTCAGCCTACCACAACTCTTTTGAATTTGCTGAAAGTTCATTGTGTATACTAATTAGAGCAGTATCATGGGCTACCCCATCACTGCTGGGGTGAAAAGTTGAAAGATATGATTAATGTATTTTCCTGAGGTTTAAATATTTAATAATTACTGTAAGCTTTATTTTAAGTGTCTTGACTGTTTCCTTTTTTCTTGCTGCAATCCTTGAGACACAATGACACTAGGTGAAATGCATCTTGACTGACAGAAAATGTATCATTTGCCTTGTGAGCTGTTTGTAGGGGTTTTTTTAGGTGGGAGATTTTCAGAGTCAGGCTTACCCTGCCATCAGGACAAATGTTTGTCAGATGTCTGCTTTAATTGCCGCCGTCTTTCTTGCCTCAAATACTTCAGATGTTGACTGGGCTAGCATTCAACTGTGGAATGAAAATTAAGGAATGAGCTCCCAATATCAGTGGGAAGTGTTTCATCAGCTGGAGCTCTGGGTTTTGCCTCATGCAAGTCTAACCCTAAGATATGCTTGAAATGGACTTTACGCCGACACCTCAGCCACGTCCTGGAAGAGACTGTGGACAGATGAGAAAAAGTTGTGAATTCTTCTCCCCACCCTTTCACAGTCCCTGTTAAGACTCAGCTCCTCTGGAGCACTTGTGTTTGTCTCTCTTCTAGCCCGAATCCAAGGGTTAAATAAGAGTAGTCATAGATTGCACCCTATCCTGCGACCCCAACCTATGGCTCAGAGGAGAAAGTCGTTAGGGGACAGCATCTTCCTCTACCTTATGCAGTGGAGTCTTCCTCTACCTTATGCAGCTTTTAAACCCCTTTTCATCCCCTTTCAACTGCAGGTGCTGGCTTTCTCTCTCTCCTGACATTAAACATAAGACTAGGCATGGGATGAACTGTACTCTGAGATGCCTAGTATGGTCCCAGAGGAATGAACAAGTGTTCAGGCATGAGCTCTTTGCACAGCCTTCCCCATCATTGGTCCTCCCCCTTGCATTCCCACTGGACCTGGAGCTGTGGGCTTCGTGTCTCTCCTAACCCCAACTGTAATCCTGGGCATGGGCTGAACCTTCGCCTAGCCTTCCCAACATGACTCAGAAGTAATCATTTTTGGGAGACAATTCTTATTCTATCTTTCTAGAGGAGGCAGGTGTTGCTACAAAAATGGGGTATTGGAAAGCTTCTACATGTGTCTTAGGCCAACCCACAGACTATGTTGAGAAGGTCAAGCTGCCCTTCTCTGTTTTGTGACAGGTGGATTATAAACACAAGCTAAGACTTCTGGCCTACAGTCAAAGTCCTTAGGAAAAAGAACAAGTCATAACAAAAATAAAATGAGCACGTTCCCAAATTAGAATTCATTTATATCAGAATTTCTACTTTAAAGGATATTTTGATTGTGGGAACTATGCCTTTTGTTTCATGGTGTAGAAATAAGACAGTGTTGGTATTTATAATGGTATTATCTTTAATGGAATGACAAAAAACATTATTTCTGATCAAGCATTTCTATTTTATCAAGTAGTTGATGTTAGAAATATATGCTTTTGAATCCTGAGCAATAGGCAATGGAACTTTGATAAAGATCAGTAGCTAGAATTTCTCAGTAAATTAACACATATAAATTGTGTTAGAGCAATTGGCCTAAGTGACTAGGCAGCCATTCACACAATTCCTGTTTGGAGAATAGTATCATTCTCTAATGTGAATGTAATTTTCTCTACCCAAAGGAAATTTCAATGAATGGAGATACAGAAATCCTCAAGCCTTCTAAGTAGGCCATATAGCACATGGTACTTCATTATCATTATGATTACGAAGGCATTTTGTTTTTTTCTGGACATACACGTCAAGCAGGTATGTGTGAGATGTCTAATGAGGTTAGTACCTTCGCAGAAGTTACAATTTACAGGCAATTTATTTCAAATGATTGCAGTAAAAAAGAACACTATGCCCAAATCTATCTCAACAGAAGAGCTTTCACTGACTCTTGGGTGCAGGGCATGGCCAAATGCTAGCATTGCAAAGTAATTAATTAAAATGGGCCAAAGCATGAATGCAATGTCTAAAATGCCTCCATAAGTGTGTGTTTGTATGTATGCAAATGAAATGGAACACAATGCAGACAAGAGCTGAAATTTTGTGGTGATGACACTACTATTAATAATTTCAAGATCAATACTTTTTGCTCCCATGTTCATAAAGAGCAATTTAAAAGCATTCACATTTCTAGCCATACTATTGTTAAATGCCCATTTATAACAATATGAAAGAAGGAAACCCCTCAATCAATGCTCCATAAGTAAATGCCCCTTAAAACAAAAGCTCACATAAACAAAAATTTGATTATATTTGATATATAGGTTTTCAAACAGACTAAAGTGCTGCAATTAACCAGATGTTCTTGTTGATGGGCTTGCAGCTATTGACTTATGCTCCTTCTCATATCAGTGACTGAAAGCTGATTCATCTTCTCACAGAATATAAGTCTTAAAGAAAATAATTCTCCAGATGAATTTACATAATTGTAGAGATTTGAGTAGTGTCAGATAGCACACTGCAAGTAAAGATTTTGAATGTTGTAGTTAAATATAAATTTGGGTGTTTTTTTTTTTTTCCACTGTATATTGGAAGCTCTGATGCTAACATGTCAGAATATACAACCTCTAAAACCCCAAATGTAAGGATGAATTTTCTGAGAAAAAGTCGTATGACATCCCCAAGTGCTTTAACATCTATCTGGAACGCTCATATACAGCAATAGTCTTAAGAGTGGTAAGATCACTTCAAAGGCTGCTCGATAAATAAATTTCTATACTAGAACATAAATACAAAAACTCCTCAAAAGTCAGAAAGAGTATCATCCAAATAGAATTTATGTGCAATTACTAAAAACTGAAGAGGGCTATTTTTATATATCATTACAGTTACATATAGGGGTGCATATATATATTCACAATCTACTTTTTAGTCACAGAAGAAAAGGAAACTGCTTAAAGGTCATGCAAAAGCATTCATGTGCTAGATGCAATACCTTTGACAAGGTGTTAAAAAGCACATTCTGGCCACGTTGGAGCGTCTAGGTGTATATCAAGTGGAGGTGATGACTGACATGAGGGAAATCATACAATCAGAGAGGTTACATGTATGTGTTGGAATAGCTGCTGGTGGTGATAAGGGGTATGGGAATATATACAGTGCTAGAGAGAATAAATTCCTGATGAGGGGTTATAAGGACGGCAATGCTGCTTGTATCTGCATATTAAAGTGGTGGGTAGAGATAATGTGTATAATTGTGAGGGTGGGCAGACAGCGATAACAAGATGTGAGAACTGTAGGAGGTGATGGGTATGCATGGTAAAACGAGTAGGTTGTGAGGATGCATGTGTGATGCTGAGTATAGTGGGGAGCATATAGCAGCATATGTACCATGGTGATATTTATGCAGTGTGGACCTGCTGTTCTTCACAAAAGTAGGTGGTGCTCATAGGTGCTTATGTGAAGAGGCAGGTTGGTGTCCATACAGGCGTGGTGTGCTCGCACATGTGAGTGGCTACAGCCAACAGAATAAGCAATTACTGAGTGTTATTTTGTATGTACGTATGTGCTCAGGGAGTATTGATGCAGTGAGGAAGTGTGAGGGTGTGTGCATTAGTAAGTAGCCATGTTTGGTTAATGCAAAATGGCCGGGAGGTGGTGGTGGTGGTGATGGTATATGGAAATTGAATAAGTGGTTATGTATGAATATGTAGGAACAGACTGTACCCAGGGAGAAAAACAGGTAGGGTAATATGAGACATATTGCCCAGAGAAAGAGGTGTATGTGAAGGTCATACATTTAAAAAAAACATGCCGCATAACAAAGTATGGTTGCCAGGGTGTAGAGATACAGTATTAGGACTATCTGCTGGTGTTCATGTGTGTTTGGAACTGGTGGTGTGGGTGCAGTGTGTAAGGCAGCAGTGTCTGTTTGGAGGTGATACTATGAGTAGCTGCCGGTGTATATGACTGGGGTTGTCTGGGATCAAGGTGTGTGTACAAAATAGCATGGCATGGGTTAACGTGTAGAGCAGTTTGTGGGTGCACAGGTGTAGCATGGGATGTCATTTATGTAGTGGTGGCTATGTATAAGTAGAAGTAGTGTATGACCAGAGATGGTGTCAATGGTTTCTGTCACTATATACTGGTGAGGAAGGTTAATAGCCTTTTCCCAGTGTGTATACAACCCTGTAAGGCATATGGATGTGTTTTAAGTACAATATTAAGGGAGAGGGTTGTAGCACTGGTGACACAGCATGTGGTGATTGAACTTGAAGTGAACCTATGAGTGGAAGCAGTATGTGAGGGGACAGAAGAGTGACAGATGGTGTGTTTGCATGGCAACATAGCTAGGATCATCTTGGCACCATCATGGTGTAAATGGTGATGGTGAGCTGGTGCCTGCACTCTTGGATGCCTGATGGACAGAGGCAGAGCACGTGCTGAGGTGTCAGAACGGGACGGGAAGGAGGGGCATGTTTTGGGACAGAGAGTGTGAAGTGGGGCAGGGCTGTAAAGTATTAGATGCTACTAGTGTGTGGTTCCTGGTGGTGGTGGTGGGACAGGACAAGGTAGGGGAGCATGGAGCTGCCTGGTAGTAGAAGGCATGGGTATTGCTGTTTCCAGGCAGTGCTGCGCACTTAGGGTTGAAGGTCGTGTTGCACATTGTGGGTGCCAGCACCATGGGGTGGGCAGTGAGCATGGTGCAGTGACAGGAGAGGGTTACAGCAGCTGTGTAGGCATGAGGCATGCCTGCCCAGGTGACATAGGCCACCCACCCATGATCCAGGCTTTTATTCCAAAGGAGATGGAATGGTCCCTTTGCCTGGGCTGCCTGGCCCGGACCCAGGTGCCACGGAGGGCGAGCAGTGCAGAACGGAGGGGAAAGACAGGATGTTGGCTGAGGGGGAGACCAGTGCGGGGTGGGAGGGCAGTGCAGTGTGGAGGAAATAATATTGGATGAGGGGGA
>VXBJ01007274.1:85635-102565 GCA_013400055.1 Nycticryphes semicollaris
GCAGCGACAGCGGCGGCAGCGACAGCGGTGGCGGCGGAGCCGGCAGCGCCTCGGAGGAGGCGGCGGCGGCGGCGGCGGCGACGGCGGGGGGCATGGACTCGGGCGGCAGGAACTCCTCTGGCGCTCCGAACAGCACCCTGAGTGAGTCTCAGGGCAGCGCCATCCTCATCTCATTCATCTACTCGGTGGTATGCCTGGTGGGACTGTGTGGCAACTCCATGGTCATCTACGTGATCCTACGCTATGCCAAGATGAAGACGGCCACCAACATCTACATCCTCAACTTGGCCATCGCAGACGAGCTGCTGATGCTGAGCGTCCCCTTTCTAGTCACTTCCACACTGCTGCACCACTGGCCCTTTGGCTCCCTGCTCTGCCGCCTGGTGCTCAGCGTGGATGCCATCAACATGTTCACCAGCATCTACTGCCTGACTGTGCTCAGTGTGGACCGCTACATAGCTGTGGTGCACCCCATCAAGGCAGCTAGGTATCGCCGGCCCACTGTGGCTAAGATGGTCAATCTGGGTGTCTGGGTGCTTTCCATCCTCATCATCCTGCCCATCATCATCTTCTCCAATACAGCAGCCAACAGTGATGGAACAGTGGCTTGCAACATGCTCATGCCAGAGCCCACCCAGAGGTGGCTGGTGGTCTTTGTGGTCTACACCTTTCTGATGGGCTTCTTGCTTCCTGTGGTGGCCATCTGCCTCTGCTACATCCTCATCATTGCCAAGATGCGCATGGTGGCTCTGAAGGCTGGCTGGCAGCAACGCAAACGCTCGGAGCGCAAGATCACCCTCATGGTCATGATGGTGGTGATGGTCTTTGTGATCTGCTGGATGCCCTTCTACATTGTGCAGCTGGTCAATGTCTTCGTAGAGCAGGATGATGCCACCATCAGCCAGCTCTCTGTCATCCTGGGCTACGCCAACAGCTGTGCCAACCCCATCCTCTATGGTTTCCTCTCGGACAACTTCAAGCGGTCCTTCCAGCGGCTGCTTTGCCTCAGTTGGATGGACAATGCTGCAGAGGAGCCCATCGACTACTATGCCACTGCACTCAAGAGCAGGGCATATAGCGTGGAGGACTTTCCCCCAGACAACTTGGAGTCAGGGAGCATGTACAGGAACGGCACTTGCACCTCCAGGATTACCACCCTCTGAGAAAGCAAACCGGCCCCCCGCTCCCCTACTGCCCCCCTGCAGGAGGGTGAGCGAGGCCAGGGCTGTGGCTTGGGGAGGCTGGGAGGGAGGGGGTTTTTGTCCTGCCCACCAACAGCGGTGTTTGGCATAAGGAGCAAAGAAAACCCCACATCCTCAGTCTACTGCCCCTCTGCCCGCTGCCCCCCATCTGCCTCCCTTCTGAGTGGGTGCATTGCTGATGCTTAGACATCCATCTAGTAAATTGCCACACACGTGGGTTGACTTAGGGTCCAGCAGCCAGGCTCTGCCACCCCTTTCTGTATCTGACGAGTGGCTGTGTGGGTCCTGCAGTGACTCTCCCCTCATCTTTTATACAGGTTGCCCTCCCTCTCAGTTGGTGGGATCCCCCAGGCCACTGGTTTGAGCCTGCCTCAGCCGAGCCCCAGCATTCAGGCTCAGACTCCCAACTGAAAGCGACTCTGCTCAGCATCTGTTGGTACGCACCTGCCCTTCAGAGAGCAGAAATGCTGGGAAAAGTCCCCCCACCAACGTACACCTTGCCCTCCCCCAAGAAGGAGCAAGTAGCCTCTCTCTGTCCTCCCACAGGAATGAAAAGGAAAGAGAGGAGCAAAAAAAAAAAAAAAAAAAAAACTGAGAAAAAGAACAGCATAGTCATGATAGTCATGGAGCTGTCTTTTGCTTTGCAGACAGCTTCTACTTCATTGGGGCTCTGGCTCCCTGTGCTACACTCGGGGAAAGCAGGGCAGAAAAGGTCTTCGGAAAAAAATCTGATTATTATTATTGCTGTGCTTCAGAGCTGCACAGCAGGTTGCTGATAACAGGAGATAAACTGTCCCGTGACTCACAGGGAGCCGAGCAGTGAGCCGGGAGTCAGGGGAAGCACTGAGCTGGGAAATGTTTGAATGTGTCCATACATACAATGAAGTGTGCTAATAATAAAGTTTAAAGGGAGCACTAGACTGTGAAGCCATTGTCTTGCGCCTGCTCCATCAGCCGTGAAACAGCAATGAAGGGAGCTGAGACAGTTTTCAATGACCTGGGTGGCCACAAAGTCACTTTAGCCTACATGGAAAAAAGAGGGGTTCGTTTCAAATTCTCCATCAGGCTCTGAATTACATACTTGACAAAAAAGTAGCTGTTTGATAATAGCTATTACCCTAGCTCCATTTTTCTCTGTTGCACTAAAAAAAAATCAAAGGGGTTTCATATGCTGCCAATGTAATATACTGGCCCAGAGCTTCTTAATGTTTCGTTTCTGAGAATTGTTGTTTTTAGTGTGTGCCACACGTCTTTTTGTTTGCTGTTTTTATTTGATTCTTGTCACTGTGTTGTGGATGTGTTTCTCTAAAGCAATTTATACTGTGTACTTAGGTCTATGGTGGCTACTTGCAAGGTTGCATTTAAAATGGGTGATGCTCAAGAAGGGTCCTTTTCAGATAAAAGGGTCGTCACTTTTTCTATCTCTTTCATCTACATTGTCTCCCCCAGAATAATTCTCTTGCTTGAATTTTCTCTCTTATGACAGAACAATTTTCATATAGACAAATGAAGCTTTCTTGTTTCATAAATGACAGCTGATTAAACAGAACCTTCTATCCCCACTCCCTCTTACCCCAGATGTAAGAATTGGTATGGACTGTGTTGAAACAAGCAGCTCTGTTTTTTGCTTTCTACCACCTATGTTAACAGTGTCACACAGTGGCAGGTTTCCCAGTAGCTGTGATAAATCACTTCTCTAGCACAATACTGTGGTTTTATTAATTATAACTACTGGCTATCTGAAGCAAGTGGTTGGGGAAAATCTCTAGTAGCAGCATACCCGTAGCATTGTACTGGTAGCTATGGTGCTTAAGTACAGTGTTAAGTGTAAGGCTGACAATTAAGGCATCTAGCATTTGCAGTGGTGGACTTATTACAGGTTTTTGTTAACATATACCCTTTAACTTTTCTCATCAGCAAAAAGCAGGATACTACTTTGTACATTTCTTTCACCAAAAATTAGGTACTGCTAAATGAATGTATAAATTTAGTATTTCAAAGTTGTCTGATTCAAAGCCCATGGAAATGAGAGAAAAAAACTTAATTCACTTCAATGGACTGTGAGTCAGCTCCTTTTAGTTTAAAAATTGCTAATGTGGAACTGTTACATCCTTATTAAAATATTTTGTGAAAAGATTTGACAATTGTACAGTTGCTTTTCTTTTACTTCCCAGTGGACCACATTTAAAGAAAACATGCAGATGTGAATTTTGGTAATGTTTTACATGCACATATTGGGGAGAAAGAGAATGAAATCTCTTTATAAGCTTACTTAACTTTTCCCAGAAACCAAACAGCTGTCAAAACAGTAAAATGCTCCACAATACCACACGATGCTATTTGTAGAGCTTCACGTAAAATCTCACTCACAATCTCTTCAAAATGGTATAAATCTCATAATCTTCTGTGGTCTTTTTCACCCAAGCATATTGTTATGTGTGATCAGATTAAATAGAGAGTCACCCTACTTTCTACTGTTGGATTTTTCTTGTTAACATCAGACAAAATGAAGCAAAAGAAACAGCAGTTCATACCCAATACTCAGCTTTGATAAAAAGTTGAAGCTGGTTTTGTTTCTTTTTCCTTTGTCTTTTTTTCCCCCCTTTGTTGCCCTCCCCCAGATTCACACATACTTTACCTTTAAGCAAAGCTGTGATGGATACCTGCACACCTACCAGCATATGCACTTCAATTTCAGTTTTCCCCAGCAGAGTGCAGAGGGGTGATGTTGGTACTGGGCAGAGTAGCTGGGTGCTGCCGAAGAGGCTGTGAGTGCCTCAGTAGATGGCAGGCTTTCCTGTGGATGGATGCACTGATTCACTCCCAGCCAGCAGTGCCCGTATGGTTACTGGCTAAAACACCCTGTGCAGTTTCATCTGGACACAAAACCTGTTTATCCAAAAATAACAGTTCTTCCTGCTATTTTTCACCCTGAGCGTAGTTTGACTTTGGCAGTGGGAGAGGTGATCAACAGCTGTAAATCACACTTCATTTGATTTGGAAGAAAAAGTTAGTGTTATTATTCTAAATAGTGTTCTATTCTGTGTTATTATTCTAAATAGTAGAACATAACTACCAGGGGAAAAAGAAAAAAGTTATCCTCATGAAATAATATGTACCAGAAAACAAGCAGAAATTTTTTTAAGGCTTTCCAAACTGCAAATAAGAGTCTTCAGATTTCATATGAAGACAATTTGAACCAATGCTTAATTCACTGAAAAAACCAAAATAGTAGTGACATATTGGTGACATTTTGCCTCTTGACACAGTTGTAATAATTAATAATAATATTAAGTTGTAATAATTAATATACAGATGGATCAACGGTAATTTATAGTATGTTGCTGCATTTTCCCCATGAGTTTAATATTTTCAAAACACTGCATACCTTTTGTCCGGGAAATTGGTCCTGTGCCACTGAAATCCATGCGACTGCTGTTGTTCTTTGATTAGCCCAGGACCTCTATGCAACGGTGTGATAGCTCTGAACAGCATCTGTCCATGGACAGGGCTGTTTCCTGTGGCGCACACAAAGAGAAAGTGGTCTTCACCTGGCACATACATCAGGTACTTCTGCAGCATTTTCCCAATTAAAAGGAAGAATTTTCTCTCCTTCCCACTAGGGTTCCCAGTGCAGCAGCAAAGACTCATCTCATAATCTTGGGGCCGACAGCTGGGTACAGTTACCGGGCTTGAACCAGGCTGGTCACAGAGGCACTTCATATCTGGGCCAGGGATGAAATATGTGATGGCCACGTGTAGACCCTCTGCCTTTTGAGATGGTGCCTACAGCAGAGAACATCAGGCAGCATATGAATTCTTTGCATTCGACACTTAAAGAACCCATCTGATTTCTTCACAGAGAAGGAGAATCAGATTGCTGAATGTAATGTAAGCATCTGTGAAATGCCAAGTTTCCAGTGAATCAGAAAAAAATGAAAGGTTTTCTGGTTGTTACTGAAAAACTAAAAGTCTGCATTTTAAATGTATGTGGCCCATTGCCAACACTGTGACCACAGACTGTATTTTAACCAGTTTCCAAAAATCATCTTCCTAATTTAAAATATTAAAATAAACCTTACTGAAATAAAATGACCTATTGATAAATAAGTTATGTAAGATTCGACTTTTTTCTGCCATATTTCCATAATAGCAGTGTAAATTAGTGTTCTAAAATCCTGCAAAAAAAAAAAATAATCAAAGAAAAACAATTTTGAAAAAAAGCAGAAGAAACTGGCCAAGAAAGGAACATCAATAGAAGTGTTCTAGTTTCTGTGATTTTCAGCCCTTAGAAACCTTACCTGACTCCAAGGCTCTACAGACAAGAATGTGAATTATGAATCTCTAGAGAAGAATAAAATATGTCTATTGCATTGTGCATTCAGCACTTCCATCCTCTTCAACTGAGCCCCGTTGGACTGATACCTGCAGGCTAAGCCGCAGGAAGAAAGGGTAATTTACTAATTAGATTTCTCTTTAAGAATAATGCTTTTAGATATTATATTTTGTAGAGAGAAATAGCCAAGAAGAACAGGCGAATCAGAAAGTGTTTCAAAGTACGTGACCAGATGGCTACAAACCAAGCACAGTTTTGACAAGAAAGATGATTTTTCAAGAAAAGTTACATATGACATTTGTCATATGTTTATCACGTCTATGATGGGTACAGTCCCACAAGAAAGATGCTTTTTCAAGAAAAGTTAACTGTGCCCACCCCTTTCTAACATTTGTTTCCCCCAAGGGAAATCTGGGTTTGTCAGAGTAGTAAGCTGCCATGAGGCAGAGACAGCGAGGTAGTGTAGCTTACCTGAGATATATAGGTTTTCATTTCCAGTCTGGATGGAAGACATTTGTCATATGTTTATCATGTCTATGATGGGTACAGTCACCTCAAAAGCAATATAAATGTACAGAAGACCTGTTTTACTCTCTCTTTTCCCCCAGAAAAGTCTTTTCTATACAGGTTCTTATGCTGTGTAGTATGACTTCAGGTCGTTCTGTGGGTTCTTGAACTTCCTAACTAGAAAGGCTCAGACAAGTGCCCACAGACTGATAAAAGCAAAGGGCCACAAGTTCATCTGATTCATGCAGGACTCAGGTATTTAAATCTACAACAGCAAGCTCAAAGGATTGCTGCTCAGCTGGAGGAGTTCAGAATGTGGCGAAGTTGCACAAAGCAAGCATCCGTGAGTGTAAACACACACACACACAACATGCAGGAGCATCTGTATGCTTCCTTCTTGTAAAATATAAAAACATCCTATTTGGTCCATTATCCAACACGTCAAGGGATAAATTAGAATATATATTGGTTATAAAGGAATTAATGATTAGTAAAATTCAGATTCCAGTTACGTAGCATGATTTTCCTAATTACTGTTGAGTAAGTCTATGGTTCGCTTTTGTGCTGCTCTGACGCGTAGAGGAAACTGGAGCATTAATTCTGCTGTGGAAGTGAGTTTATGGCTGGAGAGGTTGGAGCTGGGAGGAGAAGGAGATCTTGGGGAAAGAAGCATGACTAGTGCTTGATTTAGAACAGGAGTGGCTATATTGGGAGATATCCCTTTGATGTTCAGAAAGTTTGGAGCTTGCCAGCTCTCACTGAGAGCTGCAATTGCCCAGCACTTTAGGAAATTACTCCCCATGCCTACTACATGGACCAACCACACCTTTCCCCAGCTAGGATAAGATTAACATCTCCATTTGAGATCTAAACCAGAAAACAAATTGAGGCTATGATTATGGTCTTATTATTTAATTGGCATAAATAAGTTATAATACACTGTAAGCATATATAAAAAGTGCATTATCTATCAGAGTACCAGCTAAAGGCTGCGAATCTTGTTGCTTTCTGTTAAAAACAGACAGATGGAACTTGCCCCCTTATCTAGTCAATAAGAGACAAGTCATGGATAAAAGAAATATTTGAAAAGTACTGCATTATTGAGCAGAAAATCAATTCCGGTATCAGTGAGTTTATTTTCTTAACATTGCAGCAGAATTATTTTGCATATCATTTAGTCAGAAAGAAAAAACACTTTTAGAAGCTTAACTGACTGTACAAAATTGAAAAGAAGCTTTTTGGATGAGTTTCATATGTCTTCATGAAAACTAGAACAACTTTGATATTAAAACATACATATTATCTTATGCCTTATATTTTCTATATAATTTTGCATTCTTTCCAGAAACTTGAGCATCTTCATAAGCAATGTTATTTACCCACTGAACTCTTGGCTAGTATCGGTGACTGATTTCACTGATGTTTTGAATAGCTGCATCAGCTAAAGATCGAGTCTATGGTTCATGCCATACAAATTACACAAATCAATCACAGGACTGAATAAATGAATGAAAGAAAATTCAGTGAAAGCAAAGATAAGAAACACAGAGAGAATGGGGCTTTTTCTGATGGCCTAATTTATACTTTTAAAAAAATTTTTTCGCCAGTAGCTGTTAATAGATCACATAATGAGTCCAGAAGAAATCAAGTCTCATCTGCTACTTTTACTAATCCAAGTTTGTAGAAAATCCTTATAATCTAACTGGGAAGAAAAGTTATGTGAATTGCTTTCTCACATGTTTGTCTGTGAAGTTGTTACAGGTGTGGGGGACAGGTGTGATTTTGATTGTCAATGTTGTTGTTCCTGTTATTTATGGTAGAAAAGAAGGTGGAAGGGTTGCAGGGCTTTATGAGTTGTCACACAAGAACAGGCAAAACATTCAAGATGGATCCATGCCAGGGAAAAAGACTGGATATTTGGATGGATATGAAATGGATGATGATACGAATGGATATGAAAAGGCAAAACTGGTGGATATCTGACACTGAACAGCCTTAGAAAGAAGGAATCTGAAATGGAGAAAAATCAAGGGTGGGATGAGCAGGAGAGGCTATCTCCAGTACAGGCACTATAAAGCAGGAACTGCCTCTTTCAGGTAATTAATTTAGATTGTTTAGGGTACAGCAAATACATAAACTTCCAACTCAGCAAAAAAGATTAAGTTCTGCTTTTTATGCCAGCTATTACTTTAAATGCAGGCTGTCCTTTTTGAAGGTTAGAAAGTATGTATTGTTTCTAAAAACCAAGTGATAATTTAAGTACCTTATGAAATTACTAGAAACTCAGGAAAGCAATGTAAAAGAAAAAGAGATAATGAAATAAATTAACATCTAAAAAATCTATCTTGGTTGCTCTGAACATCATGGATTATTTTCTTTCCTTTTATCACTAAGATAGAAAAGTATTACCAAGTTTTTGTTCAAAGAACTCTGCATCAACAAGACAGAAGTGGAATAAGCAACATTTTCTCTGCTCTTTCACCACCATAAAGTAAGATTTACAGAATGTATTACTTTCAAAGCATCTTCAGTGTTATGACCAGGCAAATTTCTTTCCATAAGAGAAATATATATTCTTAGGAACAAAAGGTAATGGTCATGTATTCCTCTCCACAGAGTCTGAAACTCTGAACTTAGTTTAGCATGAAGGCATAGAGCTACATTCCCCAAATGGCTTATCTAATCTACAGAGGATTGTAGGTTTCAGTGTATTCATTCAAGAACTCTTCATTAGAACTAAGATTTAAGAAAATGAGCAAGAGAATGAACTCCCTATGCATGGAAGAACATCTCCTGATACATTCATATTTGTAGAAAAACATCAGCCATATTTGCACTGAAATAGAATGTAGAGCCTGCAAAGAGCTTTTCCTGAACAGAAATATTTTTGTTCAAAAAAACTATTCCCACAAAATCAAATCTAGAAAGATATATTCTCTGTAATGTAGACAAATATGGACATACTTTAATTCTTAACACAAATGAAGACTGTACACTTAAACCAAGTTCTTGTCTCTTACTGCAGCAAAGTTGGCTTTATATGATGAGATCTAAACTGAATTTATGAAATTGCAACAGACGTTAACAGAATAAGTGTGGTCAATTTATCTGAAAGTAATGAAAGCTTCCTCATTAGTATCTGTCTCATGTGTAGATAAGTAAAAGAGGACCAGTGATGTAAAAGTTTTGTATATCTAATAATATAATGTCACCAGGTATGGCGGAGAGCAGATTGTAATGTACATTGCATATTAATAGGTTGATGCTCATGTGGTATATTCTCTTCACATCCCTTTAAGGTTCAGAATCTAGAAAAGAATGAAAACCAACTTCAATTTATTTAGAATGACTAATGCACGTGTGTCCTGGTTTGAGGTACCAAAACCACGACAATGTGTTCTTATGATTACTTATTCTCTTAGAAAGTCAGAATTACTTCAAATGGACCAGAATCTCCATCATCATCTCACTGGCTAGGTATACTTGAAAGAGTTTGTGTCACCACTAACACTGCAGAGTTGGAAGGGTTATTGCCATGAAATCCATGAGGCCTGAATTCTGAGAAAAAGCTGCATGCATTACATACATACAATTCATTACCTGCTTGGAGATGGAATGGATAAACACAGATGTATTGGGTTGTAGTTCATGAACTGCTCCAGCGTTGGTACCTTCCATGGGCTGCAGTCCTACAGGAACAGACTATTCCAGTGTGGGTCCCCCACGGGGTCACAAGTCCTGCCAGCAAACCTGCTTGCTCCAACATGAACTCCTCTCTCCATGGGTCCACAGGCCCTGCCAGGAGCCTGCTCCAGTGCTGGCTTCCCACGAGGTCACTGCCTCCTTCAGGCATTCTTTGGTGTAGGGTCCTCCGTGGGCTGCAGCTGGATATCTGCTGCACCAAGGACCTCCATGGGCTGCAGGGGGACAGCCTGCCTTCACCATTTGCTACAGGGGTCTCTCTGCTCCATTATCTGGAGCACCTCCTCCTCCATGTTCTTCCCTGATCTTGATGCCTGCAGAGCTGTTTATCTCACATGTTCTCACTCCTCTCTCTGGCTGCAATTCCCCAGTTCCCCCCTTTCTTAAATATGTCAGCCCAGAGGTGTTACCACCTTTGTTGATAGGCTCAGCCTTGGTCAGTGGTGGGTCTGTCTTGGAGCTGTCTGGTGTTGGCTCTATCAGACATAAGAGAAGCTTCTGCAGTGTCTCACAGAAGCCGTCCCTGTAGCCTCCCTGCTACCAAAACGTTGCCATGCAAACCCAATACAGAACAGGACAAAACATGTTTTGTTTTGTGGACTGCTATCATGACAGGCTGCCTAGTAACTAAATTTCCAGACCTCTTTAATAATTTATTTTTGGTTCAACTAGTAAGATGAGCCACAATAGAAGAAATAGGTCCTGATTTTGTCCTAAGAAATGGCTATTATTTAGCTGAACACTGCCTGCAACATACTTAAAATTAACAACTTTGAGTAAAAAAGCTAAAAACATTGACTATGTTAATGTTTAATTTCAAAGCAGGCAGCTGCATATAAATTAAGCAGGATGCTAAAAAGAAATTCAAAGGAACAGCTGAAAGGCTTGCAGGTGGCACTGGGACTATTTAATGATATTAGGGGATCAGATTAAACACATATAACCTATCAAAAGAAAACATTAGAAGACCACTTTACCCTCAAGAAATCTAAAAAGAGTACACAAAAGAAAAAGACATAATTTAAAGTTGAAATCAAGTACACATAAAGAAAAGAGAAGAAAAGGTGAATTTTAGCAAAAAAAATTTTTTTTAAAGCAGGGCAAAAAAATATTTGAGGAACATCTGCATAAAGACAACTACTGATGCAAAATCCAGTAGAGCAAAAAACCAAACAACCTACTTACTGCTGATGAATGATGATTGTACTTAAGAGTGTTTCTGGAAGAATGAGCCATGGGGGAAAATCCCTGAATTCTCATTGCCTCTGTTCATTATGGACTTTTTCTTTCCTTTTTGTTCTTAATCTGGAAGAGGGGCAATGGATAGGTCTGTGAAAATTCATCAGAATGAAAAGTTTGTAGGAGTAAATCAGACTTTGGATGGTACAAAACTACTAGCAGAGGCTTGTGCTCCACTAAGAACTCAGAATTCCTTAATGAAAGAGCTGTACTAGTAACTGTGGTGAAACCTGCTGGAAACAAACAGGTCTCTCTGTTCTGGGGCTTGTCCCACTCAAATATCTCATAAATGATCTGAAAAAGACCTGAGGGATAATTCTTCAAAAGCATCAGCACAGTCCTCTGCAGCCATCAAAACAAATGGTTATGTCAGTAACTTTTAAAAACCAGAAAATACCGTTAAGTCATCATAGTCATAGAAAACTATACTGTACCTGCAGCTCCAACAGTTTCTAGATTTGGATTTCACAAGGAATCTGATGGTATAAGAAAAGGTGCAAATAAAGAATAATACAACAATCATCAGATCTATAGAACTATTTCTAAAAAAAAAAAACTAAATAGACTCCACAACTTGGGATAGAGAGGAATGAATTGAGTGTATGGCAAAGGTATGGAAAATCAAGATGAACTGGTCTACTTTTTTATGTCGCATGTAAATAAATTGTGGAACTAATTGATACAGGATGGTTGGATGCCAAAAGCAATAAATCAAATCCAAACTCAACAGACAAATTGATAGCAGTCTACCAAGTATGACATGCAGTCAGTCTCAAACTCAAAGTCTTGCAACCCTAGACTACCCAGGAGAAGTGTCATTTAGAGATGTCAGGTTTCCTATTCTATTTCCTAAAGCATTTGCTATCATCAGAGAGAGATTATTGACTTAGATGGCTTATGGTCCCATGTTATTTATGTTCCAGAGAACAGTGTAATGCATTCTTATCAGTCTGAAACACAAAACCTGCTGGTTACATATGAAAAACAAAACCATACTTTCCTGAGATACTACAGCCCCCGTGATGTTCCTGGATTAATGAATGACAATGTTTATTTGTTCACAAACCACCAAATATTGAGTATCAAATACCTGAAAAAATATGCAGCCAGAGGATGGTAAGAAAGGATACATCCTGGTAGAGAAGAATACTTGCCTGTCTTTCTTTTCTCCTTCCTCAGGTCCTTTCCCTGGCCCTGACGGATCCTCACTCTACATTACACATGAAATATGTAATAGTAGTTGTTTTTCTCCATCTTTCTGCCTCAGACTTGCAATGTAAAAGAACTGGGAGGTGGCAGGAGGAAAAGGACATAATAAATACAGGACCACCACCACATCTCTGCCTTCCTCAATTCCACTGCTGCCTTCAGGTATCTTGCTTACAAACAGATGACTCCCTGTTCACATTCACTTTCCAGAACCCTGCAAGTCCAGAGGGGAAAGGCAAGGCTGCACACTGGGGGAAGAAAGGCATGAAGTTTAACCTCTTTTGAAACCGTGGGAGAGTGGTTACTGCTGCTGCCTTGCTGTGTTTGCCTTTCAAGTCAGTTATATATCATCAGCGAAATGCATGAATCACCACTCTACTACCTTGATAAATGTCCACATCCTGAAGAGAATATTATTTCTAGAAGGAACTAAGTTGCATGTATCACTGATTAAGCTCCGTGCAATAAATGAGGAAAGATAATGAGGTCTGGAAGCATGAAAAAAAAAGATTAAGTGATAGGAAATTATGCTTCCTGGAGAAAGCACAGAATCCATTAATTTTTTAAATCTTCTTTAAGCTATATACTATACTTTAAAAAGGAGAAAAATTCTTTGAAGTATTTTAATTTTGCCTATGTCCACTTTCAGATTTCATTTTAATCCCATAACACACTTACTCAAGCCTTCAGCAGTATAAATCGTTACTACAAATTTGGGGAAAATTAAAATTTTACTTCTGATTATTTGATGAATACAAACCACTAAAAATTCACCATGTGTTCATGAATAAAATGTACAGCTGACAATTCATATGCCTACCAGTCAAACTACCTTTGGAGGAATTAAGGAAATCGAAAAATTAGATTTAATAATTGGCAATAGGGGACAATTTTTGGACCACTGTGATAACTGACAGTTTGAACATTTATGCTCATTGCAGAAATCACCATTTTTAAATGTGGACTCCTGGATTCTTGTGTCCACTATTTCATCAGCGTTATTATTACACCCAGTCCCCTCGTCAAGAGCTGGGGTCTACAACACTAGGCATTACCCCAGGGAATTTACAATTTTAAAAGTGCAAAGCACCAAATATGAATCACTGCATTTGAAAGTAGTAAACTATTTAAAATGTTCCATGCAAATTTATCCACTGAAAAACTCACAGATACAATGTTTATATGTGATTTATATGGTTTTAATATGGGCCAAAATAATGTTTTTCCTTTACCAGAAAACAAGGTGAGATACATTTATAAAATATGTTTAGTCAAAGGATGTGTATGCAACATGAGGGAAAAGGTCAAGATTTGTCTCCATCTCTACTATGTTTGGGAAAAATATTTACATTTGATTGTGTGTTTTACATATGGTGTTAGATGAGAATTAAAAGAAAGTTGCATCCAATTTCATAACCAGACACTTTTATTGTATCAGTCCTTGTTATGATTATCTGTACTCATACTGACCTTACTTACTCTCCTCCTATGGATGTAAACAGCAAACCCTGCACTGAATTTGCCTTGCTGAATCATGGTTATAGTATGAGCCAATATTCTGTATTGCAAGTCAGTTATCTGTTGGTTTCCAATTTAAGAATGACACAATTTACATTGAGAGTGAAAAGCAAAAAAATATTTATCCTTTCTCCCAAGCCACCCACCTTTTGGTCTGACCGTTAGAGGAAGAGAAATTCAAACCTGCTCAGCTTACAGTCAAATCCAAATGCTATTGATTTTGTATTCTACTGGCTGCATAAAGAAGGTAGAAACCCAAACAGACATAACAAGAATCTTTAACATGTAAAAACCATAGAACCTATTGTAAAACTATGGCCATTTAGCCATGCCTTGAAGAGACACAAGGGATTGTGAACTTGCTTTCAGAAAAGTGACTTGCACAGCTGGAAGCTTACGCTAGCTGATTTTTCTGATTTTATTTTAGACTGTGTTATACAGGCATTTAAATATGAGTAGCCTTCTTAGGCTTTCTTTACATTTGATGTAGAGCAGTGGCACTTGTAGGATGTAATTCATTGGCCCTGTTTTCAGTATCTAGACTAAAATGAGAAAAATTGTAAGCACATACATTTTTCCATGGGCTGTAAGGGAGTCCAGATGAGTGGACAAGTCTAGATGAGCTGTTAGAGATGTCCATGCCTGGTGAAATGAATCCCATCCTTAGATGCAAAATAGTTCATTTTCAGATAAGTCATATTATAAATCAGGGAAAACATAACAGATTCCTTGTGTAGTCCTTTAGAGAAGTGTCTAATGCTTAATTCTGAATATTGAGTGTAAGAAGAACTTTAAAATCAAAACATGATTTCACAGGTAGCCAAGGCAAAGAAGCAAAATGAGAATAATAAGACAAGGTGGGTTAATGGCTTGCAAGGGCATGAACTTGCACATTTTAACTGAATAGTCTGAGTTAAATCCTGAGCGGCGCCAAAAGCAGCAGTCAGTTACAGGCACTTAACTCAGCACTTGGCTGTGGGCTTCGTAAGACTTCTGAAACAGAGAATGAGAGTATTTCTAGAGCTTAGATAAACATACTTGGACAGTTGTACAGTCCCATTAAGAGTTCAGCCACCTGATATGTGTAAAAGAAGAAAACATAGAAATAGTAACTTAGAGAGGCTTTCATTCATTTTAGTTGTTAATTGCTTATACAGACCCTAGCAGAACAGAGCTCCACATACACTGCCACCTAAAACAAATTACTTACAATGACAGTACAGGGTGGCATTCAAAAGGCATTAATGGCTAAGTCATTTTCCAAATCTGTGCACAACTGAATGTAGAATCAAGCCTCCTACTGAAGCTGAAAAATGCCTGCCTTCTGAAATACAAATGTCAGATAAACAGATTAGAAACGAATGCAGATTATGAGACAGCTTTGTAATGAGTAGCATTCTGACCTAGATGGATTTTGTTCCTGTCATGATATAATGAAATTTATGATTATTTATGAGCCTGATGTCTCACAAATGTCTGAGATCTCCTTAAGAAAAGCAGAAAGATTGTTTCCCAGATAGTAATAGCCTATCATCATTAAGCAGAGAGAGGGGGAAAAACAAGAAACCCACACTATGCCATACTTCATCCTTAGCAGATATTTGCACCAGATTAATCTTCAGGTCTTTGCTTGAAAAAAAAAAAAANTAATATAATACACATTATTGCTTGAAAAGGACTTCTCCAAACTCAACAGGAAAGTGACAAAATGAAAGCAGTAGTCAGGTCAGCTCTAAAGAGAGGAAAGCAAAAACCAAAAAAGCATCTTTAAAAAGAACATTTCACAGCTTGAAGTTCTTTTAAGGAGTGAAAATATTTCCCTACCCTCCCTGCACCCCAAAAGGCTTGAATAACATACAGTTAGTTGTGTCTTACTGCACTCAGAAAACATTGAATCAATATTTAGCAATACCACTTTAATTGAAAACCAACACCATTGTAATAAGAATTGAGCATCAGTACAACGAACTGCAAAGAAAGCAAGTTCTGCAGCCAGGATGAAAGCTGCTCTATAGAAATTCCCCAGGGAAATCACACAGGAAGTGTTTACCTCATTTAGAATGGGGCACAGAGGGCGAATCCCTCTTTCCTTACTCTCAAGGGACTCCCTAGAAAACAATATACCTGACTAAAAAGAGTGGAGTTTGCATGATGTATTTGGACCCATGTAAACTCATTCTCACAGTGCAGAGTTTGTCAGCACCTTGTCTGATTTGATTCTAAGGGAGACACATACTGTATGCAGAAACCAAGTTTTGTACCAACGCACCTTGAAAGATAAAAATTAACTGAAAAAATTGTTATGGTACTGTAAAAATGAGTATGGTATGAAACAACAAACAAAGCAGCAATTTAGGTTTTAAATCATACTTTATTCATCAGCTGAAGTATAAAATGGACTGCCCATTAACCTCCCACTTCCTCAGCAATTTAATGACCTTCTAAGTATAGAAATGCTCCTCATTTATAATAATGTCAGTCTGAAAAAATATGGGTCACAGCTTCCTCCAAAATCATGGCAGTTCACTTTTCCAAACGCTCCAGCAATTAGAAAGAAAATGAGAGCCTCCAAGTACCGCTCAGAGAAGGAGTTACTGCTAAATTCAAAGACACGAGTGCTCAAAGTGGACCCCCTTTACACATGCGCCAAGTAAGGCACCGAAGAACAGTTTCTGAGAGGATGACAGCCCACAACTGCTGCAGCTGCAGATAAGCAATCGTTCTGTCGGCCAGGCTGCTATACTGATGTTTCACTTATGTCAGCACCGACGTAACTGGTTTGGGGGTCGCTTGCAGAAATGCCCTCCTGCACCACCCCCGCCTCTGACAATCCTGCAAGTCCTGCCCGTCCCACGGCGACTCCTCCTCGGCTCCCCGCGGCAGCCGGGCTGAGGGCGAGAGAGACCTGGGGAGAACCAAGCCCTGCCCTAGGGTGGCAGCTGAGGGGGGCTAGTAGTCCCGGGGCTAGTCGCCCGCTCCGCTCGGCTCTGCGCAGCCCGACTCCGCCTTGCTGCCGGCCTCCGGCGTCTCCTTATCCCCGCGGCCCTCGGATTTCTTGTTGAAGCAGAGCTTGAAGACCCCCAGGACGGTCATCACCAGGATGATTAGGACCACCACCGCGACCGTCACTAGGATGAAAACGTAGTTGGAAGAGGAGGAGGGGGAGGAGGAAGGCGGCGGAGCGGCCGTCTTCTCCCTGCCGGCGGGCGGCCCCGCG
>VXBJ01007274.1:102578-180505 GCA_013400055.1 Nycticryphes semicollaris
TCGGCCGATGGCACAGTCGTTCCTTCCAGCCCCAGCCGGGACCGCCGCCGGGAGCGGCCGCCGCCGCCGCCACCAGATGCAGCCCGGCGCAGCGGACCATGAGGCAGGAGCGCACGGGCTCCTTCACCCACCGGCCCAGCGCCGCCGGCACCTCCCGCGGTACCGCCCCGCCGCCGCTCTCCCAGGAGAAGCCCCGGAGCGGCTGCTCCTTGTCGGTGCAGGCGGAGGCGTTCCTCTTCAGACCGACCCAGAAGAGCGAGGGTGTCGGCCCCGCCGCCGCCTCCGCCAGCAGCTCCAGCAGCAGCCCCAGCTCCTCCTTGCCGCTGACCCAGGCCAGGTCGCCCCGCCGACGGCCGCAGGCGCTGCGGGCCTCTGCGTAGGAGCTGTTTGCCAGGTGGGCGCTGAAGCAGGCGCCGGCGGCCTGGCAGCGCACGGCAGCCGGCGGCAGTCGCCGTTCCAGGGCGCAGGCCGCGGCCAGCAGCAGGTACCAGGGCCCGGCCCGCCTCATCCCGGCGGCGGGCCCGGCCGCGGGACTCGAGCTGCCCCAGTGGCTGTGGCGGAGCTGGGCCCCGGCCACCCGCCCCGTCTCGTCTCACTCCAGAGCCGTCCCCTCGGAGCCGCCGGAGGAAACGTGTCGGGAGTCGGGGGCGACCTCGACATCCTCCGCTTGGCAGGCGGGTGACCGCAGCTCCCTGCGGAGGCAGGAAGCGTTCGCCCTGCCCGGCGGGCAGGAGTCCAACCTCGGGCGCAGAGGAGGGGGGAAAAAGCCGGTGCCCGCTCCACTGTTGGAGGTAGCCAGGCCCATAGCTGCAGCAGTGTGGCCGGAGCCATGGCCCCATCTGAGGCCTGTATGGGGGAGATGCCCGGGCCCATCTTGCCAGGCTGTTGTACAGCGCTTCCAGGAGAAAAGCAGCTCGGCTTCAGTGAGCTCTTCCTTGAAAGGTGCAGGTTTCTGGGTTAGGTGAAGCCAGGCAACCAACCCCCAAGCTTCTACAGAATCTGATTGACCTCAGTGTTTTCAAGCAAGTTGGCCTAAATGCATGGAACACTAGGTGCCTGCACTGACTTATGGTAGGTTGTTCTTAACTGAGTTTAACTGATCCACTGCAACTGATCCTCTGTAGGCAGTTGTGTGAGCTGACACTGGCAGGATGCAGGAACTCCTACACAAACACAGGTGAAATGCAAAGAGTACATCCAATCTTGGTGCCTCACAAACTGGGAGAGTCTCCAAAGCAGCACCCAGGCGGAGGCACGCAAGTTGTAAAACACTTACCGCAGAGCTTGTTCCTTGCTAGAGAGAGACCTTTGTAGCAAGAGAGAGTTTGAATCTCCTGTTCCCACCTTTATATCAGGGATTCAAGCAAACATAGTTCTCTAGTCTGCCTAGATCTTTCCGGCAGCAGACTGGGAATCTCAAGCGTTCAGTAAAGTGCCTCTGAGTACATCATGGTTCTATGTTATCTAAGTGCAGATGTTCTGCTTGTCAAGCACAGAAGACTAATCACAACAACAATTAGTGAAATATACGTGTTTTTCGATACCTGCAAGTCACTTGAGCATGTTTAGAATCCTCTTCACATATCTTCTGTCACTTTCCCACAGCAGTCTACATGTCACCTATTTCCACAGTCCTTGCTGTGATGTCTGTCTGCTGTCACCTCACGTGTACATTCAGATACAGCACACATACGAGCCTCTTCTCCAAACGTTTCATGTGGCACAAACCCACGTGCTTATTGGGTGCTTTTCAATTTCCAGCTTTCACTTTGGAAGAACCCCTGATGATGGTTCTGGTTTTGTGAGTGTGATATAATACAAATTCCTAGCATTTGAGTACCTGGGGAAAAAATGGATTAAAAAAGCAGAAAATTAATAATCTAACTGGAATTTTAAGAGTATGGTTCATCAGTAGTTGCAGACTCTGGAGGCATGAGTTCTACAGTCTTGGATCGAGGCTCCAGGTGGACTCAGTCTTGCACAAAGTGCCATCACTGCTCTGGTACTCTAGTAGGCTCTGCATCTGTTCAGCCCTTTATGAAGAATCAAAGGGAATAAATGAATGACAAGTCCCATTCAGCCAGCTTGTGGCAAACCTGCACAGATCTCAACTTTACTGCTGCCTTCTTGCCGGGGAATGCTGAAAAGGCTTTGCCTAATACACCCCTGCAAACCTGCAGCTTCAGTTTGTTTTCTCTTGCAAAACTGAGTTAATTTATTACAGCTGAATAGAAACTAACTTTTATAAATAGAAGGAATAATACAGAAGCACAAATTTTCCATTTCATGCTTCAAACTTAAGGCTCTGTCCCTGGGGAGGAGAATGCAGCTTATTCTGTGAAAACATAGGCTCTTTTGCTTCCCTTCTTGGCTGTCAGCAAGGACGTGATTTGAGCCGTCTGGGATGGCTTTCCCGCCAGGTAATTGACGGATACAACCAGCTCATTTCACACAGGCCATGACTTTAATTTCCTAGGCTATATTTGAACCAGCAATTTAGAAACAACAGGTTATCTACCAGTGCCCCAGGCAGTCCGGTTTCATTGGAGTCACTCGCACAGGCAGACGAAAACGTCGCATGCCAGAGCTGATGGCTTTCATGGGCAGGAAATAGGGGCGGTAGCTGTGTGGCTACTTGACCTGCCTGTGTACCTGCCCCTCTCTCCCATGGCTGCTCCCGAGAGTCCTGCAAAATACTTAAAAAATAACAGGTCTACTAGATCTCCGGAAAACAGCTCTTCCTCTGGTTTTGAATGTTCTCTTGGATCCATTTTAAGTTAATAAAACATCTTCATAAAGTCTCTTCTTGGGGCTTTTAAGGAAGTCATCCTTTTTTGGAAGAGACGATTAGCTGCTCACACACAAATGCCAGTGCCACTCAACATGTGAGGCAACTAAGCTTCCTCGTATAAAGAATATTATATGAATGTGAATGCCATATGACTGATTGATTGAAGCATAAGTTCTAATGTAGCTGCTTTGCTCAGTAGTAAAAGCCTTATTTAGTTGTAGTCATTCCTTAGTCTTCTGCCTAAGATATGAGCCTTTGAAAAAACAGTGGCTTGCTTTAATTGTAATTTTAGTAAGAGCCATATTTTTTTTTCTTCATTATGTCAATGTATCTGGCTTATATATATCTGTAATATGCACATTTTGACTAAGGAGTAATGAGAGAAGGGCTGAATTAATAAAGCTACTTTTAGAGTGGATGCTTTCTTGTATTCAACTTTAGGGCTTAAGTGGGTATGTTTGCTTTAGAAGTAGTCTCACAGAGAGACAGAGAATCTTGTTCTTTCTGAGAGCTGTATTTTGCTTTGCAGAGGTAGATAGATGGCGCAATAAAAGACACATGCCTGTCTGTGACGGGGCCAGGCAAAACGATTGCGTAACGCTGAGATCTGTAGGGCACAAGTTCACTAAGCTGGCTGGTGACACTTCTCATCCCCAAAGGGGATACAGGAAAACGTCTGGAAATGGATCTGTTTGCCCATTCTCCCACAAACCTGGAAGCAGTGCCTAACAGCAGAAGCTGCTTGAGTGTCTTTTCTAGTGTAAAAGAAGGCTGCTTAATGTGTACCTCCCTTTATCATCTGTCCTGCACAGATGAAGAAACCTATTGTTGTCGGTTGGATGATACAGGTTGCTTTGGAGTTGGAAACTTTGGAGAGGGAATAAGGAAGGCAGGAGAAGATCAATAGTCTGGCAGCACTGCCTATTTGCACAGCTCCAGCCTTTTAGCTTGCTGTAGCCTTGTGGAGTTTTCATGGGATGGCACTGGAGAGGGTGCATTATCCTTGTGAGCTCACTGCTTCCCCTTATCCCACATCCCAACCAGTATCTCTACAGGACCCACACATCCGTCTGCTGAATGTATCCTGAGTAAAGTCAAAACATATTCCCCATCTGTCAGTGCTCTGCTAAGAAATAGGCAACCATCTAAACACCCCAATGGAAAAGGGTGTTTTGAAAAAGTGGGAATCAGTGTTGTTTGACAACATGCCTCAAAATATAGCAATTAAATCATCCTTTTGTCACCCAGTGCTTCATGAAATTGATATCAGTATTTAAGAAGTGGTTATCAAATGATAAGAGAGCCCTACATTTCACATGTAAGTTGTGTTTAAGCAAAGTATTTTCTCACTAAAGGGTTATAATCTTGTTTAAGAAAATACTTAAGTTAAAAATCAACCCATCTTGAAGTAAATGAGAAGTGACTCATTTCAACAGTGTGCCAAGATTTCCCTGCGTTCAGTCAAATAACTTGTAATAGGGAGTAAAAATGCCAGGTGGACTCTGACAGGCTTTTGTTACTTTTCCAGGGAGCAGGACAGGAAAAGAAAATAAGAATTTCTGTCTTATTGTAACAATTTGCACGATCATAAGGATTTAATTATCCATCTCTCAAAAGGACAACACAGATAACAGGGTTCACTTACACAGTTTGGAAAAGATAACCCAGCAGGGGTCATGCAAGTTCCCGTCTGCTGTAATAACAATTTCCAATGACTTTATCACGTTGATACAGGACTTTTTTGAAAAATAAAGAATAATGTTTAACTGCTGCTGTGAATTCAGTGGTATATATCTGTTACGTTTTTGACATGGACATAAACTATAACTAATGCTGACCTGCTGAAGGGACATTTAATAGATTGACTGTATCGGCAAACCCAAACAAATAAAAAGATACAGCTGTAGCAGTACCCAGTATGCATATATTCTCCTTAAAGACTGTTCAGTTTAGATGTTCATGTTTCCGTTACCTATTATGCAAGAAAATAATGTATTCTGTTAACACTTCCATTCATCTTTAATGAGTTATTAAGAAAGATTCCAATCCTGTAATTAGCTAGGGGAAATGAACTCCAGAACTCTCAAATTAAACACTTTACATCTTTTCCAAAAATACAGTAGCCTATAAATATTTTTTATTCTCACTCTAGCCCACTCTCCTTCCTTTAGTTGACTGGTTAATTCATACTCATTCTGTCCCAGCCTCCAAATTCTTCACATCTCCTGTATCACGTAGCCATGTGGTTGCCCCATGTGTACATCATGTTGAGTATAGACTGGCTGCACAGGAACTGGAGGTAGGGTATGGCCATATGTTACATTTTGCAGTTAAAAATGTCAAAAAAACCCCAAAAGCACTGAAATGTGTCATGGTATGATCAACCTTCCCTGCATCATCTTCTCTTTTCTGTACCTTGAATGACAAACACCCAGCAGTGGTCAGAGCTTTAACTGGTTTGATAGATTTTAGTGGTTTGTACGAAGTGCCTGCATGCTGCAGAATCTGAGCTTTCAGTTGTATTTATATGTATGCCTGTATTTAGATGTTTGTATCTCTAGAGTAGGAATGGAATGGAAAAGAATAGAGTAGAATAGAATAGAATAGAATAGGCCTGGGAATGCAGCATGGGGTTAAGTGGAGGGAACGGAGAGCTGCAGCACAGAATAAAATGAGTAGGCAGGAAAAGAGGGCAAAAAAAGGAAGATGATAGGGAAGAAAGCAAGAGAAAAGACTGAAATATGATCATTGCAGAAGTGCAGAAGTACCAGAGTGGTAGAGGGAGCCAAGGGGCAACACACGTGCTGGTGTGTGAGGTGGTGGTGGTGACCATGGGCATGTTTGCACAGCTGGGCAGACCCCACGGCATCCTGACACCAGGCGATGCAGGGCTGTCCGCATGGAGCAAAGGACAGTGACAGATATAATGAAAGGCAATCCATTAAAAGCATTATTGTCAGAATGAATTTGTTACCTTCTTTATGCCATTTCCTTTCTGGTCCATAGGGACATTCTCAACAGTTTGTGTAAACCATAGGTTTTGGAGGTCTAGGAAAATGTTGCAGACAGTTCTGATGTCCTCCCATCCTAGAAAAAAGATATGAATGAGAGATTAATTCTGATTTACCTATAACCTATTATAGATTTCTAATCTTTTATTAGGTTTAGACCTAAATAAAAGCATTTTGGGAAATTAAGGACTTCATTTAAAGTGAGAAACCTCCAAGTTTTTAGTAACTTCCCATAGAATTGTAATTCTACAACAAGCTTCTGGGACTGGCAGACTTTTTGGGATGAGGCAAAGTTTCGTAGGGAAATAAAGTAAAATAGAAGGAAATCTAGTGGTAAAGAGTTGATTTCACTTCCTGGCCTTTTGCCCAGAAAGGCCATTTAACAGAGAGACTTGAAGTATTTGCTTTAAAATGGGCAAGGGGTACAGACTTGTAAGAATAAATTCAAGAGAGAGCAGCTGTGAGATGGAGAGGCAGCAGATGCTTGTCTACACAAGCAGTTAATTCAAAATGAAAAAAATAAAAGGAAGGAAGAATATTCTGAGTCTAGTGAAATAATTGTTGTCATGGAAGTTATGGGAGATAAACATGCCTTTTATAGAAATATTTATTGCCATTCTTTTTGTGAGACTGGCCAGACTTAAAAGATTCTAGTTCACTTTATTGATGCATTCTCCCCTTTTCCCTTGATAAATAATGCTCTTTCTTAAAGGATTTCCTTCTCAAGAAAGTCTAACGTTTTAAATGTTCTTCATTGTTTGCTCACAAAAGATAGAAGCTGAGACTTTAGGTTATATGTATGCTATAGGAAGGAGAGAGATTTTAGAGGATCTTGCTGTATGGCACATAGCCTTTTTCTTTTTTGATTATCACAGTAAGAAGACTGGGAGTGCTGTTCTTTGCAATTGTATGTTAAATGTGTTTCCAGCTGTACTTGGTTTTGCTATCCTAAATGGCATAAAATGGTATCTAGGATCCTGAAATTTTACATGACATAAGAACCACAAAGAAGTTAGTATTATCCTCTGTAAGAAATCCGTTCTGAAAGTAGGTAAGCTTAAGAAACAGCATTGGTGTCTACCTAGGGACTTCCCACAATCCAGGATATGAGGTATTCAGAACTGGGTGTTAGTCTGTGTCTAATTAAACCAGGAAAATTAAAATCTTATTTTAATGGAAGAAATGCACATTTTCCAGAAATGGCTCATGGTCTAAGAAGCTGATATGTATTACCTGTATTTCCTTCATGCCAGAGCTAAAACACAGCAGATCTGACAGTTTTTCACAATTTCAATGAAATAACCATCTCTGTTATGACATATAAGAATGTTATTTTTCAATCTTAAAAAATAAGGTCTGTTGATACTCAAGACGTTGAAGATTGTTTCCATGAAGAGTAAAACAGGCTTCTTCATTTCAGGACACACAGTCACAGATTCCATACATTAGCAATTCAGGAACCACAGGTAGAATTGATTTACCTTTTCATCCCCAAGCAGGTTTTGTTATTATGATTATTGTAATGCTATTTTTGGTATTACAGTTGTATGTCAGGCCCTGGTTTCCTTGTATTATTATTGCCATTAGATTATATCATATAATATCATCAAATATACAGTCGTTGTACTGCTGATATTGGTATCTCAGGGCTGCAGGTAACACGTAAACATCGTGTGTCTCCAGTAGAGCTGTGTAGAATGACTGCCATCTGAGCCTGCAGCTGATCTGTTCTGAGGTGGGTGAGTGTATGTAAAAACAAAAGTGGGCATGTGCAAATTGCATACTATTATGCAATGGGTATGCATATGCTCATTCTGCTCATATCTGAACATTTGTGATTATTCATTCCTAAAATAAAGCCCTAACTATTATTTAGCTCAAGACAAACCCAAATAATATATATATATANTGAAGATTGTCAGTGGGCAGAGACTGTCCATGAAGGGAGGGACTGTCATCACTTCTCTGCTGGTTTCAGAATTCAACCACCGCATACTTTCTCTACTTTTATGTGGTACAAAAGCAGTCGCAGTAATTTGTTCCTCAGTGCTCCTCAGATACAGTGTAAGGTTAGGGAGAGGCTAGTATCTGCAGGAATTTATTTTAGTTACCAATGAGTTCTACAGCCCAAGTTCCCTGGCAGTTTTGCTCATATTCAGCAGCATTTTCTCTGGTAAGGCAGGCACTAGCAGCGTGTTTCATGCTGTTGCTCCAGCTGCCTGTTACTTGGGAGGGTAGCCTGCAATCCAGCTTGCACCTCTTGGTGCTTGAGTTCAAAGGGCCTTGGTTTCATATTCGTTGAGTAGAAAAGGTCAATAAGAGGTGAGAGACAATTGAATGTTAATAAATACTAAAGGAATGAGAGCTGAGAGTGTTTGACCCATCCCTGCTGATGTGATATCGATCTGAACTAGAAGAGAAGTGTCAAACCCTTCCCCACCCAGACGTCTAGAAATGCTTCTGACGTGTGTCAGTAAAAGATAAGAATCAGACCAAGAATATATTAGCAGATGCCACAGGGAATAAAACATAAACAAGCCAAGAACAATAGTTACTGTGTGTCAGCCACAGATAAAGTAAGATTATTTTGCAGAATGTGTTCTCCTTATGCCAATTCCTTCAGGCAAATCTGGGCATGACAAAGAGACTTCTGGGGGGAGAGGTCAGGTACAAGGAGACTGCATAAGGGTAAGGTGGTAGGTTCATGGCACTGCACCTGTGACCCACTATGCACTTTTGAGAGTTCCTCCTTGAAATAGGACCAGCCTTCCTGGGCAGCAATGCCCTTCAGGACTGTTTCCCAAGGGATACTTTCAACCACGCTCCTAAACAGGCCAAAGTCTGCCTTTTGGAAGTCCAAGGTGGCAGTTCTGATTTTCTGCAAGAATTGAAAACCCTACGATTTCATAATCACTCTGTCCAAGACGACCTCCAACCTTTACATCCCCCACAAGACCTTCTCCGTTAACAAGCAGCAGGTCCAGTAAGGCAATGTCCCTGGTTGGCTCGCTCACCAGCTGTGTTAGGAAGTTGTCTTCCACACACTCTAGGAGCCTCCAGGACTGTTCCTTCTCTGCTATGTTATATTTCCATCAGATATCTGTAAAGTTGAAGTCCAGGGGTATAGTTTTCCTGTGTTACTTCAGTATTTTCTGCATTATGATCACTAAGTTTCTCTGCTCTTGAGATATATCGTTCTCCATAGTCCCTCAGCTACTTACCTCCATCCAGTGGTAGGTAATTAGTCGTGCACATCTTTGTTTCCTTTCAGAGATCCAAGTTCAGGGTACCACTACCTTTCAGTGATCCGAGTTCAGCCGGGCTCCGACACCAGACAGCGGGATGCTGCTATTACAGCCCTGAGTGAAGTGAAACTTCAAGTCCCTGTTCAGGCGCCATTTGTGGTGGATTGCAAGGCACAGACTCCGACATGCAGGATTGAAAAATCAGCTTTATTAAGCATGAGTGCTCTTCATATACTTTTAAACAAAGTCCGGTGATTTTCCACCTTACTTGTTCACACCATCGCGTCCTCTAAAAGGTTACATTCCCACCGCAGCACATCCTTATCTAAGGTGTGGCTTCCCACAACTTTCTCATCTGCCAAAAGAGCAGCTGGAGCTGTTTCATCCTCCCATGGCTTATGAACCATTAGCTCTACCACACTTAACCCTTCTTTTGCCTCAGTCCCCACACGGAATGTCCCAGGAGCCCCCAGATCTTGGCTGCCCTATTTGGAGGAAGGAAGGGAAAGGAAGGATCTCTCCCTCACGGGGGTGGGAGAAGGAACAAGTTTCAACTGCCTCAGGAAAGCTTCAGATGAGATACCAAGGGGAACTTCCAACATTAACACGGCTCATTGTGGGCCGGATCACNCATATTTTATTTGACTAAAAGTCACCCATGACCGAGCAGTCATTCCTGGTTTTCTTCTGCTGTCCCGTCTGTGTCCAGGCTGAAGGGCAAGTTGGGATCTTCCCGGAGATAAACACTGAGGTCTTAAAAGAGCTTCAGTTGATCCTAGTGGCACGTGCAGTGAGGTCCTCCCACTCCTTCTTATGCAAGGCCCCTGGCTTGTCCTGTGCTGCTGGCAGGACTGTCCAAATTGCTGTACCACTTTGCTGGTTCATGTCTCTCACCGGCACCGGCACTGTCATGTTGTCCTGCTCTGCTTGGCGCAGGGTCCCCCAAGCACGGGGCCCACGTGTGGGCCAAGCAAGCTGCGGGGGTCTTGCTGCCGTAGGCAGCCCAGAGCTCTTTTATGGTCCTGGTGGCTTTGTTATGGCTGCCCAGTGGCACTGGCTGCTGGCTGGGTCCCTGGTTGGTGTTGAGCACCTTGAAGAGCACTTCATTGGTGATGCTTGGCACAATGTCCGCCAGGAGCTGGGTTTGAGAAGGGTGAACCTCAGCATCCTCTGTCTCTGGCCTCTGCCCTGTTCATGGCAGAGGCTCCGAGGTAGTGGGACCGGCTGTCGGAGGGCACTGGCCCCAGCACTGTGGACCATTGCCCACTTGTTGGCAGAAGATACCAAGACAGCTGGCAGCAGAGGTGGTACTTTGTATCTGGTGCTGGTGGGGAAGAAGTTTGGTGCCATCTCCTGCAGGCTCCCAGAGAAATTGCTGCTTCGAGAGGGAGCTGCTTGCCTGTGTCTGGACACTCCAGAGCTCCCACTCCTTCAATACTCCATGGTCACTGTGGCCACTGGTGTCCCAATGGCCTCTGGGTACAACACAGTGACCCCATCAAAAAGGCCTGTGAACAAAGAACAGGCGATGAGAGAAGAGGAAATGTCCTCAAGTTGTCCCAGGGGAGTTTCAGGATGAAAATACGGAGAAATATCCTCCCTACAGAATGAAAGGGCTGTGAAACATTGGAACAGACCACAAAGGAACATGGTGGAGTTGCCATGCCTGGAGGGATTCAGGAAAACATACCACAGACGGCAGCGACCTCCCCTTTCCAACCAGTGATGCGTCGGGGCAGGAAGAAGGCGTTTAACTCTAGAACAATCTGGATGTATTGGTGCAAACATGAGAGCTCTGGGTGATGGGAAATATTCACAAGGATTAGGAGGAAGGTGTCCCAGCTGAAGGGGGACACATAGCCAGCAGGCCCCCCACCCCACTAGCTCTCACTGCAGTGCTCCCCTTGGGAGTTCAGTCATCGCCGATGTTGAAAAGCTTGGCTACTTCCTTCAGATCCCCATGCTCCTCCCCATCCTTGATGATCTGGAGGGAGGAAGGAGGCATTAAACCTGCCCAGACCAGACCAGACCGGCACTGCCATACTGTCCGTGGTCCCCAGCAACAAATGGGAGGGATTCCTTAGACCCTCTCTGGAGCTGGTGACAACTCGCCACCTTGAGCTGTCCCCAGCACGGCACCAGCACTTACTGGACCCACATTTACAGGGGAGCCTGCAAGGCAGTGTTTTCTGGCAACAGGAATGGCTGGACTTAAATCCAACATCCCTCTCTCTTTCCCTCATGTATGGATTGCCCTTTACAGTCGGGGACAATGAGTGTCCTCAGAAGGTGACTCCTCTCAGCTCTGAGAAGATGAGCTGGTCTCTGAGCACCAACTTGGAGGAGCCTGTGTGAGGGGCCCAAACTCCCGAGTCTGGCTTTTGGGTAAGGAGACCGAGAGGCCCAGGAGCCCGTACAAACTTGGCTCCTCGATTTGGAGGAAGGAAGGGAAAGATCACGGAATCAGGGAATTTCAGAGTTGGAAAGGACCTCGAGAGATCATCTAGTCCAACTCCCCTGCTAAATCAGGCTTGCCCAGAGCACATCACTCAGGATGGCAGCCAGGCAGGTCTTGAAAACCTCCAGGGAAGGGGATTCCACAACCTCCCTGGGCAGCCTGTTCCAGGAGTCTGTCACCCTCACACTAAAGATGTTTTTTCTCATATTTGAATGGAACCTCCTATGTTCTAGCTTGTGCCCATTGCCCCTCATCCTGTCGCTGGGAACCACTGAGAAGAGGCCGGCTCCATCCTCCTTCAACTCACCCTTTAGGTACTTGTATACATAGATAAGGTCTCCCCTCAGCCTTCTCTTCTCCAGGCCACAGAGCTCCAGCTCTTGGAGCCTTTCCTCGTAAGCGAGGTGCTCCAATCCCTTAATCATCTTTGTTGCTCCATGCTGGACTCTCTCCAGTGGTTCCCTGTCTCTCCTGAACTGGGGAGCCCAGAACTGGACGCAGTATTCCAGTTTTGGACACACAAGTGCATAGCAGAGGGGGAGAATGACCTCCCTCAACCTACTGGCCACACTCTTCAATATACAGCCCAGGATTCCATTGGCCCTGTTGGCAAGAAGGGCACATTGCTGGCTCATGGCAAGTTTGTCCAGGTCCCTCTCCTCAGAAGTGTTTTCCAGGAGATCCACCCCTAACCTATACTGGTGCCTGGCATTCTTCCTCCCCAGGTGCAGGATATTTTCCCTTGTTGAACCTCATTAGGTTCTTCTCTGCCCAGCTCTCTAGCCTGTCCAGGTCACGGTGGATGGTGGCGCAGCCCTCTGGAATGTCAGCCATCCCTCCCAGTTTGGTATTGCCAGCGAACATGCTGAGCATACACTCTGTCCCCTCATCCAGGTCATTGATGAATATGTTGAACAGGACTGGGCCCAGTATTGACCCCTGGGGGACACCGCTGCTTACAGGCCTCCAACTTTACCCTGCGCCATTAATCACAACCCTCTGAGTTCTGCCACACAGCCAGGACGCAATCCACTTCACTGCCCCCTCATCTAGCCCACGCTGCCTCAGTTTACTAATGAGGATGCTATAGGAGACAGTTTCAAAAGCCTTGCTGAAGTTAAGGTAGATGACATCTGGTGCTCTCCTCTCATCCAGCCATCCAGTTGTAATGTCATAGAAGGTTATCAGATTGGTCAAGCATGATTTAGTCTTGGTAATCCATGTTGAGCACTTCCAATAACTTCCTGTTCTTCAATGTGTTTAGACATGACCTCCAGAACTTGTCACTCCATTATTTTCCCAGGGAGAGAGGTGAGACTAATGTGCCTGTTGTTCCCTGGGTCCTCCTTCTTGCCCTTTTAGTAGACTGGGGTGATATTTGCCTGCCTCCAGTCCTCAGGCACTTCTCCTGTTCTCCAAGACATCACAAAGATGATGGAGAGTGGCTCAGCAATAACATCTGCCAGTTCTCTCAGCACTCGTGGGTACATCCCATCAAGGCCCATGGACTTACGGATGCCTAGCTTGGTCAAGTGGTCTCTAACCCAGTCCACCCCTACAGAGGTGAAATCTTCCTCTCTCCAGTCCTTCTCCCTTGTCTCCAGGGTCTGGGATTCATGAGGGGCGGCCTTAGTAGTGAAGACTGAAGCAAAGAAGGCATTCAGTAACTCCGCCCTCTCTGTGTCTTCCACCACCAAGGCACCCACCTCATTCATCAGTGGGCCTACATTTTCCCCAGCCTTCCATTTTTTATTGATATATTGAAAAAAACCCTCTTATTCTCTTTAACCATGGTGGCCAAGTTAAGTTCTGCATGAGCTTTTGCCCTTGTAATTTTTCCCCTGCATATCTTCACCACATCTTGATATTGCTCCTAAATTACTAACCCCCTTTTGCAGAGATTGTAAACTTTCCTTTTCTTCTTGCGGTCCAGCCAAAGCCCTTTATTTAGGCAGGCCGGTCTTCTTCCCTGTTGGGTCTTTTTATGGGACTTTATGTGGAAGGCAATGGATTTGATCTTTACAGACTGTCCACACTGAATGTATTCTGAATGGGAGGTGTTTATTCTTCATATTTTACCCTGAGAGCACCCAGCTGGATCCATGAAGGACTCTAGACATCAGGTTACCACTTCCAATTCCAGAACAGATCTTCAAAGCCTCTGCTATGCCATGTTTTAACCCTCTAGAGGCAGCTCTCCTACATAACCATTTTCCTTCCTGTACATACTTTACATTTTTCCATTAGACGCATGTGTACAGATTGACTTTACACTTGACATGTTCAGAACTGTCCCTTCTGTATTATTCTTTGATCTCAGATGAATCAAATTATCTAAACACACCTACTGCATGAAGTCTTGCACAAAATGCAGTCAAATAATAAAAGGACAGATAAGGGAAATCCTGTAGCCTGTAGGTTAAGGCATTTTTTTATGACAAAGCAGAGTTACTTCTGCTGCAGTGATTATTTCTGTATTTTATATCCACTGAAAAAAAATTATCGGGAGAGACTGATACAGAGGTTGCCTGATCTCCTGAAGCATGAGGTTTTGCTTTACATCCCTGCTCCCCAGCCTGACAGAGGTAGAATTTGAGCATATATTTCTGATGTTCAAGTAAGCATATTAATGACTGAGCTGTCTTTTTTTTTTTTTTTCCTATTTAGAAAACTTGACTACATACCATTTTTCTGATGTATTGGAAGTCAACCAGGAGGGATTGGACTGAACAAAACTCTTTTCCTTCCCTCTTCCCTGACAGAAAGGGCTTCAGTGTGTCGTCATCTTCAAACGAACTGGGAACACAGTGCATTAGACATAGATTGTTCCTTTGAAGTCAATAACTAAATTGAGGCCTGTCTACAGTATCAGATTACATTAGAAAGGAAAGAGCACTTACAGAAACATCTAGAGAAACAGTGCTTTTATGGAAATGTTCTCTATTAGCTTCCTGCCACATCAGGATCAGGTGGCAGTGTTTGTTGCTGTAAAGCCAGTGAGAATCATCCACTTTTAAATATATTGGCTTTAGTCTTACCCATGCTTTGCATCAGTGTGTGAAAAAGGGATTTTTATTCTTTAGTGTTTAAATATTTTTTAAAAAGGGGAAAAAATTACTTCCTGCAGTAATTCCCAAAGACTTTCACTGTAATGAAACCTAGGGGAGTGAATATACTTAATCTTAGCTAGCATCTCAACATTATATTTTAATAAAGACACAGAAGTAATTGTGACTTCAAGACACTGCTCACAATGGATAAAATTTTCAGGGGAAACAGGAAGGGGGCTTGGTCGGTGTTTTTGATTTAGCCAGACTCCTTTGGTGAGAGACAGGCAAGGGAGGCAGACAGACGAGATAAATCTTCCAACTATGAATCCGCTGGCTACACTGGCCATATTAGTCACTACAAAGAATTTATCCTATCCTTCTAACACTGTGAAGATTAGCTTACTGTTTTAAGTATAATTTAGGGGGTTGGTGGGTTTTCTGTTTTTTGGGGGTCTTTTTATGTGAAGGGAGTATCCCATAAGCACAAGAAAAGTCTGTAAGAGCCACAGGATTTTCAGTTTCTCTCAGGAAAGTAAATTAAACAGGATTAAGGAATTATAATAATTTAAATTACTTCCTTTCTAGGTCAAGCAAATGTTACATGAAACATCCTTCCTTGAAAAGTAGGCTTTATATAGATCTTTCACTTTAGACTTAAGTTTAGACTTGTATAGTTACACATATTGATTGCATGTATGCAATGCCAATTCAAAGGTGTGCTTGAATACCTTCATTGCTGATATGTTGGATTTATGGCATGTGGACCAGAGGGCCGTGAAACCTTGCTTTCCTCATCCCAAAGGTACTGAAATGCTGCTACTGTTCAATAGTATTGTATGCTTGTCACCATTAATGTTCCCCCTAATTTATTTCTCTGTGTGTGACAAATGACCTCCTGAATACCAATGTGAAACTTGTAGTGCTAATTTGCGTGAGGCCGGTAATGGGACAGGAAAATAAATGAGTTTGTAAGTCCTCTCCGTGCTTTTGATATTCTGGGGCTCACTCAGTTAATGACATACGTTTCCACAGCTTCGTGGCTTCTTCACCATGTTAGAAAGCAAGACAAAGTTATTTTGCAGTGCAAGATGCCTTCCTGACAGGCCCCCAAATTAAACTGTGTCCAGGGAAGCAAAGCTGCTTCACCCACAGAGACCTTTTGTGCAGAAACTTGAGCAGACCGAAAAGCATCTTGCCAGTCAAGTTGTCATTTTGAATTCTGTCACTCCAATAATAGGTAAAGAAAGAGGTGGGAAAAAGAGAGGCACGGAGAGTACTGGATGTCACCCTTTATGTAGCTGGGAGCAATAGGACACCTCCTGCTCCAGCCGATAAGCCCCGAGAGAAGCAGTTTGGAAATCTGGATATATCCTTGTGCTCCAGAGACCTGCCCAAAAAGACACAAAGGAGGCTGATGGAAGTGGGTTGCAGGATTGGAAGAGCACCAGGGCATCTGGGAGACAGGAGACACATCTCAGCTTCCGCAGTCCTGGGCGGTATGTTTGCAAGCCAAGGCATTTGCAGATGAACTTGTGAGAAACCTGAAATTGTGTTGGCCTGAGGAGTTACCACCCTCCATGGACATCCTCCTCTTTGCCCACTGCCCAGTGGGCACAGCCTGCTCACTTCTGTGGTTCCTCTGCCCAGGACAGCTGCCTGCTCAAGGGGTGGCAGCACTGTCTCATGGCTGTGTCAGGCTGCTACATGTGATATGTAATATATCCTCAAATAGGCAGGCACATGGGCACAAAGTCAACCTTTGCAGGAGTAAAATTCTACTGCTTCTGTGCTGACAGAAAGTGAATTCAGGGAGTGGTCAGGGGTGGGTAACATATTTTGAAGCCTGAATGGAGAAAGACAAGTATTTCAGAGCCATGCACCATTCCCATTTTCTGCGGTGTCATATTTTCTCAGGTGACCTATTTGACTCCGGCTTGTAGTCCCTGGTATGGTTTATAGATTATCCCTAGTGCACACACAAAGGAGTGATCCTCTGCCTGAATGGACAAGGTCTCCCTGTATGTAAATTGTACCACTTAATACAATGCTGTGCCTGAAAAGCAGGGTAAGGGGATGCATGAGCAGGGTTCATAGCAAAACAATGCAAGACATGCTTGGAAGCTGAACTAAAGTGATCTACCAAAGTGTGCGCACATAAAAACTGTATAAATATGGATATGTGTAAAAAAAATAAATCTTTATTCTCATTTAAAGCTGTGGGAATTTTACCACTAGATTCAAAAAGGTTAGAATTAGAATGGCCTCCAAAGCACATTTTCTGGAAAAATAATTGAAATGGAAAATTCAATATTTTTTTTCTTTTTTTTTTTTTCCCAAAGAGAAAAGAGCATTTCTATTGTAGAAGACTGCATTTTAAAAATACCTTTTTTAGTTTGACATTGTCTTGTTATTGTCCATAGCAAAAGTGAAAAATGGCTATTGTCAAGTGACAGAGAAGTAGGTTACTGAAATTACTTGGGCTTTAGTATTCCGGCATGCCTGACCCTAAGCCTGGTTTCTGTTCTTAAGATAAAAAGATTTGATATGGTTCTATAGAGTAACAGGGAACTTTCCTATTATCTTCAGATTATGAGCATATGCAGATTATAAGAATTTAAAAAATGTATTTCCACAGTCTGTATTGATGATAGCCCAATATTGTCCTCTGCTTCATTGCACTAATGCTGTAATTCTTAAGCTGATCAGCCTCAGGATGTCCAGTCCATGTCTAGGCAAGGAGTCAAGCCAAATTCTCATTCCTGCAGTCATCTGCCTGATAATGGCCTAAAGCCTTGATGACTGTGGAGCAGTATGCACTGCAGTTACCTATGATGTCTAAACTCTGCAGAAAAAGCAAGCAGTTATTTTTCCAGCACTATCTGCTTGGCACCTGCCTTCAAAAATAAAGTATAAAGTAAGGAGACGGACAAGAGTTGAATTTATTATCCTGATTTTATAAGGATGAGCCTTGGCAGGACTGAATGGCAGTGAAATCAACACTCATAAACAGAGCAGGAACAAAGGTTCATGGTATAAGCTGTTTATTTTGTTCTTTGTTTGTAATTCTTGTGAATACAAGATTAGAACACTAAGCAGCTGTTACCTCCTGTTTGTGGCTTAGAACAAAGACCCAGCAAACCCTAGAATTTTACATAGTTCCACATCAAAACTATAATTCAAGCCTGTCCTGAACTGAACAAAAATGACTTCTCCAGAATACTGAGGCAAGTGGGGCAAATTTTGCTTCCAGGTTTTATGTTGGCTTTGTAGGTCAGGTGTGCTGATAACACCATGAACGTTTTGGGTTACCTCCTCTTTCTGTAGCAGTCTGTAATGCTTAGCAGAATACTCATGATCAAAATGAATAGTCTCCGTGGGGAACAAATTCTATCACAACCATGTTCTTAATTTCTCATTCCATTTGTCATGTAGTTTTTCATTTAAAACAAAAGAATTGCTGTCTAACTTTCCTCATGGTCTGATGTGCTGATAGTTTAGAATAAAATCTCAAAACAAGTAAGGAAGTACCCTATGATCCTTGATTTGCTTCTGAACTTACCGTGAGGAATACTGCAGGGTGGTACAGAAACAAAATGAGCACATTTAATTTTAGCTAATATCTATTTCTTGAACTGACTGAAGAAAGTGTGATTGTGGATGCCTTTCAGTGTCTCTTTGTCTGTTTGCTTCGACTATTTTTTCAGCTGAAGAGGTGAATAGTTAAGTTAGGGTATGCATATGGTTAAATCTGTGGTGAAATTCTTGAGCTGATCTGCTTATTATGGCATAGGAGAAAGAAGGCAGGGGAGATACCTTGGGGGGCTTTGGAGGCACTGCTCTGGGAGAACTGAGGCAACTATATGGCTGGCCTGTGAGGGGTCAAGGAGAAAGCCATAGCTTGCTTTCCATGCTTAGAAAGCACACCCAAGAGGCAATCAGGGGAAAATCATTGCTTTAGCATGGTCAGGTCAAAAGGTGCTTAAGATCACACGTTGTGGTTGGGCCTAAACACAGCCATCCAGTAAGAGTTCCTCTAAAAAATGCTTGTTAGGTCTTTAACCCGTAGATCTGCAACCCTTATTCAATGGATCCTTGAAGATCTTTGGATACAAGGTTCTGCAGGTATCTAGTAGGGTTTGAAAAAAATAACAATGAAATAATCTTTGATTACACTATTGAAATAGTTTATTGCCGGATGGTGACCCAAAAGCAGTTTCCTATACTATTTCAAAGTTTTTTAAAAATACAGAGGGAAAATGTTGCTTTGTAATGTTAAATTTCAAAAGCCAACATCAAAGAGAGAAAAAGCTGCTTCTGTTGCCTTAATAGAGATGCATTCATAATAGTCCAGAACTCTAAATGTCAAGTTTAGGTGCCTCAAATACCAGCATCGACAGATTTCTCCAGAGATGCTGTTCTATTAGCTAAAAGACTAAAGTACTGTTTCTGGAAGATGTTGAATTTCCTTCAGCTCCCTTTGAACTCAGTGGGAAAGATAAGGGTGTCCAGGACAGGAGAAATTATAAAGGTATGGGATAATGGCATTCACCACCTTGCTTCCTAAAATGCAGACTCCTTTGGGTTTCTTTTTTTCTCTCATCATTTCTGGATTAAAGCTCAGGGAGAGGGTAGAATATTAAAATGCCATCCAATTTATAATTGGTTACTAAAGTCAATTCAGAGATGACCTTGAAAAAGAATTAATCCAGCAAGCTTATAAAAGAGGATGACCCAGTCATTCTGATTAACATCATAGCAGGTGATGGAAGAGCAATGTGCTGGGAGTGAAGGAAGACAGAGAAGATTAAAGCACTCAATATGTTAAAGGATTTCTATAGAAATTTCCTCTTCCCTTGCATCCTAACAAAAATCTGCAGATTTCAGTTGACAGTATAAATGTATTATAAATTCAGCTCTTGCTACATGCAAAGCAGTCAATTTAAAATTCTGTCAAAGTATTATTAGTTCGGATTTTTCCATATTACTAGGAGACAATCCATATAAAAACGTAAACTAAATTACGGAACATTCAAGAATCTAGAATTTATTTCTAAGTTTATTTTCCTGTATTTTAAAGTGAACTTTTGTTAAGTCACTTTACCTTGGGAGAAGACTTAGGCTGTGATGAGTAACAGGCAGATGGAGGATGAAGAGAGAAAGATTCTTCCTCAGTGTTGTTCGAAACAGGATAAAACTGGACATCCTGAATTGGTTAATATAGTCTTTAAAATGTGGAATTTTTGAGTTTTTCTTTAAATCAGACACTCTGCATCTTCAGATGTTTCATCCTTGAGTATCTGGAAGGGCTTGACTACCATTCACAGTTTTGTACTATCTAGAAGTTTAGTAGCTGAATTGGATGGAGAGGAGACACAAAAATCTGAAACCAGCTTTTCAGAGTGAAATGGAATCTTGAGGGAACTGAAGACCAAAAGGATCCCGAATATCCAGCTGTTACAAAATAGTCATAGTTCAGATGCCTCATTGCTACAGAAAGCTTAGTCAGACACTTTTAAATTTCTTATATTGGATGACTTTCTGAGAAAACTTTGAAAGGAAACAGGGAAAACTTCAACTACAGGCAATGGCTGTGCTCTGATTTCACATATTTGCCATGTGACTGTGGAAGGGAAGTACCTCCAATTCTGAGTCCTGTGGCTCCTTACAAGGGGTTCCCAAGGGCAAGAAGACAACCATGTTCGAAACCTTAGAAGGTGAAAAAGAAAGAAAACATGTTCTAATTTCTAGCTACGTATTTAGGTGTACTTCCAGGGCTGAACTTTGAAAGTTTAGCACTGACTTCCATAGCCTTCAGGCTTTCCCCTGAATATGCAAAATGCATAACAAGAGGGACAATGGTCTTGCAGAATTGAAAACTTTGTTTCAAATCACCAGCAGTACACCTCCTCCAATACATTTTAACCTATTTTTGATCCTCCATGGCCTGACAGTCTGTATATAGTTATTAGAAATGGAGAGGCATATATGTAGACTTGTGGCTGAAACAACGTCACAGAAAATAATTTGTAGGTGATGGCTTCTCCAATAGTTAAGTCAAGTGTTCTGTGTGACAGAGCTGCAAACGCATAAATATTAGTGGATGAGGACCAGATTTCAGTCCTGAAATATCATCACTTTCACTTAAAATGTTTATATAAATATCGTTCCTAATTAGCAGAAATCTTTGTAAAACTGCAAACAGAGCCAAATAACCCACTGTTGTAATTCTCTGTGACTTTCTCAACCACCAGTTATTAATGTCTACTTAATTACAGCAATGCATACAGTTGTAATTAAACTTTACTTAAACTTGGTTTGCCTTCTACAGATGCAGTGATCCTTCTGATATTAGTAGACTGAATATGAAAACACAACTTGTGGTACTAGATTTGCTAAAGCTTTGGGTTTGGTTGCCAATAAGTAAGTGAAGAATTCTGCCTTTGGATTTTGCAGAAACTGCTATTTATTACATATTTTTAGCTAACATAATAATTAAGTTTATTATTTGATACTGAACCATTTTATTTTTCTCTGTTTCAGGTTAATGTAGTTTTCATTTGGGTATTGCTGTTATTTTAATTTTAGAAATTATATGCAATTGGACGATTTTGTCAACCAAATATTTCTTAACTAGGCAGACAGTGAAAATAAACTTTATGGTTAGTAACTCATTATTGTTCTCATATTTTTGCAAATAAAATTACTTGGAAATGTTTATTTTCTTTGGAGACAAGCATTGCATTTAACTACACATTCAGAAGCACCCAAGCCATTTTTTGCATCTACTTTTATTACGCTATATGTAATAAAAGTTCTTTACTACAGGGACAGATGCATCCCACTGATTTGAATACAAGTCACATCCATCCGTAAATCCTTTCTTTTTTTCCCTCACAAAAAGGAACACAGAAACTGTAACAGTGGCTCAGCCAATTGGATCATGTAGTTTAATATCCTGTTTCCAACAGTAGTCAATATCAATGCTCCCATGCTCCAAAGGGAAGAAAAAAAAGACCCTTTAATTAAAGACTAGTGAATTTACTGAAGAGATTTCTGTACAGCCTTGTTGGACTAGATGATGTGAGGTTGGACTAGATGATCTTTCAAGGTCACTTCCAACCCAAACCATTCTATGATTCCATGATACTATGAATGTAAAGGAAGTTAATGTCTTCAAGCAGTATTTCCTTCAAACCAGTAGAGTTTACTTTTCTTCTTAGATCTTTAGACTTTCCCAGAACAATTCGATATATAAAATTTTACATATAGTCATACCTGTCCACTAGGGATTGGGAATAACGTAACAGTTATAGATATTTCTAAGTTTCTTACTTGTACAGTAAAAAGGAAAAGGAAAAGCAAGACTAAGATTTAATTGTATCATTGACTGTAGCATTAAGGAATTCTGTTAAACACCAATTCATCATTCTTTAGTGATACAGCTGAGAGATAAGGCTCTGCTTCACTTCAGTGATAAGTCTGTCTGTTTTCTCATGCTTGACAAGCTTAGAAACAAGTATTAATGCAGAATTTCAAAAGTATCAGTTCATTCGCTTTGAGGTATCAGACATGAAAAGTAAAGTTTTAGAAGTTTAAAGAAAAATCAGCTGAAGTTTCAGACTTGTTGCTCTAAAGGAAGCTTAAAAATCAGTTTGAGCGACCTGAATTCACAGAAAGGTTTGTGATGGTTTGGACAGATCAGGGATACACAGAAGCTTCTCTTCAGTGTTATATTATTCTATATAAGAAACTGTCCATTTCAGCCTATAACCTACAAAGTCACCTTCTCTCTGTACTCTCAGCTTATAGTCTCAGGAAAACCATTACAGTTGACTTTTACATATATTTTTATTCTGAGTCTTTGATAGCTTACTCAGCACAGATGCTTATGAGCAGATGTATCTGTAATAGTTTATGGAGTACGTGTTACTTACACCTAATCATGAAGTTACCATAGGTACATTATCAAAATTGCTTTGTAACAATCCAAATGTACTGGAAGAATTGCTGCTCTGGAGGTGGTGTGGTGTGGCCAGGTAGACTCTGGTCCCTGCCCCATCCCCAGTGGGCTGTGTTGCCTGTGCTGGGCTTTGCAGGAAGCTTTCCCTGCCTCCAATTGCCTCAGCACAGCCTGCCCCAGTGGGTACCACATCTTTAGCCAGCTCCCTTTGGAGCCCTGAGGGGGCTGGTGAAAGAAAGGGGACCTGCTACACCTCACATCTTTTAATTTTACTACTGTTTCTGTTATTGCTCACCCATCCCTAATGCCATGTGAGAAGTTGGGGGAAACAGTAGGAAGGACATGCTCATTGTAGGCTTCATGGATCTTTTCACTTTCAAAAACTGAATGTCAGCCATTGCTTATGTTTCAGCCTCCTTTCCCACCTCTCCACCCCCCCCCAACACCAGGACCCCAGTGTGCTTATGCAGCTGTCAGAATTGAGCACTTGCAGCAGTTTCAGGGTCCCACTCTCAGGCTGCTGCAACATTGTCCCCCTTTTATCTGAGCACAAACATCTTCACTTTCCTTCTGAAATACGGCAGGGTTGTTCTACAAGCTCAGTGTGCTTCTTAGAGATGCCTTGCCAAGGCTTACACACAGGTTTTCTTTTGCTGTTTCCAGTGCTGCTGAAAAATGCTCCCTGCCTCTTTAATTTCTTAGCTGTGGATGAGCTACTTGGCAAACAAGAAAATGTGTTGCAGTCTAGGGCCCTAATCTTGCAAGGTGAGAAGCGCTCCCAATTCACAATAAATCATGAATCCAGCAAATGCTGAGATTGCCTGTACACCACAGGGTCAGAGATTAGCACATAGCTCCATGTTACTCACTAGGCAGTACTGGACATGCTGCTGTCTTAAACACAAATGCTATCTGGAGCTGCAGCAGTAGCTCACATAGCCCTGGCAGGAGCCTTTCCTTTCCCTGGAAGAGGTCCCTGCCCTTAGCCTTTTCCTGACATGAGGCTCCTGGGAGAGAGGTGATTTCTGGAACAGGTTGCCCAGAGAAGTTGTGGATGCCCCATCCCTGTAAGTGTTTAAGGCCAGGCTGGATGGGGCTTTGAGTAACTACGCTAGTGAGAGGTGTCCCTGCCCATGGCAGGGAGGTTGGAGGCTGATGATCTTTACAGTTCAACTGTAACCATTCTATGATTCTGTGACTCCTTTTCCCATCCTTGCTTGAAAGTACTATTTCAATATTTTACCAAATGACTGTTTAATGTAATGCTCAAACAGGTTTAGAAGACAGTTCCCAATGCTATTCCTTCTCTAATAAACACCTGAACCTGCAGCCTGGTGTCTTCTGAGCAGCTCTTGAACATCATCTTCCTCTTAAATTCTTTGAGTACTGCAGGGAGAGTAAATCAGCTTCAACTGAAAGCAATAAAAGAACTTTCTTACATTTTGCTTAATTGGTAGCCAGATGGTTGGGCTGTGCTTCTCTGCCAAGAGAGACACAATGATGAGTGCCCTCCTGAGAGAGAACTGAGCCCCCGTTTCCTATTCCCTGGCTGACAAAGTGACTTGGGCGCAGAGGGACTCCTGTGGCATCATTTGTGGTAGAAGCAGAATCAGCACATGTTTTTGAAGCATGACCAAATACTTCAAGTGACAGAAGCAAAGTAGGCTCTGTGGTATTTTAACACACTGCATCAAAGCTCTTTATGACCATAATCTGCATTAAAAATGGAGTGAGATCAGAACTGGACATGTAGTTTTTCAAGTTTGTATCTTCAAATAATGTTCATATACTACATGCAGAGTATCTGATCTCAATTCTGTTTATGGTCATTAATAAAACATGTAAGTGCCAGCATTGACTGTTTTCAAACTGCTTGTTAGCACTTGTTCATTTGACAGATTTTCTGAGCAAGAGGGTACGAGAACAGTGCCACTCTTGTTTGTGCTAAAAATTTCAGAGATTATGTTATGTTAAACATTTCATGTTACAGCACAAACAATTAAGAAAATCATCTCCTTTTCACTCAGTAAATGCAATCTACTAATATTATTTTGCAGTAACTATTTCAAATTCCTTTGCTATGTTAATAACTACAGGAACATTTAGAAAAGCTATCATCATTTATAACACATATTTAATTTAAGGAGAACTAGATGTTTTTAATGGCTGCTCACATACTCCGTGATTAGACTACATATAAGTCTTAGGTAAAATTAATAAGGGAGAAATGCTGTGTTCAGAAGTTGACACAATGCAAGGCTCAGCACTTCCTCTTCTCCATTAGTTTTAGGAGCAAGCTGTCTTGAAAGCAAGACAAGGAACAAAGTCATCCTCCCTTTCTTCCCCCTTCCCACAAAACATCTTTGAAATCTTGGACAGGCCAACCAGTTCCCAGCCCAATGATGTGCAAAACAATTGTGGGGTGCAGTGTTGTGTAAGGGGGACTTTTAAAGGATTAAGAACTGAAAACAGGCTTCCGAACTGTCCTGTGCTGGTTAGCAGGCATGAAAATCCTCTTTGCACAGGAGTGTCAGGATGACAATTCCAGCTCACTGAGTTCTGGAGCCAGTGTCTAACTTCCCAGTAATCTTTCCCCCCAAAATGGTTGGAATCACACTAGTAACAAGGGAAAGAGTGGGAAGGCAAAGAACAAAACAGTAAAGCCTTCAGACGGGTTCCTGATTTAACACCCAGAAATGCATTTGTCTAGAAATACAAATAATAACAATAATAACAACAGTACTTGAGCTCAACTACTAGAATTGTGCAGAGCTGAATCAAACAGCTATGGTATCAAGGTTACCAACTAGCAACAGCCCACATCCCTTCCATGTTCTGAATACAAATGAATATTTCCAGTACTTTTGTCATTACAAATCTCTTTTCAGGTATTACTTTCCCATGCTCAGATACATTCTTAATTAAAATCAGGTAAAGAAAGCTCCAAGGGCAGCCTATAACAAAGACCCAGAACAAATTGTAAAAGCTTCAATAATTTTAAAACTGAAGTTTTTTCCAGTAGGTTTAGTTTAAGAGACTGATCAGCTGTTAAAGACAGAAGACTGTAGTTTAAGCCTCTTAGTCTTAAAAACTGAATATCTTCACAGCTTTACAACAGAATTAACTTGGCTTTACTGGCCTTATTTCAGCCAAATTACCAGTGAAATTAATCACTCTTAGAGATTAGTCCTTACCCACCACAGAATTTTGTCAGATGCTTTGTAATTGCAGATAGAACACACTGCAGCTCAATAAATACTCGGTATTACATCATAACTGTTAACTAGCTTTATCACTTTAATCTGTTGAGCCACACTCAGTCTACTATACTGCTAGCCAATCTTCACTGCATAGATTTGTGAGAAATCAGCTGAGGAGCCTTTCATTTATATTTGCTCTTAGAGCTTAACCCTACAGAGTGCCAAATGTCATCAGCTCCCAGGGAAGTCCTGTGGCATTGAGGCACTTTGTGCCCTTCAAGAACAGATCCCAAGTTATTAGCTGTACAGTCACGGGGTACCTTACTTTACTACCTGCAACAAGCTGCAAGAACAAGTAACCTTGTGAGAATCAACATTTCAGCCGAGGCGGTTTTAAAAAATCAGCAGTCAAGGGCCAACCCCTTGGGGTACTGAGCCCTTTAGCTGTCTCTGGCCTGGCTGGCTCTTAGAGCCACTCAGCCCTTCACTTTCTTGCTCAGCACTAAGCAGATTCAGCCTTCTAGGGTTAGTAGCTTTAAATGGCTGCTGAAACATAAAAAGGCTGTCAGCCTTTGTCTCCCTGTGCAATTATAATGCAGCAGTTCTTGCCATAGCAGTCATGAATGGATCAGTAGTGATTTTTCTCAAGATTGTTTTCAATTGCCCTTGAAAACTTGCCAACAAAGAGAAAAAAAAAATAAAAAAAAAAAAGCTTGCCAAGAATGCAGTGATGAACAGGAGGAAAATGTGGGAATGGTGTTTATTTATGGTTAAGGGAAAAAATAAATGGATTTTGCTAAACTGGTGAACAATTATGAAATTAATTCAATCATAATATCCTGGTGGATAGGAAGCATGTGACACTGAGTTAATAGCTTAATAGTATCATGAAACACATGATAACATAAAATTTTTTCTTGATAGTATCCCCTTTCCAACTCATATGCGTTAGATTAGACCTTAATCACATAGAAGAGGGGCAGTGGGGCTCCTCCTAGGGTCTTCCTTCCTTGGGCTGTGTGGGGTCTACTTCTGTTGCCAAAACATAAGTGCCATCCAAGACTTCCCAAGGGTATCTGAGATATCCACACGGGGCTGCAGATATTACACAGTAACTACGAAATATTTGTGCTCTTTTGAAGAGGCAGTTTACAGCCAGGCATCTGGCTGAGATGCTTAGATTTTACATAAGACTGCAGGCCGAAAGCAATGGGCTGGGATGGAGCTGGCCTCAGCCAAGAGCACATAGTTTTGGATAATAAAGTGACACAGCAACTGTCATCTCCTGGACCTCCCTATTCCTTCCAGTATCTGTTTCCAAATGTTATTTTTATCGCTCCAAGAAACTGAAATATGTGTATGATAGAAGACAGAATCAGGGAAGACTTTTTGTTACTGTAGTTTTATGTTCCCTGTGCTTGGTCCTCTGATGTCCCACAATACCAGCTGTGATGGTTTGACAGTGGCTGGCTGCCAGACTCCCACCCAGCTGCTCGCTCACTCCCCCTCCTCAGCAGGTCAGGAGAAGAAAATAAGATGGAAAAGCTTGTGAGTTAGGATAAAGACAGGGAGATCACTCAGAAATTGCCAATGCAGGCAAAACAGCCTCAACTTGGGGAAGATTAATTTAGTTAATTGCCAGTTAAAAATAAAGTAGAATAGTGAGACACAAAGACAAAACTAAAACTACCTTTCCCCACATCCCCTTTTTTTCCTAGGCTCAAGTCCTTCATTCCTGACTCTTCTTTCTCCTCCTTCCCCCTGCAAGCAATGCAGGACTTTGGGAAATGGGGGCTGCAGTCAATTCACAGAGCTTTGTCTCTCTTGCTCCTTCCTCCTCACAATCTTCCCTGGCTCCAGCCCGTGGGATACAGTCCTTCACAAGCTGCTCCAATGTGGGAGCAAGAATGACATTCATGTCTACAAGGTTGTTTCTCTCATATTTTTATTGCTCCTCTCTCACAGCTCCTATGCAGCATTTCTTACCATTTCTTAAATGTTTTCACAGAGGTGCCACCATCCTGACTGATGGATTGAGCTTTGGGGAGCCATGAGTCTGTTTTGAAGTTAGCTGGAAACAGTTCTGCCTGGCATGGTGTAGCTCCTGGTATCTTCTAACAGAGGCCACCACTGCAGTTGCTCTTGGCCTCCACTAGCAAAACCTTGCCACAGAAATGCTGTTCATCAGCATCTCCCTTAAAGAGTCATAAGTGGATATCAACTCTGAGATTAGAATATGGTTGAGCCCAGGATTATTGTGGCAGCATCTACTTATCTTGAAGTTCCAAAAAAGACCCAAGCACACCAAAACCACCAGAAAACAAGACAAAACCACCATAAATCACTTCAGGACCCTGAATAATTGAATTAATCCTCAAACTTTCAGGTCATCCCAGAAAGAACATTTTCAGAAATATCTGTCAGACCAAAAGCATTGGTTTGGATCTTTGCTTAATGGAAACTTGAACAATTATTCAATTACTGAAAGCATTTTTTACTCTATTAACCTTTCCTTTTACCTCTAAAAGGTTAAGAGACAATTTATGTAATTTCTCGATTAGGTATCTGCCTATGCTTCCTCATTGGCAGCCTCTGCTATGACCTGTGAAGGTGTCAAAAGAAAACTTGTCCAGAAGAGGCTGGAGAAATAATTCAGAAGTAAAGCATTTATAGTGTTTGTCACATATTTAGATCTTCATCCAACTGTTAAAAGAAGCTTAAGCTGAGCAACTGGGATCTACATGACAATTTTTGTCCGGCTGAAGGAGTCACTTTACAATTAAACTCACACAGATGGCTGTTTGAGTAGATCCCCTGGCTGTACACTGTCTCTTCTCCAATTTCTTGTCTCTGAAATGCAGAAAGCTCCTGGGTGGTGTAAAAGAGAGGCAGTGTTCCCTCCCTCTTTTCCTTCTGTTCAGAATCCCCACTTCTTTCACCAGAAGACAAGCTCCAAAAACTTGTCTGCCACTAGGAGCACATTGAAGAGATCTCTGTTCTCAAGGTGTAAAACCAGGCTTGAACTTTTCCTTCATTCAGAGCAATTACAAGGTATCTCTCATCGTTAGCATAATGATAATTGGAATTTAATAATCTCAATGCCTCTGCCAAATGTGAGGGGAATTAGGTGGTGGGTTCAGAAGTTACAGGCAGAGATGTTCACCTTGGCTGCTGATGGGACTACATGGAAAATGGCCCTCTTGATGACTCCAATTAAATTGCTAAGTGTGATTTTATATAAAATAATTTGCTATAAATTTAGCAATGTGATCTACAAGACAGGGCTTTGGATTGGGACTTAGGAGAACTGGAATTTCCATTTCTGCTGCAGATCTGCATAGTGAGTATAGCAAATACCTTTTCCTCCTCCTGTCTCAGTTTCTGCATCTGTTAAGCAACATCAGAGTAGACCACTTTCAGCTAGCATTTTGAAATCTGATTTCAAATGTATATTGCTATTGAAGACCTTAGACTTATTGTTATAGGGAGGTTAGCAGGCAAACCAATCTGTTTCCCTCTGAATTTGAAAAGATCTGAATTATAGTAGTCACCATTTATGTTGTAGCATAAGCTGGTCACTAGAAGAAGACTACAGAACTTTTTCTGTTTACTAACATGAACCTAAGATGAAGTTGGTTTTTATACCATTGCCACAAGTACTGTGTGACTGCAGAAATATGTAGAGTTTATTTCATAGCCATTACATGGTTCATTTAAAGGTATGAGTTTTGTAGCCCAAATTAATAGGATTATAGTTTATATAAGAACTAGTAAGGTTTGTCTAAACCTGAGGAGAAAGCTACATGTGTAAAACACTCTGTCATTCAAAATATTATTGGTTTATCAGACTTGTTTAAGTGCAGATTCTTCCTGTTTCTATTAAGATGTTTAATGTTATTTGCTTAATGTCTTAGATACAGTGCTGGAAACAATCTCAGACTGTCGAAAGGATGAAGCAGACAGCCAGAATCTAAACAGCTTTCCATGAATACATGTAATTATGGGTCATATGCAATGTTGATAACCAAGGTAAGTTTTTTCTGTGAGTGCTGAAAAATAAAACATATATGCTGATGGCGAGACTGGCCTAAGGACAGGAATAACATTTGTATCATATTGCTTTTTATGCTAAGTCCCTACAGAAAGGTTTTTAAAAAACAGTTGGTTAAATGTCTATTTTTGAAGATCATCGTCTTGGGGTATGTCTGATGTTTCCACACTGAGAGCCTTTAACTCTCATCACATACTGCCTAGATGTTAAAAATTTCAGGAGGTAACTGTCTTGTGATATTAAAAATACATGCCCAAATAGATCCACCTGGGTTCCGGTTTATAAATAAATTAAAACAAAAACACAGAAGCCAAAGTCCACATTTCAGTCTACTCATGCCATGGCTATTGGTATATTGTACTGCTACGTAGACGCATCTTACTCGGCATGAAAGGTAACATTTTCCAAGGAGTCTGGTTTGCTTTGTACAGAACAGGATGGCTCCCAACATGCCCACATTGGTGGGTTCTCTTCCCATTAACAAGAGGACATTTGTGTGATTTCCAGTATTTGGAAGTGACTGTCTAGGTTAGGTGAACCAAAATAATTTTAGTGGTCACAAGGATGTGTTTAGCAGTTATGATCTTTAAATGGGAATTTGTGTTGACAACAGAAGATTCTGTCACAGACATTTTTCAAACTGACTTAATTTTAGAAAAGTGTTAAGTATAAATGCCATTTCTAACCATGCAGGTGTATTTCAAGCGTATTGGTGATGTATAGATTTATTAATATATGTCTAAATTGTCTGGTTCCTGTACACATGGGTTGTTGGTCATCTTTGTTAGGAGCCATTAAATCCAACAGTCTGAGGGAGGCAGAGCTGCAGCAGTTCCACGTTCCTTGGTCAAGACAGTAGCACGTATATCTCACGGGCATAAATGTGCACAAACATGTGCATGTATGTGATGTACATGTATATACAGGGACAAACACACTAATTAACACAGACAGAAACACTCATGCAAACACAGACTGCCTAATCCTGTCCCCCTCTCAGGCAGTTCAGGATAAAGATCTGTTAGTTGGAAATGTCTACATATACACAATATGGATCCCTGCAATACCTGGCCCTTGGACCACCAGTTTCCCCAACCCCTGGCACCTGGACAGGCAACTGCTTGCTGTCTGCAGCCCAAGTCCATCTGCTGGTACTGAGATCTACACACGCAAAGCTCAGATGTATAAAGCTGCATTACCTTTCAGTGGGGCAATTAATTTGTGTTAGCTGAAGTTCCTCCTTGGGAGAGTTAGAAGCTACTGCGTCTATTGCTGCCTACGTGATACCTCTGGTCTCTCTGCACAGACTTGCACTGTGTAATGCCAAGATTCCCAGAGACCCGTGGGAATCCATTTCAACATCTGTACTGGGAACACAGGGAAATGCAGCACGCAATAAGTACTCAGAACATGCTGTGTGATCTGAATCACTTCTTGAGATTGTAGGAATGCAAAAAAGAAGCAAGGCATAGATCCAGATCAAAGGTGCTCCATACAAGTAGAGATAAACAACACTCTGGGTGCTCAAGACATAAGGAGTGCACTATACCTTTAGAATAAATCAGAGTGTTTCATAGTAATTTAGTTGTGAACTTTCAGAAAATAATTTAATATTCTCCACCTTTACAAGGTTAATTTTTTCACAGCCTCTTGATCACACAGATAACTAATCAACACTAGATTTAGCTTTTGAAAGCATTTATTTGCCCTCTGGTTTCTTTCAGTGCTATTGCAGTGTGTAGTTTAAACCGTCTTTAATCTACTTCAATTCTGGCAGACTGATTAATAAATATTAATTATAAAGGTGCTGAGTAGGCATTGTGAAAGAAGAGGATGAAGAGGAGGTAATGGCTGGGGAAGGGAGGGTAATGCAACAATTTTTCTAGTCTGCTATGTCACTATATATGAGCATGTCTTTGTGTTCCTATTATACCAAGTCCAGCAAGTGATCTCACATAACTAGCCTCTGACATCTGCTGCCATACAGTTGAAGCTCCCCCTCATGCATGTGTGGCACTGTCTCAGTCTCTTCTCTCCTCTGTGACCAAACCCTTATCCATCAAGGGGTTGATATCTGACTGTATCTTGCACTCAGAAAAGCCCCGGTCATGAGCATGCTCACCTCCTGCGCTCTTGAGCTAGGATTTTTCTCATGTGGCTTGATACTCTGGCTGCATCCTTGAGCTCATAAGCCAGCAATGCTTCATGCATCAGAGATTATATCACCTGAAAAGCCTTTAACACCAGGCACTGGCAGTGAGTATAGGTCTTGGTGGGAACAAATTGCTGTATTCATTTTTGTTTTCTTCTCTACATAGCAATTTTTTTATTCTTGTTTGAAGAAAAGTTAAGAACAAGAGAGTCTGCTTAATTAGACATATAACCAAACCATCAGTTTGTGCTGCTGAGAAATCAACGGTATTGTCAGCAGTAGAGAGTGCTGTGACAGAGCAGGGTCTACCTTTGTGGCAGGAAATGCCAAAGAGAAGCAAAGGCATTTGAATATTGAGGCAAAGGTTAAGATTTTATTTTCCAAGTCAGAGAAGTGAATGACGATCATGTTCTCTAGGGATAAAAGTGGATAAAATTCTAGCTAATAGAACATACTCATTCAGATCTGCTGAAAAACAGTAACAAATATTTATGGGTACGAACTCTGATTAGCAAAAGCATGTCCTTAATTTCTCCTACTTGATAAATCCAACAAATAACATGGCATATCATTTTCATATTTATTCATTGACAATATGATTTTGTGGATGAGCTGGTGGATTAGCTTCCTGTTGGTCTGACAAACCCATTAAAATGGAGCACTGTGAGAGGATAATACCTTCAACTTTGGAAGCAAAAGCCTCCACTTTTCTTTCCCCACAAATACCATGTTGTTCCTGTTATTACAGTGGTGACTGCTAGCTGGTTGCTGTGTCCCTTCTGTCGTTACTGTTCCTTGAATTTCTGGAATAGCTTCTTGTCAATTAGAAAGGTGTTGAATGGATTTAATTGCTGGTTTGAGTCAAACCAGAAAACAGTCACTCACTGTTGTCAGTCTTAATGCATCACTCTGTAAAAGCAGTTCTTCAAGGGAACGTATAATGTCAGGAATACAATCAGCATAGAATTATATGCTTCATTAACCCAAAGGCTTCTCCAATATATATGAGAGTAGGACATAATTAAGGACACGAAAATATTTACTAGAAGTCTTCAGGGGTTGTAGCTACTTATCAGTTCTGCTCATGGTAGGCTCATGCCCAGTGTCGTACATCTGTGGAGTGATTACTCTTTGTAACTCTTTCCTCTAACCCCTCATGCAAACACGTCCAGCAAGCATCCTTCTGTTTTCTATGTGAAGCCACTGAGTTGTTTTTCTGAAGTCTCACTGAGCAGAATGATACCAGTCACTGAGAAAGGTAGCATTTTTCACAAGGCACTGTTTTTCACCATAAAGAACTAAAATCCTGCAAATATTTACAATCATGCCTTAGCTCTGATACTGGAGTGGGCTTAGAAAATCCAGGTTCTTCTCTTGCTTGTGCTACAGGTTTCCTGTGTTGCCTTGGGCAAATGATTTATGACAAGAGTTAAAATTTTGTCTGGCATTTTTAGTTATCTTAGCTTAAAGATATTTAAACTTTTTTTTTTTTCCAAGGAAAGGAGCTCATTATATGCAGAAGGCACCAAATAATTTTTAAATGCTATGTTTTCCCTTCCCTCCTTCCTCTTTTTTTTAATGCCACAGTTACTGGTATTCATAATGAGGGGAGCAGCTGTAAGTGCTGAGAATTCAAAGTTAAAACCCAAATCTCTCAAAAAGCTCTGATTTAAACCTTTAAGCTTGATGTTCTCTGGGTTTATTAATCACTTTTGAACCTTCTAGTATTCATCTTGCTGGGCCTCTGCAGCCCAGACATAGCACGGGCTGTATAAATATATTTGAATCTGATAGAAGTGTACCATTGACAGACTTGCAAAGAAACAGACCCCTGAACTTCACAGCTGACTCAGTAAGCAAAAGGTTCTGTCATCTTTCTATCACATGAAGGCTTTGCTCCAGGTCATTATCTTTCCTTTTTATCTTATATACCCTACACTTTGTAGAAACCATCTTCACCGGACACTTACCTTCTATATTTTTAATGTCTTTTTCTAGGTTGTTTATTTCTTTATGAAGAAACATAGATTTAGATAGCTGCTATGATTGATTGCTTTTGTGTGTTATTACACCATAGCATTTTACTTGTGTGTTTTCAGTTTCATGGTGGATTAGAGAAAATTTTCTGTTCACTAGCAGAAGTTGGCATCTGTTCAATAATCTATCCCAGAGATATATTCACTCCTATGCAGGTGACATTCTAACGATTCCTTCAATTTTCAAAGCTATTTTGAGGCATTCCAAGTCAACTTTATTAAGCTGATGGAATGAGACCTGGGATTTAGGCACAGGAAAGCTTAGCACTGCCAAGTTTAACATATATGTTTAGCCTGCACCCTGTCATTTACAGTGCTGAGTTATGTGCCTAGGCACAGTATTTCACAAGGCTCTTAGATCCTTCTGGCTTTATCCCAAAACACAGAACCACTGGAAGACAGTTTTTATTCTCCCTAGACCCCATTTTACTGTACCTATGGGTACAACTCTGTGAAAAAGCTGCTCCTAGTCTTTATGAAATATTACATTCACATCCTGGGTAAATCTAAATTAATCCAAGAGGCACTGTCAAAAATTCACTCCTATACTTTAGCTGACAGAAAATGACTAATGATTATTTGGCAGTCATGGCATTTAAATATTGATAGTCTTTCTTAAAAGCTCTTTTATTTCATTATTTGATATTTGACTGTTTTACTTCATATAAATGTGCAAGCAATTTGCACCTAATTATGCTCTTGTCACTTAACTCCTACTTACAGTTTTCCATGCTGCTATTATGGATAACCATAAATTAAAATTATTTAGTTGCATTGGATCAACTATCTTTCTATCTTTCTCTTGCAGTTTCTTCATATCCAGAAACACCGATGAACAAAAAGTAAGTTAGTTTCTAACTAAATAAGAGTGAATTAATAATGCGAACTACTGATGAAATGGTCCAAAATGTTTCTTGCTTAAAAATGTTTAATCTGAGGCTCCTAGGTGAATCCCGATATGTTACTGAATGGAGTTACAAATAATAAAGTTCTAATATTTGACCTGATATAATAGACCTGTAGCCAAGTGTTCAAGTTAGTTAGCTCCAGGTGAGATCTCCTACCTTTCTTAATTCTTACACATTTGGGGCATTAGATTGGATTATGAGGAACACTTCCTGTCCAGAAGGATATGGACCTGGTTTGACTGAGTAACATGAGCTCAGATAGAGTGTTCCGGCCAAAGTATCTGTTTCATGAAAATAGATATTTTAGGAAATTAGTTTACACTAATTATCCATAAATCAGTATCTGCATGTACACTGAATGATACTCAGACCATAATCTCCTTCAAACATTCAAAGATATTGCTGTCCAGGTAGTAGTATCAATTTGAGCCATTACATCCACATATCAATTGTTTTGGAAGGAAGCTGTTGCAGCAGGGGTTTATATAAGGTTTTCAAATAGTATCATCAGAAATGGAAATGAAAAAATGTTCCCTTAGCACCACTGCCTAGGCCTCTCACTTGAATTTGGAAAAGGATTATAGAAAGGCAGGAGCTATGAAAAGTCACTTGGTGAATCAAATTTTGATATATCACAGTTCCCCAAATTGAGTCTTACATTGAGGCTTTAAAAAAACTTTTTGAGATGAGGAAGCATGGTAATAAAAGCACTCCATAGTCCATAGTGTTCTGGAACACTAAATTTTAGTAATGACCCATTTTATAAGAAGTAGGCAGAAATAGTAACTATTTAATAGTGAATGCAATTGCAATGAACCTGAAAAGCATATAAAAATGAGAGGTTGTGTCTGAATTTGTACTTTAATGAGTTTTCATTGCATATGAAGATATGTGCAGGCAGAAATGATACTCAGAGGCACAAAGAATGCCTCAAAAGACACCATAATAAATAAGAGCATGAATAGCAAACACATGTAATGTTAAGAAATAATAAAGCCAAGGATGATTTAGCCTGTGATCCTAAAGCACAAATGATACTCAGAGTCACAAAGGTGGCCTCAGAAGACACTGCAATAAAGAAAAACATGAATAGCTAACACATGCAATGTTAAACAATAAAGCCAAGGATGATTTAGCTTGTGATCCAAAAGCCATTGTGCTCTGTAAGAAGAAAGGGTTGCTAATTCACAGACCTAAGGGACTGTGAATTAGCTGAGACTCACCAGAGCACAGAGATGTTCCTGCTGCTGCCTAACACTGTGAGTTCTACACCAGCAGCAGAGCCTGCATCCCAGCTGGCTGAGCAACTCACTGAGCAGCTGAAGCTGAGTTCCTTGAAAAGGAAAGGAAAACCCTTGTAGTGGGAATTAAGTTTTACATACTCTTCCTGTGAAGAAACCACGTACCCATTAATAACTCAAAACAATCTACACATCTTTCAATATTTAGTTTGGGAACTGTTCACTAGGATGACTGCAAGTGATAACTGTTGGGTGAGGTACCTTTATTACGAGTTTGTGAGTGATCTAACATCCCTCCATGACTTTTGTATGTCAGAACTGCAGGAAACATGCATGGTGTGTTTGTGTATGGCATAAGAGTTATGGCCTCTATCCCACTTTGTATTTGCCAACACAATACTATAAGCCCTACTGTGCCCTGGTGCTTTATTCAAACTGTGTTTCCCACAAAAGCAACAACTAGCAGTTTATACCCTTCAGAAGTGTTCTGTAGTTTAGTAGATAATTAGCAACATGGATAGCTATTTTTGCTTTCCAACCATTTTAGAACAAAGATGTAGAAGCATTCTTGCACATATTTTCCTGAGCATAATCTTTGTTTCAGAATTTGGACTGCAAAGAGCAGAGCAACAGCTACTCCCGTGGTATTTCATGGTTTCTATTTCTGGTTGACATTGACAAGTGCAGAAGCATGAACAGTGCACTTTTACATGCTCTTTGTGATGAGACCTGATGTAGCACCTTCGGGGAGGTGGTTCCCAAGGCGCTGAGATCAGTACCTGTTGGGTCATGCTGCAGCTCTCACCTAGCTGAGCTCTCCTCCCGTGGAAACCAGAGTGTGGTAGCGGGTGTGCATAGATGTGCCTTGTCCTGAGGGGGAGGCAGGAGGCAGCCTCAGCCTGCAGGCAAAACCGCCTGGAAACTGTCCAAGTTCCACAGGCTGATGCTGCTGCCTTTAACTGAAGTGTGATGAATAATAAAATCATGTAAGCACAGAAATCATAAAACACTGCAGGATAAAGAAGAAATAAAACAAGCTCAGAGAGATCTGGGAGAAAGAATTATTAAAATGAAAAACAAGCTTCATTTGGTATGTAAATCAATCCGAATCTGCATTTGCTTTCTGTCTTAAAGCAGTCTGTACTTAGAAATATGCTGACTGTTGTTTGTTGCTGATGTAGGAGTCAAGAGAAAATCTAGTTAATACCCTGACATTGCAAAGGTGATATGGCTAAGAGTTTCATTTAATGAATCAAAAATATGAACTTGGTCCAGTGATACTCCGGGAGCTTTTATACAGTCCATGTTACATACGAGAACATCTCCCACTATCCCAAAATCCAGCTGCAGGTTTGAGAAGGGGAGAAAGTTAAAAGGTTTGAGCCAGTCTCAAATAAAAAATAATAATTAAAAAAAAGGTACTTACTAACAGAGTGATTATATTTTGTATATATATGTTCAGTTGCTTATAAATTACCATAATAGTGTAATAGAGTATTTTATAGGGTCACGGGTACCATTACTGGTTTACATTTAAAAGGACCTTCTGAAATGTAATTTGCAGGATATATGGCTTTTAAAGACATTTTCTGCTGAAGGTCTTCCATGTCATCTGCAGATCACTTCCATGTCCTTTGCTTATAATACTTCTTGCAGGTTACATTGGAATAGTTTATGATAATTGAGCATATCACTTTCAAGCAGCTACTTTTTAAATGTCTTTTAAATTCACCTAGTCTAATCAAGACTGTCACCTTTCAGGACAGAAGAGGGCTGAATTACCAAAACAAATTGAAAACATTCAGATCAAATTAGCAACAGACAAACAAGTAAAATGGACGTAAAAAGTGATGGCATCACACAGTTGGATGGCTGCATGAATAGCTTTAGGAAGAGAACCCGAGTCTTTAATAAGATACACAATATTTACAGGGACAGGGGATTGTCATGAAGACATCAGGCTGCCCAGATTTTAACGGAATGCGAGTTAGATATTGAGGAACCATGTTGTAACTATTCTTTAACATGCTTCTTTGAAAGGTAATTTGATATGAAATCTGGAACAACACCATGCAATGGTCACTGCAGAAACATTTCCCTGTTGAGTTAATTAGCTAATGGATGAAATTAGTTAACGGACAGACTAAATAATTTGCTAGATGTAATTTAATTACTAATTATGCTCACAATAATTTTCATAATTTCTGATTCCATTCCTTTCAATATTTCTTACTGGGTTTTAGCTGCCCTCAATGAATGCCAGGAAATTCAGAATAGTGGTTAATTATTGTGGCAAGGCTATTTTCCAAGTTGCAAAGAAATGTACACAGTACTTATCATAGAGTTTATTGCCTGCTGTCACAGGATTGAGACCTGGATTTATGTCTTGGGATTTATAATTAAAATAAAGAGTACCTTAAAGCATAAGAATGCAAAGATAAAGATGTACACCAAAAAGATGTATTCCATTCTATGATGCAACCTCTTAGGGACAAATTCATATGACCTAAATTTTACTGAAACCCATCCAACGCGGCTACTTCTTTAGCTGCCTTCTTCTGAGAAGCCTAACCAGGGAAAATATTGGTAAATCTCAACAAAACCTTCATAGAAAAACAAATCTAGATATGCCAGCATTTTAACAAATGGCTTTCAGCCTGTGTTGTTGCTTTTAAGAATCTCCATCCCTCTTAATCAATAAGCTTTTTGACTACTCTCTGTTTGCCAAGTTTTTGACCCAGAGTGGCCAGAAATGCAGGATACTGTGAGCAGACACTCTAGGTGACAAAATCTGGGAAAATTACCCTTTCTTTTGCTAGTCCTCTTTCTGTGAGAATCAGGTGGCACTGAGATGACCCCTGAAGCCTCACAGTGAATTATCCTGTTGTAATAAAGTTTATAACAGCAACATGTAGCCTGATATGCCTGTATGCCAATAATGATATGTTCCTTCTCTTAGGATAATAAACCATATAAGTTGTCATGTATTATCCCCTCAGGTCATAACAGAGATGCAACATTCACTGCAGAGCTGTCTATAGATTTCTTCCACAAATATTTGCAATAGAGAAGGTGAATGTCACACTGCTTGACAGCCCCTTTTTTCATATAAAAACGCATTTCGCAAGAAGCAGAACATTCACAACTTCCATTGATTTCAATACAAATTAGAAATTCAGCTTTTTCACAGAATTGCATGTAATAAGAGGTTGTGTCATTTCTCACAGATGCTCTGCTATTAGTCTATGAATAGCATCAGTTGAAAGACTGATCTTTACTAACACTGAACTGCTCCAAAATACATTTTAAACATTGGCAGTATGAATTTAAAGTTTTCTCTGAAAAAAATCAAATGTCTTCAAACTTTTTGTACCTCTGCAATCCCAGAAACTCACAGTGAAATCACATACAGACTTCTCAATGTACCACTAATCACAGTGATTCTCCTGACCACATACTGACCACAATGGCATGATGTCCTTTTTGCATGGCTCTCTATCTTTTGATAATTTTTCTTCCTTCTCTCTTAAATATATGATTGTTAGCATCATTTTGCTTACCCCTTCCCACTTGCCATAGAGTAAGTCACACTTACATAGGACTTTTCCAACATTCTTTTGGAGGCTTGTGCCAAGACTATAAGTGTAGAGGATTCACAAAGTAATTTTACTCTCTTCCCTTCATACCAGAGGCATCAGACACTCTTAATCTTTGCTCCTTCTGCAGTAATATATAACTTATGGCTTTATTATTACATGTTCTTTTTCCATTATCCAGTGACATGACTAGTAAACAGCATAATCAGAAAGCTATGGAACAAACTCTAACTTGTTATGAGTTCATAAGTCTAGCCAGAACTACCTAATTAATCTTGGGTTAATTAATCTATCTAATTAATCCTCCTAAAATAGAGCTGACTGTAGTATAAATTGCTCAGCTAAGTAAGATATCAATAACACTTATGGGCAAGCCTTTATTTTTATTTGCAAAGAACTCCTTATTTTATTTTATTTCATTATTTTTTTTTATTTTTTAAAATAAATAAAAGCTTCACCCACCTCCATTTTATTTTGGACAACATGTAAACCTGTAACTATCCTTGACTCACATGCCTGTGTATTGTCTTGACACTCCAGCTACAGATTCTGAAAATGAGCCATTAACACAAGTCTGAAAACATCCACAGCTTTCATAGTTTGCGACAGTTGCCAAAGGAGGTAATGTAAAGAAAGTATTCAAATGCCAGTCTGCCAGAATGATAACTGCAATCACAGCATATGTCTGTTAAACGTCAATTTAGTTTTCAAGCTTGGAGTCGATCCTCCTCATGTATCCAAATATGGATAGATGAACAAAATGGCATAGAAGCTTTGGGAAAACCATAACACAGTTTTTGCCAGTTCACCTCAGATAAACTTGTTGACACACAACAATGCTTTGAAATATATTTGGAAATAGATGGGCATTACTTAGTCATATGCAGAGAATTCTGCTCGTTAATTCATGCAAAATTATCAGTTATATTTAACTAACTAATTAAAACTCTTGCCTCCTGTTACAGAGCCGGAAAGGAGAACTAATCTCTCTTACTGCATGTTGATGTTAAGGACACTGTGTCACAGAGCCATGTGGAGGTTTGTCTCATGTTAAGCAATACCTCTACACTTCCTGTGGGTTATTGGCTTTTGTAAACCTGCAAGTATAATAGTGACCTGTTTCAGAACATGGTCCAAAACAACTAGGAAAATTTGAGGTAAATACCAGTTTGTTACACACCTCTGAGCAAGGTGTGGCGTTTAAACTGGACCACCTTGGGATTTGAGCAGAGGGCTGCTAAAACTCAAACACACCTCTGAAGTGTAAAGTCTTTTTTCTGATAGTACAAATTCACTGTCAACCAATCCCAGCAGAAGTTTACCACTGTTCTCTTGCTAGGCTAGCTGGTGGTACAGAAAGGTAGCCAGAACTCTGTTTCTCAGCCATTTCCTTCCCCTATAGTGCTACTTTCTTTCATGCAGAGAGTATAGCTATATGCCCATACAGTACAAGTAATTTCATCTCTTATTTTGGAAAAATTCTAGACTCATATGCACACTGCAATAGTGTAGGCTGTGGAAACTTGTATGTCAGCTGTTAAGGCTGCCTGCCTGCTCCAGACGGACAGCAAACAGTCTTATTTCTGCATTTCTAGAGTCAAACTGCAGACAGTCTCACAGCAGGTTTATGATCTGGCCAGCAGCTATGCCAGGAGCTAAGGTAAGTTTCTATAACCCTCCTACTGTCACCATCTCTGATCTAGTCATGGGCCTGCTCTACTGAGTGTTCCCTAATACAATTTTTTGAAAATGAGCTGAATTGGCTTCCTAATCTGTGTAAGCAAGTGGAAAAGAGAAGTTGAAGAAGGACGCTGACTTCCTCTTGCTTCATTTGCCGATCTATAAACCAAGTCACAAGTAGTCAATATCATGCTTATGATATTCTGCGGCAGAACCTTATTGCATAAAAAAGCACAAAGCTACTTGACCAATTTTAAAAAATCCCATTTAGTAATTCTCAGCTGAAAGCAATTTGGCAACCCAGAGCAAAGTCTATTGGACTAAAAAATAAAAAGAAGCTCTCAGTAGCAAATCAACTGTGTTGTATTGAAAGTATTTCTCAAGTTACATATTCTGCTTCACTTTTAAAAGTAGCTGTTTACTAGAAGACATGCAGGTTCAGAGACACTAACGATTCGTGCAACATTCAGCCCATCAGTAGCTATCTCGGCCTCTAATGGGCCTTTAAAAGCCACTTCTTTCATTTAATTTCATATAGAAATGGTGCATAAAAATACTCTCCCACAGAACACATAGTGACAAAAAACCTAATACATTGTACCAGACTGGCAAAACCATTTGGGTCTCCTTGACCTCTGAACCAATATGTCCTATGGGGTATTCTGCAGTGCAGGAGGAAAGAAACTAGTCATTCTGATAAAGTTAAGTATTTCTGACAAAGTCATGGTGAGCTCTTACACAGGGTTGTGTAATCCATTCTTGTGTGGCTGAGTTCTTTTCATACAAATCGCAGGAGCCAACAGATATCTTCCCGGGGATCAATGCTAACTGAGGTTGAATGAAGACTTTATTTGGCTCAGGGGCATTTAACAGAATTGTTTCTCTTTGTTCTTTTGTTTGAGATTGCAAAAAGAAGCTGTCTCTTGTTTATACCGGGACTGTCCCCTGTCTGGGGAGAAAGGTCCTTCCAAGAAGATGATGACATAGCAGGTTTTATTATTTGTATGTGCTTTATTGTATTTAAATCAGGTTATTGCATGATTATCTTGGGAACAGTGCAAAATTTTCATACAGTTACATTTCAGCAGTGTACTCTATAAAGCATTAATAAGTTAAATGAGAATAAAATGTATACATTTTGCCTCAAAAAGATGTACTCTGCTCCATCAGCTGTAAACACCCTCCCTCCATTTCCTTTCAGAAAAAGTTGAGAGAGAGGGGTGAGGACAGGAAAGCACTGTGACAGATCCCAGAGCAGACTTGTAATCCTGCTGCCTTCCTACCTCCTATTAGTCTGGAAGCTGCTTGAAGCTAACACTTCTTTTTCTATAGCATAATTGATTACCCATGAAGAAGCAGAGCTGAGATCTGAGTTAGAGACTTTAGAAACCTTGTTTTCCCAAGTAAGAAAGGCTGCAGTGTGAAAGTTTCTGCTCTCTAAACTGAATCTGAAGTCAGACAGGTTCATCACTCACTTATGAATTGCTTTTATGTTCAAGAGGAAATTTAAAAATAATAGACAAAGTAATGGTTCTTAAATTAATTCTTAAATTAATGCATACTTTGAAAGCATACAACTGCTTCAGAAACAGTAAGAGGAAGACAGCACTGTGACTTCTGTGTAACATTAGCTGCTGGGCTGTTCCTCTTCAAATTCAGATAAGGCTAAATAAAAACAATACTTAGATGAGGACAGCCCTTGTTTTATTGTTTATTGCCAGGGAAAAGCAAAATCCAAACAAAATTCAAATACCCTTTTCACCCCATGGAGTCCAAATCTATTCAAGTACTCAAGACAATTAATAACAATGCAAACCAAAATTAGGATAAATTAAACCATAAATCATGATATTCTACATAATGTGATCAAATAACTTTTAATATCTCATCTAGGAACTAATAAAAAACCAACAACATCAAATCAAGTATTTTGTGTTTTCTGAAGCTATTGCTAGCTAAAAGTTTATTTGAGTATGTTCTGCCAAATATTAATGAAATCAAATGCCTTTGCTGCTCTGCACTTGTCTTCTCTGTTTACAGTGTATCCAACTATATGGTTAAAAAAAAAAAAGGTTTCAACAAGTAATTTATTATCCTTTAGATAGTGTTGAAAATACAAGGGGGGCACTCTAAATGTTCAGATAGCGCCATAAGGGGATTACAAGGAATGACGACTGATGGCTTTGATAATGCCATTGTAAAAAAACAAAAATCTGCCAGCATTTCATAAAGTGAACAGTCCCTGTGTACAACTATCAGACAATCTTAATAAGAGTGTTTTCTTGCCTAGTAATTGATTTATTTTACAGAAATAATGCATTAAAATTTTACAAGGTTCTCCGTCATACCTTTGGACTTTAACTGAGCATAGGCATGAACAGGATGAATTTTTTTTCTAAGTTATAGTATTGCAAAGGGTGCATTCCAGTTGCTGAAATGTTTTTTCTTTCTGACAGTGTTAGACATATACCTAGATTATATAATTATTCCTATCTTTGGCAGAATTCCTGGTTCCATTCTGTTTTCAAGTGTCATTCCTGTTTTACTGAAGTTAACGTGTGCCAAGGACCACAATTAACTTGCATTTGAATCAATAATTTTAAAAGCATACAAACATAAAAATAATGTCAAACAGTCATCCTCCTTTCAAGTCACTCCTCACTCCCTCCACGCCTTCAGTATATAGGTATAGCTTATACTATTAAACAATTTGCTATGTATCAAAACTACATTAGGAAGTTTAAGTCCATTCTACCTTCCCTATTGTTCTCTCAGGGACTTTTAACAAAGAACCTCTATTTTGAGTTTTCAGGTATACACTACCCTTAAATTACCAGACCCTTTGGAAGCTAATTTATGTTTGAGTCAATATCATACTAATTTAAAGTTTCTTGTAGCTTGCCCTAAGCAGAGTTGTCAAGTGGCATCTCAGAGCAACATGACCAAACTGTTCCTGTCTAACATCATGGAGGTTCCTATACCCAAACATATGACAGTGTTATCTCACTATCTGCCAATAAGGAATTAAGCTAAAGACCTGACAGACATTGGTATGGCTCCTTCCTTGTCCCCGGTGCTCCCCTGACTCCTTGGAGTGTTTTGCTTTATATAAATACTGAACAGCAGCATTTGTATAAATAATCTGATGGAGGCAAACCTCCCAGGAGTCATTTGACAGTCAAAGAACTCCTGGGCAATATGAAAGGAAAGGTTATAGGTACAGCTGTGGATTCATTCCCTAAGGACTTTCAAAGCTCCAGCATCCTACACACAAACTTATCAGTTACTCATTAGTCCTTCTGCCCCTCTTCCCATTGCTGTCAGAAAGTATGCGGTTGTTTTGGTTTGTTTTGCTTTTTTTCTTCAAGGCTGTTACATTTCCAAAGAAAGTTTCTGTTTTTATAAAACATTACCTTTTCAAAAAGTAAAAAAATAATCGGGATCATCTCCTCTCACAAGCATCTTTCTAAAACCCCATTGCATTTGCAACGGCTCCAACTTTGTTACCTTCTTATACCTGCTCCATTCTGAAGCTGCTTATCTGTAAGTGGCTCCATGGACCATAAGTGTCTCCTTTCTCTCAAGCTGGCTCAGGGCCAGTCCAGCTTCTTAGTGCAGCAGTATGATAGCCAAGATAAGCCACTATCAGCCTGTCTTACAGCAAAGCCTTCACTAATTGCTTTACTTTGGAAGGACTCCATCTCCTTGCCATCCCATATGAAATTTTGGAGACTGGTTTGGCTAAAAAAATATTCCCCAAGTACATATTGTGTGGCACATTATACAAAACGCTGCCTGTTTACAAACATTTTAATTAGATATAAGAAGAAAACCCAAGTGTTCCAGAAATGTGCATATGCAAACACACATTTAACACAATTCATCCTATATGAATTAATTCTTTCTAAGTTCAATACAAGGGTTCTTCTATTCTCTTTGCTTGCTATAGACAAAAAAATATTGCAGCTCTTTCCTGTATAAAGGAGGTCATTCAGAGCTGCTGCTACTCTCACCATAGAGCAATCATTCCTTTAGTGTCAAACCTCCACGTATGCTGAGCAAAAGCTACCAAGACAAAGCAATGTGATGAATTCTTATGCAAATTCCAACACGCTCTCCTTTTTCCTCTAATGCCAAGTGGTTCACGTACTGTATGTCAGGAAACAGAAAGCTATAGCTGATGTTATAATCATGATGGCTTAAGAATATATGTGCAGGAAAACATTAACTCTTTTTGGACTGAAAGATACAGCTGAATAAAAGTAAGCTTTCTGGCATACGAGCTATTTTTATGGTCTGGAACAGAAGTAGCAAGCTCCACTGGGAGGAAGAAAATCCTTGGTAGCTGTGAAGTGGAAGGGGATGTTTGCAAAACAAGAGGTGAGAAAGTAGCTAGCTCCTGTGGTTAGAAGAAATAGATATTTATCACCTCTAGAGCAATGAAAGATTGATTGTGGGAAAATTATATTGTGTGATAAAATCCACATCTTGATTGAGTCTGTGATTTTAATATCTCCCAGACTTATATTTTAAAGGTATTTGCAGGCCTGAATCACAGCAAGGCTTCCTTCACTTGAAACTGATTTGTTACGATGGCAATTGTTTGCTTTATTGAGTCTTTCAGGGTGCATAACACAATAGGGTTTGCCCACACATGTTCCATGAAAGCATATGATGCACGGAATAAGGGACATATATATTCAGTGACATGAAAAATGGATTATGTAAGGAAAAAGAATGCACAGGAGCCTGGGAACATTGTGTATTTCCCACAGCTGCTTTCTGGATAACTCCGCAGAAGGTGTGCTAACAGCAAATTGCCTTCTGCCTCTTTTTATGTATTTCTGTACTTAGAATTCTGGTTTTTCAGTTTAACGCTGCTTAGATCTATCCTTGCCTGCAAAACCAGCTATTGTTTTGTTAAACCAAAAAGGACTCTTATTTTCAGTTAAAACTTCTGTTCAAAATGGAAAATTTACCTTAAATACAGGTGAGTAAAATCTATTGAGTGAACGCCTCTGTAATGTAATGTCTTGAAATCTGTAAACTCAACTGAAATTGTTATCCCAAAAGTCCTTGAGTTTATCATCACACTTAAGATAAAGGCTCTAAAAAAAAAAAAAGAAAAAAAGCATGTGTTACAATTTGGTGCTTTCCAACTATATTAGTGATAATTCTCCAGTCATTTGAAAAAATTTTGCTTGACAGGATCTTCATTTCTGTCATTCCAAGGTGCGTTTGGGATGAGGTCCCCGGGTTGTGTGTTTCTCCTAGCTGAACACAGCAGGAGTACCAGTGCAAGATTATTTCCTTCTTTTGCAGGTCCACCTTTATAGTCCATCTTATCACTGTCAAGGTCTTGAAGGTAAAAAACTGTGAGAGTTAAAATGAGTAGAGTGGGATGAGAGAACAGTAGCTATACATGACTGCACAGCATGGCTTATGCGCAGTGAAGAGTGAAAAGATGGAAAGACAAGACATAACCATTGTGTGAGCCAGAGTCCAGAATGATGTTGAGAGAGCAGGAAAAACTGGACAGTTGTGTAAGAGGGTAATCCTGGTGTTCCTCCATAAATCCTTTTAATATTGGGCTGGATCTTTTTCTTTTTGTCTTTTCTAACATGTCTTTAGCTCTTCCTTTGATTGGAAATTATTGTTATAAAAGTTCTGTTGTAAAAGTCAGTGACTTTATTTTTGTTTTTACAGTTGAGCTTTACCCCGGGATGTCAAAAATGGCTAGTTATCTTTGGAATAGACCTGGTTGCTACATCAAGGGTGTAACAAATTAACTTTTGTGGTTTTATCCAGTTGAAATCTTTTCACAGGCACAGCTCCAACTAAAGCAAAGGAGTATCACCCACTGGATGTCTTCAATTCTAATCCAAAATTGAGAGGTTAGTTCTGACTGGGTCACCAATTTACAGTATCAAACCCAAAGAAGTTGCATGAAAAAAATGCTGCAACTGCATTACACATGGTATCCATAGTTTGCCATTTATGCCATTTAAAGTCTGCTCGGCCTTTTTTTGCCAAATATCATTTTACCAAGAAGCTCCATGGGGGATTAAGTAACACATGCTGTTCTATGTGCACCATAGATCTGATATAAAAGCTTCTGTAAATCACTTTTTACAAGGGCTTGCTGATGCACCCAGCTTTAGTGGGTGATATGGCAATGCAAATATCCAGAATTAAGACCTGTGAAACCATGGCCTCAATATCCAATGCTTTTCTGGTATTAATAATAACCATGAAAACTTAGTAAAAGTTATGAGGGCGCTTAAAAAGCATTACTTAAGTGGAAACCTTCCTAAGGCATAAAGATTAACACAAGTTACTCAGCTGGCTATCAGACTGTAGGTTGCCTGACTTTCTTTGTACATTTGAAAATCTGTTGTTAATCTGAACAAGGTTGCACTTCAAATACAACACACGGGGAATAAACCAGCAGCTACAAAAGCTCACAGTTAAATGTGCAGCAAAATCCCCATAAGGATTATGCTTATCAAGTGCTCTTTTCCACAGCCTTGAATTGCACATTTCCATTTTAAATTCAAATTTAAAAATACTGTGAATCTATGTACTTATAGCTATATACATTATGGGACAAGTAAATGCTTGCCACAGATGTATGTTTGATGTTAATTTTGTTAGCTAGATCCCCAGGGAAGGCTATTTCGAAACAGTGCTGTTTTCACTGAAACATCAAAGCTTTTCCATTTCTTAAAAATAACTCTCACTGCAAAGCCATGATAGCTTAGTTAAAGTGTACGTGAATGTGTGTATCTACCTTGTAGCACATGAATAACTTACAAATATCAATTTGTAGATCCAAATGTTATATGCTACACTACAAAATCCCAATCAGAATCACCTAATTTATTCTGTTAACTGATTCTTCAGCTGTAAAGTTTGAGAACTATGCAAATATTACCATTTTTATGAATCTAAGATTTTGGGGGGAGAATCCTTCCATGGGACATTACTCTAGGTATCTAAACTACAAATATACTTCTTTGCCAGGGTGTTAAGTCACTCTGATTTCAGGTGAATATAAATATACCTGATCTAAGCATTCCATTTGTAGATGTTCATCTGGAAAATAAAACAGGATGGTCATATTCTCATAGCCACACGATCAATAGATAAAGACTATACTCAGATATTTTTAATGTAAAAATAATAAAATAATAGCCATAGATTTTATTAAATTCCTCAAATTTAAATATTCATCAGAAGATTTCTTTTCTCATTCAGGAGAAAATTCATCCACAGTCAAAAAGCAGGCTCCTGCTGGGCCTCAGCTCAGTGGGACAAACCAATAACCCTTTTGTTTTGCTTAAAGGTGAAGTAAAGCTTCCTTTTTTATCATGTGGAGAGGGATGCACTACAATCTGACCAACATTGTGTTAATGAACATGCCTTTATGTTGTTAAAATATCAGGTTTTAATATTTCTTTTCAAAATGTTCTAGTGAGAAGATTTGGTGTGGTCTAATAAACCAATCTGGAATTCAAGGAAATATATTATGATGGTAGTAAATATGTAAAGTTTGAAAATGCTCACATTTAGCACTTTTTAATTGTAATAAGCAGATGCTTATGCTAGAAATGACATCCATTTCTTGCTTGCTTCAATCCTGATATGACTGCAAATATGATGTTCATTTGACAGCTAACATGTACAGTATCACTATTTATATCAAATACCTTTCTGTAGAGGAAGCTCCCTGGAACTTTTAAATGATCACTGCTAAAACAGAAGACTTTTAATCCTGAAGTCCCCATCCTGCAATTTGCAGTAAAAGTCAGGATAGCTGATCTGGATACCAGCTGTCTCTTTTCAATGAGACAACCATTTGGGATACAATTTTCTGTACTTATATACAGCTATCAATTATTCACTGCCACAATAGGCCATTAAAGACTCATCAATCAATGATTCATGTCTAGTAGTTATTTTAAGAAGTCCAAAAGGAAATCTCCTACAGAAAAAAAAAATCTTAATAGCTCCTAAATTCAAGAAAGAATCTGCCTATAAGAATAATCATCTCCAATGAAGTAATGAATTAAATTTTTGGGAAGACGTCCAAAGGGTTTCAGTACCTAGACCTAGATGTTAGAGCCAGGCAGGAATGGGAAGATGACAAAGCAGGGTGTCAACTGAAAAGAGTTCTGAAGTCAGCTAGAGGAGAAGCGCACTGAGCCAAGTCACTGAATATAGCTATGTATGAAACACGGTCAGGAGAGAACCAAGGTTCAGGAAACTGGTCAAGCCGCGATGCACCAAGCTGAAGAGCTAAACAACAGCACTGAAAGAGCCTGGATGAAGGCCAGAAACCTGAAAACTTGGAGTAAGACAGGGCCAGAGAGATGGGAGAGACAGGGATGAATGATGTTGGACAAGCTGGTCACCACAACAATCAGTGCTCTGACTGGAGTAATCAGGGATCAAGAATCAGGTGTGAAGAGACAGAAGGCAAGAGCCAAAAATTAAGACAGCAAGTGGAGGAAGAAGAGAAGCCTTAACCAATATCAGAAACAAAGGAGGAGATGCAAACAGGTATGCAGATGGGAGATGCAGACACAAGGGAAACAAGAGCCTGATGCACAGCAGTAACCAAAAGGAACAGCAGCAATGGACAGGATTGTCTCATGCCTCCAATAAATGGGGCAAACCACCAGCCAGCCTCAGGACCAGTCCTTAGGATACCTGGCCTCCCAATATTCCAGGCTACCCAAAAAGATGGCAATAAGCACTGTGCCTGGAGCTAGATAATGTAGCTGAGGCTAAAATAACTGTAAATAGGTAGGATTTGAGATTTCTCATCACAAACTAGGATTACAAAAGAAGTAAAAGCTACTTTGGTAATCGTCGCACTGAAGTTTCCTAGAAGTCAAATAAATACAGAGCAAAGGACTGTGACTTGATTAAAACCAATACTGCAGTATAGCCAAAAGAAAACATTTTTTTCTTTATGAGTGAGATTGTTTAGTACTTTTTTTTTTAAAAAGGCATTTACAGATTTTGTAAGTGGTCACTATACATTTCAGGTTTTAATAGAATAAAGTTGTGGCAGTACCTGTGCCTGTGTTGGTGCATGTGTGTGTATCTATGTATACATGTATGTATACAGTCAGTTTGTTTCCACTGCCCTCACTAGGTCTAATCCAAATCATTGCATAATTATGTCTGATCATACACTGACAGTTGTTCTGTCTACATAGAGCCATCAAAGAATATTAGGAACTGTGATATTTCACATAAGCATTTTCCAAGCTATTTTTGTCTCACAGAAATTCAGCTGTCCTCAGTTCCTGCTTATTAGCTTCAACACAGAGCTGGACTGACACAGATATATTGGTGATGGTTCTTAAAAGTAGCTCAAAGTATTACCCTTTCCAACTCTTATCTCTTCCATGCAGCTCAAAGGAAACATTTGGACACACTGGTATCCCAAGATTTGAAAAGGTCACTTGAATAAAATTGGTACCATGCACTCCCTGACACCGACTGAAAAGCAGATTACTTCTCAAAATAACTACCTGCTATTTCTTTTTAATCAATAGCAAATAGCATCTCAAAGAAAGCTCCTCAGTAAGTATGAACTAATTATGGACATTTTTCAACTAATTTTTAATTTTCAGAGAATTACAGCAGTAGGTGATTATCATCTTGATTGCCTTAGAAATTAAAAGAAAAAAAAAAAGTAGTAGTAGTGGAAACCCAAATCTTACAATTTGAATAAGTATATTTAATCAACCCTTTTACTGGACTAGATCCAATTATTGATCAGACTTTTCTGGAATCAGTAAACAGTTTTTAAAACTACTGCTCTAGAGTGACAGCATATCAATCTTTTAAGAACATGTTTTTATTGCATTTCAATCAGCTCAAGGTAAAAACAGAGGCAAGAATTTTATGATGAGATCTCCAATACTTCTGGACTGACTAGTCTGAATGACTTTGCTCATAAAAGATGGTAAGTATTGGCAGTGATGCCAGAGCCCAGTTTGCTGTAGATTCCATATGTAAAACTTTAAGTCTTATATAACATGCTCAAAACAAGGAGGAAAAAGATCACATTTAAAAAATAAATAATTTCTTCAGACTATCTTGTGTGATATCTATGTAAGTGGGAGAACATTTCTCCTTAAACTCTTCATAGGTCTATGCAAGCCTGTCTACAAACTGATAAACTGATTCACAGGGATCTAAAATAGATTATCGGGTTTTGGGAGATGAAATTCATATAGAATTTTCCAGAGTGTCTTAGCCTTACTTTAAAGTAGCTAAGATGTGTTTAAATAGCTGTGGTTTGTGAAATGTCATGTGTGTGTATACATATATATATATATGTGTGTGTGTATAATATACGTAAGCCATATTTTTATCTCTATAGATAAACCATTATCTATTATCATTATAGATAAATGAACAATCCATTGTTCATTTAATGGATTAACTTAATGTTGATAATAAAAGGCATTGACTAATATGCAGTTTCTTCATTTTTTGAAATAGATTTGACTAAACTTTCAAGCAAATTTGCTTACTAAAGTAGTTTGGGAATATAAAATCTTTGTGTAGCTCAGAAGTGGTACAAAAATCCTTATAAAATCATTTTTTACTGGAGAAATTATTTAGAATGCTCAGCTGTGAGGCTGGATCAGTTATCTGACAATTTACTATTTCTTCTGATAGCATTAATTGCTTGAGGGCTATGATAGATATGGATAAGACCGATCATTAAAACTTAAACGCAAGAGAACAGCAGTATTACATCTGCCAAGGAGCTACTGACTAGCTGAATGATCAGAATAGGTAGCAATGACATTCACTGCAATAAAACCAGAAGGGAAGAAGTCAAACTATGAATCCTTCACAGTAAATATTGTATTTTCCCAGTGTATTCAAGCTAGCAATGAAACAACTGGTATTTCCAATACTAGATTTTATCTTTGACCATATGGTACAGCTTGCAGAAGTAATTTGGCAGAACCTGATGTATTTTTTTATGTGTGCTTGCTAAATTCTTTCTTGATACAGGCAGATGCCAACATTAAAAACTTATCACTGGGTGCTATTAGAGTATGTACATTAGCTAGACATTAAAAAACTGAACCATTCTGTATTTCTCTCAATGAATAAAAATTAAATTCACACTGCTTTAAATTCATGGCCACTAGCCTTTGTACAGGATAGTGATAAATTACATATGCCTGAGCCTGTAGTTCTACACGAAAGCTTCTCATACAATCTGAACAGAGGATCCCTGCTGATTATTGTTTTGGAAAGGAATGTGATTTGTGGGTGGATGAGCGACAGCTTGCGTGGAAAAGCAAGAGGCTGCTTTCAAGTTCAGAGAGAGAAGGACATTTCAACTCTGCCTGAGCCACACTGCTGTGTAACTGGCAGAAATAGAAATGACTCATTGCACAGACTGATGCTAAACCAGTGTTGATAGTTGTATCAGAGAAAACATTTCTGGATGTTTGTTTCAAGAAAATGTGACTTTCAGTACCTTATAACTCGCAAGTACCAGTTTCTCATAAAAAGCAAAGCTGATGATATCTTGGATTTTGGCTCGGTTGAAAGTGTTAGTAGCACTTTATTTGCTACTGCTGTATGCAGTAGTGATGGCTCCTTATCACAGGCAGATTAACTTGGAATAGCTGATGCAGCTACTGCCCCCTCTGCCTCCCCCAGCCTTCTGCCATCCCTCTAGCAGATACTAAATACAGTGTCATGAATCAGAGTCTGGATCCAGAGCCACTAAATTCAACAGGAGTCATTCCTTTCCCTCCAGCAGGGCTTCCTCTGCTACCTCCCTAGGAAGGCCATGGAAAGATGCCTCCCTGCTTCCCTGGATCCTGTTGGTACTGAACACAGTCCATCAAATCTCAGCATAGGCAGCTACAGAAATAAGCAGTTTAGGCAATGACTGTGAGGAAGTGGATTGCTAGGGACATCCTCACAAACCCTAATGTCACCAGGCTTTCTTCTGTGCCTGGCTCCATGCAGAGCTGGAGTGCAGCGAGGAGGGCCTGGCTGCTAATTCCCTGGTATTGACAGTTGCTGGACCAGTGACAAGCTCATCATCCAGAGAAAAGAAAACATGTGAAGACAGAAAAGTTTGCTCAGTCCTAATGGGGGCTTCTCCTGATGAGAAAAAAAGATGCCAGATTGATATCCTACTTTCGAAATGATTTTGCTCAAATTTTACCTGGAATGCTCTAAATATAAGGAATTTTTTGTAAATTCAAGGTGCTTGTTTGCTTTTACTTTACTGAAAGTCACAATTTTACTTGATATTTAGAGATTAAAATTCTAAAAACCACATCTTATTTAAATGGGTCTTTAAGGGTATATTTGCATATTAAAGAAACCACACCCTAAAAACAGTGAATGCAACTAGTTACTTTGCCTTAACAGTTAGGATGCTAGCTCAGCATGGGTAATTGCAGCAGCAATGTTTTGTTTTGCAGTAACATCCATGTTCAGTTAACATGCTCATAATGTGATAGGAAATATATAAACACCTGGGAGGCAAAGACCTTTATAAAGCTGTCCGCCGTTTTGCAGTCTCTTGTTATGACACTTGATAAAGAAGTCTTTTCTTTGGTAGATGGTTAAAGGGTTATATACTAAATGCAGCATCACTTTGTTATGGTACTTCTAGTAGGTAGATTTCGGTTATAAAGGGATAATTGCCAAAGAGTTTTAACATACACTGATGATGTAAAATCTAAATGAAAGATACAATTTTCCATCAAATAGAAAACATCAACTGTAATGTTGAAAATATTTCCCTGTTATTACAAGCTAAATGATCTAATCTGTGTGTAAACCAAGAAATTTTATAGCTGTTTCTATTAATGCAGTACATAAGTGCCCTGATTACATAAGCAGATTATGGAGGTACTTATGTAAAATGGCACGAAATGCATTTAAAAAAGACACTGATAATCTAAAATGTCATGTTACAAATCTGTCTTGACTCCCTTTAAAAGTAAAAAAAAAAACAACCTTATATTGTGAAAACCAGAGAAAATCAGTAAACTCCAAAGGATTAGGCTAACTTTTTACTTTGTGTGGCTATGTCAGGCAATTTGTCATGACAATCCACTTGTATGCCCTTAGCAAATGCAAAGTACTTTAAATTAGCTAGGTTCTTTGTAACTGAAAGTTAAGCTAACTCAAATTACCTGACATTTTCTGTAGGCCAAATAAAGCACTCATGCTGAGTCTAAGCTAAGAGCAAATGCTCCTTGGAAGAGTCAGTAATTACCCAACCTAATTGCCATTTCTAAAATTACATTTCCCAAATACTGTTTTTTTTTGGGGTGCACAGATGACTGTGTACATAATTGCAGGTGGGTTTTTTTGTATCCCTGCTTGCTTCTGATCATTAAATTTGAATTCTTTACTCAGAATACTGGCAAATAACAAGGGCTGAAAGGTTTTTCTTACTCGAATTTGCTTTCTCTTCCCAGCTACTTTTCATTAGTATTTTCTGTGCCAACAATGTTTGTTGCTCCATTGCATCCTCAAAGGGAGACCTCAAGATCCTTGCAGAATCTTGTATGGTTGGATGGCTCTTCCTGAGAACTGGGGTGCTGCTTTTTTGACAAAAGTAGTGTTAGCCAAGGTGAAGAAAAAAACAATGACAGCGCATACAGGAGTATAGCCTACTGCAAACAAATACAAGACTTGGTATGGACGTAGAACCAAATTTTTTGTAAAGACAGCTAAGAACTCAAGGCCAGATTAAAAACAGATTTATAGATTGCTATCTAAATAATACTTCAGATGTGTACATGTACACGTATGTTGCCAACCAGGAGTCCTGCTATGTTTTCTTAAGTAAATCACTGAAGTTAGGTACCTAAAGTTTACAACTTTCACATAGGAACCGTGGCCTGCTTGGTTGCATGATGTTTAAGGCCAAGTGACACTGACATGTTAGGTGTTCCACACTTCAGCCTGGTGAAAGCCTGGATTCAGAAGGTGTGCTCAGAATTTACCAGCAACACTGTCAGTGTCAGAATTGCATTCAGTACAAAGCACCCCTCTTTGAAAAGAGAAAATAAATAACCTGAGTGCCTATTTTACTGTATAATAGTTACATGATTACAGCACTTCACCAGAGCAGCTCAATTCCTTGTTCAACTTGAGAAGATTCAAAAGTACATCTTCAGCCTCCCAGGAAACTGCTCGTTCTCTCTTCATAAACCAGGCTGAACTGAAGCACTCTCCATTCTGCCTGCTGAAGTGAGGCCACTAAATATCAAGTAGTGTAAGAGCCCTGGCACTGAAGGAAAACAGGAGAGAGGAAATCTGACTCTGCAGCCCAGTGACAACTGCATTCCTCTGGAAAAGAACTTCTCAGCTGTGGGGCTTGCCCCCAGTTCCTTATCACATTATGCATTATATTTAGTGATGTTTTAATGCACAGGATATCTGGACAAAGTGGGGAAATGAGAAGTGGTCTAAGCTGACCCTCTTATTTTGCAATTGGGATGTGCTAAAAACTGTGAAATGGTGGGTTAGTGCAAGGAATTTAAAAGGCTAAGACTACTTAAAATTAGACAACTTGATCAATTGCCATCACATGAGGGTGTTAAATATGTTACAATTCTGTAACAAAATTAAAGCTAGGAGTTTAAATTCAATTCATTTGCGTGTGTTACCACTTCTTGCAGTAGGAAACAAATGGCAAAATAGAACCACAGAACAGTTTAGAGAAGGAAACTTTAAAGATCATCTAGTTCCAAGCCCACTGCCACGGGTAGGGATATCTTTCACTAGACCAGGTTATATAAAGCCCCATCTAACCTGGCCTTGAACACTAATTGTGCCTCATCACCATCATAGCAAAGAACGTCTTCCTTATATCTAATTTTAGCTTCTTTTAGTTTAAAACTCTTTGTCCTTGTTCTGTCACTACAGCCCCTAGTGAAAACCTTCACTGCACACTTCTTTTAAGCTCCCTTTAAGTACTGAAAAGCCACAATAAAGTCTCCCTGAAGCCTTCACTTCTCCAGGCTGAACAACCCCAACTTTCTCAACATGCCAAATGTGTAAGTTACATTACTCGATGTGATCAGTTATTACAAACAAACTTTTCACAATTTCTTATTCAGATTCTAAATTGTCCATATGGAGCCATGCTTATGGTCACCAGAAACTGTTTACTCAGGAAGCTGTGCATTATAAAGAGTGCCTATTATTTGTTCCTCTCTGTTCTCTGTTACCCATTCCTTTTTTATTTGTTCGTTTTAAATAGGTATCTGATGACAAAAGAGAAGAGGCTGTGGGATTTGAGTAATGACCCATGTTCCATGGGAACCAAACAAGGTTTGAGTGAGTACAGGCTGAAAATTGCTCATCCAGACTATTAGACAGCGTACCAAACATTTCAGGAAAAAATGGATCAGTTCACAAAATATTTGCAACTGAGAAAAATGGGGTTGCTTTCATTAGATATGACTATTCATAGTGAATATTTTAATGTTATTTTTAGTACTCTGAAAGCATCAGTTATGTTTAAATGCCAAAAACCTTTCTATGTGTTTTGATTACAGTCATCATTTGTTTATAAAAGTGCATCTTTCCTGTAGGAATTCTGTGTCTTAGACCACTACTTTTCTACACTGAACAGAGAGGAAAAAGAATAAAATATGTCCTCTTCCCACAGTGAAAGCAAAAAAAAAGTTAAAATCTAGAGACTGTTATGAGATAAATTTATCCCCAAGAAAGCAATATTCTCATACCCTGACATGGAGAGCTAGCTGGTTTTGAGACCATTTTTGTTACTGACAGAGCAAAAGAAGACACACAGAATATAGGATAGTCAAAACCAGAATGTAATACACAGCTCCCATATAAATAGAGGAAATGCATATAAACTGCACTACTGAGGTAAGAACCGCAACATCTGAAGGGAACAAATGGCCTAGCCTTTCTGTAAGGACAATGCAAACTTGCCAATTCTCCTTCTTTTCCCAGTGTAGAACAGTGTTTATTTTTACACACTGCACACAGCCTAATCATTTTTGGACATTTGCCCATACCTCTGGGACAAGGAAATATATGCATGCAACAATTCTATGTTATAAGCCCAGGAAGCTAGGTTGGACCAATTAAATAAAGCCTGAACTACTGTGTCTGAGCATATACAAACTAATACAATTTACATACAAAAATTTTTTTTGCCCAGAAGATGACCAATTGTACATCACTTATGCGATAGTTCCAGCATGTCTGATGTGAAAAACAGGGTGTTTTGAAAAACATTAAATGCTTGATATGCATATAGAAGCACAGAAGTTATTGTCTTTTAATTTCAAAAATACAGGTAGGATACTATTTAGACATATCAATAAGGCTAAGTCAGTAGTATTTGTAAAACAAAGTGTCTTACAAGACAAAAGCAGGAGAACAAGCAATCAAAATCCAGTAATATTTAAATTCTGGTGCTCAGATGTTATGGTCATGACCACTTTACTAAGTAAGTTTGATACATTCTAAAGGTCTCTACTGAAAGGAGCCACCCAACATGCGTTTTCCAGTTATGGTAGAAAAAGTTCAGATTTTTTGAAGGTTCATAGCAAAGTCCATCATAGAGACCACCTGGTTCCAACACCAAACGAGATTCATTTTATCATAACATCTCTTGATATTTAGTTATGACTGAAAACTAACCTTCCATCTTCTCATGCTGCATATGGCACAATTTATGGACAATATGTGTCACTATGTTCTGAGCTTATTAAAATTGTAGTTTCAGACATTACTATTAAAAGTACTATTTTAATAGCACCGGATTTTTTACACTGGATTTCTGAGTTTCAATGGCTTTCCAAGCAGATTTTTTTCTTGAAGGGACCAAAAAGAAACAGTACCATTAGTTAAAAAAAATAAGGAAATGGAATATTGTTTATGATTTTTAATCTTACTTTAATAGCTTGCATTTCAAGGAAATTTTCCATCAGAAAATCAAAACAGCTAAGCAAGACGTATCATAGAAGAAATTTCTTTGTGGACTTACTAGTCTTTGATTATGTGAATTCTTATGTCTTCCAATAGGACAACTTTTATCCATATGTCCATGTAAAAAATATCTGTAGTGCTCTAAGAACTTTGATATACATGTCAGTTACCAATGACAGAAGCTCTGTACAAATGCACAGATTTTACTAGGATAATCTGTAGCTGTTGGCAATCCAGGAGACTCCTGGAATGCTTTAAGGATAACTTCTTAAACCAGCCCTACCAGAGGGGGAGCAATACTGGACCTATTGGTCACCAATACAAGTGAGCTGATGGGTGATGTCAAGATTGGAAGCAGCCTGGGCTGCAGTAATTATGCACTGGTGGAGTTTACAGTCCTGAAGGATATGGGTCAGGCAAAGAGTAAAGTCAGGTCCCTGAATTTTAGAACAGCAAAATTCCACCTCTTCAAGAAGTTTACAATGAGGGTAGTGGAGCACTGGAACAGGTTGCCCAGGGAGGTGGTTGAGGCCCCTTGCCTGGAGACATTCAAGGTGAGGCTCAACAAGGCCCTGGGCAGCCTGGTCTAGTTGGGGGTGTCCCTGCTGACTGCGGGGGGGTCGGACTAGATGACCTTTGAAGGTCCCTTCCAGCCCAGATGATTCTATGATTCTACGTTAGTCAATAGCCAGAAACTGCCCTCAGGGACAAGGGAGCAGAGACAAGCTGGCAGATCTTTAAGGACACTTTCTACAGAGCACAAGAGCTCTCCATCCTCAGGTGTAACAAATCAGGAAAGGAAGGCAAGAGACCAGCATGGCCGAGTGAAGACCTGTGGATCAAACTAATGGGGAAGAAGGAAAGTGAAAGCATAGAAAGGTATCCTGGGAAAAGTATAAGGATACTGCCCAGTTGTGCAGGGATGGAGTTAGGAAGGCCAAGGCACAGCTGCAGCTGAACTTGACAAGAGATGCAAAGAATAACAAGAAGGGCTTCTACAGGTATATCAGCCAGCAAAATAAAGTAAAAAACAGTGTACTCCCCTGATTAACAAGACTGACAATCTGATAACAACAGACAAGGAAAAGACTAAGGGACTCAACGGCTTCTTTACCTCAGTCTTCACTGGCAACCTCTGTTCCCACATCTCTCAAACAAATGGACCACAAAACAGTGACTAGGGGAGAAAAGTCCCTCCCATTTTAAAAGAAGATCAGGTTTGTGACAACCTGAGGAACGTGAAGTCTATGGGACCTGATAAAATACACCTGAGGGAACTGGCTGATGCAGTTGCCAAGACACTCCCTGTGATATTTTAAAAGCCATGGCAGTCAGGTGAAGACCCTGCTGGCTGGGAACCAGGAAACATTGCATCCATTTTTGAAAAGGGTAGAAAGGAAGACCCTGGGAACTACCCACCTGTCAGCCTCACCTCTGTGCCTGGGAAGATCATGGAACAGATCCTCCTAGAAGCTATGCTAAGGCATGTGGAGGACAGAGACACGATTTGAGACAGGCAGCATGGCTTCACCAAGGGCAAGTCCTGCCTGACCAATCCAATGGACTTCTATGATGGAGTGACTACATCAGTGGACAAAGGAAGATTTACAAATATTATCTATCTGGACTTCTGCAAAGCCTTTGACACAGTCCTCCAAAACATCCTCCTCTCTAAATTGGAGAGATGTGAATTTGGTGGGTGGTCTGTTTGTTGGATGAGGAATTAGTTGGACGGTCACATACAGAGGATAGAGGTCAATGGCTCAATGTCCAGATGGAGATGTGATGTCCCTCAGGGATTCATATTGGGGCAGTACTGTTCAATATCTTTATCAATGACATAAGCAGCAGGATCAAGTGCACCCTCAACAAGTTTGCAGATGACACCAAGCTGAGTGATGTGATATAGTTGACATGACTGAGGGATAGACTGCCATCCAGAGGAACCTAGACAAGCTCAAGAGGTGGACCTGTATGAACCTCATGAGGCTGAAAAACACCAAGTGCAAGGTCCTGCACCTGGATTGGGGCAGCCCCTGGTATCAGTACAGGATGGGGAATGAAGAGATTAAGAGCAGCCCTGAGGAGAAAGACTTGGGGATACTGGTGGATTCTAAAGCTGGACGTGAACCAACAATGTGTGCTCACAGCCCAGAAAGCCAACTGTATCCTGGGCTGCATCAAAAGAAGATAGAAGCATGGCCAGGAGATTGAGGGAGCTGATTCTGCCCCTCTACTCTGCTCTCCAGGTGACACCCTACCTGGGGCACTGCATCCAGCTCTGGAGCCCACAGCACAAGAAAGACAGGGACCTGTTGGAGCGGGTCCAAAGAAGGGCCACAAAAATGATCAGAGAGATGGAACATCTCTCCTATGAAGAAAGGCTGAGAGAGTTGGGGATATTCAGCTGGGAGAAGAGGAAGCTTGGAGGAGAACTTACTGCAGCTTTTCAATACTTAAAGAGGGCACATAAGAAAGCTGGGGACAGGCTTTTTAACAAGGCCTATTGCGATAGGACAATGGGTAATGGTTTTAAAGTAAGAGGGAAGATTTTGACTAGATGGAAAGATGAAATTTTTAACAAAAAGAGTGGTGAAACACTGGCATAGGTTACTCGGGGTGGGGGAGGTAGATGCCTCATCCCTGGAAACATTCAAGGTCAGGTTGGAAGGAAGTCTGAGCAACCTGAGCTAGTTGACGATGTCCCTGCTTATTGTAGGGAGGTTGGACTCAATAACCTTTAAAGTTCCCTTGCAACCCAAACTGTTCTACGATGCTAAACTCCAGAAAAGAATTGCATTGTAGGAAACACGTGTGTTGCCATTGGGGATGAGCTAGCAAGAGGAAGAGCAATGACCTGTAGTAGAAAGAGGAGTGGATCAATGCTTCAGTTTGCAACTTTCTTGGTATGACAAATGTCACCTTTACTGCTCAGTTCCAGTGTAATAGGAATGGACTATAATGGGGAAAGAGGTGCAGAACACTCCTTCTCCAGGCTGAAGCTGCATTATTTCTTCAGGAGTAAGAAGGGAAAATGCAGTTTAGTTAAGGTGGTAGCACCTAGAAAGAATGGTGTAACAATATTAGCAAGCAGGAAAATAGTCTTAGGAGCACTTTAATTTAAAGACATCATTTTCAGAGGGCTAATTTCCAGAAACATACTGTGGGAATTACTCATATAAGAAGACAATCTTAGGAGGATTTGGCAGGAATGAGAACATTGTTAAGAAATGTCTGTCCAATTACTTTGCAGTCTGACACAGATCCCCATTTCTAATGGTGCTGGATGAAGAATGCTGCAGGTTGGCTTTATGCCTGCATGACAGGGAGTCAAGATTGTTGACAACAAGAACACTAAAACAAGAGGCTTCTGTCCCTGTTCAACCAACACAGAATGCAAGTAGGAACTGCAAAAGTATGAATGTTTTCACCTATTCAAGTCAGGTTTTCAAGCATTTTCTCTGATATACAGGTTAAAGAGCCTTTTAGAGAACAGAATTTGATCTTTACATACAGCAACACCACTACAACATAGCCTTTCCTTTCCGTACACCCCAAATATATTATGAGAATCATGATTTTAAAAATGGTGATAACCTAGGGAAAGTTTTTGTGGGGAAAAAAAGTTACACTGGTTTTAGACATAGTCCTTACTGGTCTTCTGCTTCTCTTGTAGGACTGAAGGCCTTGCAGAAAGTGACCCTGGACGGCAGCATGGGCTTACAAGTGTTATTACTGTACAGTTAGTACGAGCAGTGCAGTCCCATAGAATACATCTCTGCCTCATATCTTCAGTGTCAAGTCTTTAGTATAATTTTCCCCCCTCTACACAGAGATAGCATTTGACACAATAACCATATGTGCTTTCTCCTCATATAGAAGCACTTGTTACAATAGTTTAATGTTAGAACTATTTGTGCTGTTCAAATTTAAAAGCGTTCACAGCCTAAAATAGGCTGATTCACAGCAGTTGATCATCCCTTATTTATCTGCAGCGCCACAAAGCTTCTGTGAGTACAAACACAGAATGAAAAGGTGGTCTCTGCCCCAAGAACCTTGCAGTCTGAAATGAAGGAAAGCAGATATATAGATAGATATAGATACGATATAGATATGATATAGATATAGATATAGATTAGATATAGATATAGCACACAGCGTAAACTGTTGTGTAGGCTGTAACAGTTTATATTTGCCTTACGATGACCTCTACCAATCAAGAGAGCAGACTGGGAACCCATGGTATGAAAAGTTTGGAAATTACCACCAAAAGATAAATGACAGGTAAGGATGGATACAAGTATTTCTCCTGCTTGGTTACTCAGTACCTGTTTTTCTGACCTCAGCTTTTTCCCCATATCCAGGCAGGACTGAAAATAGTCCCAGCCTGGAACAGAAAAATAAAGTCATCATTTCCCTGATTCAATTCATACTAAGGGGTTATGAATTTTCCTCCCTTTTTGTTTTCCCAAGTTCAAACTTTACAAGTTTGGGCTGAAGGAAATAGCAGAAGAATGGTTTCTAGCATTATTTCCTGGAGATAACGCCCATATTTAAAATGTGGGAGATGTGAAAATGGTGAACTTTAGAGCCTGATTAATGATCTTAAGCACAGAGCAGGTTATGTGTTTTGGACTGGGCCACTGAGTTTCGTACTAAATTAAATTAAGTTTCATGTTTAAGGCATATTATTTAGTGCTGTATGAAAGCACAACGTCCTTCTCTTATCTTCCTGAGCGTGCCATCACTATTGAAATGAGAGAGGACTGAGCTGAAAGTAAACCTTTTAAACTGGTACAGCTGAGGCTGGATTCCACAATGCACTTCTGAGGAGTGTGCAAGGCAGAAGGTGCCCATAAAGCTTCCCTAGTCCTTGCTGACCCTCACCTGCAGCATAGATATCCCTTGCAGCCATTCTCATATGCCCTGTGCAAAGCAGGTTCCCATAAAGGCTTCATTGAATAGGTGATACCTCAGTTTCCTAAACAAAAATCAGTGGAAGTTTCACATGAATTTTTGGTAATCAGCCTAAGGCACCCACAATGAAAAATGCACAACAGAAACTTGATTTGAAATGCAGCTCCTTTCAGGCAGTGGAATGATGGCCTAGCTACTGTCATCACCAAGAGTATATAACATGAAGTGTATTTTCCACTGAAAATAACTGAAAGACTTAAAAATCCCTGCAATGTCTTTTCAAGCTCAATGAATGTTCACTATGTTCTTCCCTTTAACATTTCTTTTCCTAAAGTACAGATGAAGACGATTTAGTGCACTGTACATAATTATATCCAATATCCCTCTAGCATTGTAGGCTGTTTTCATCTTGTTCTGCTTCCTCTTTATTTTTACTGCAACACAACAATATTCAGAGCCCCTATCTACATATTTCCATCAGTTCATTGTCCATTAAGTCATGAACATGTAGAGTTTTGATCAGCTCTCAAACAACAACAGGAAGATTTCTAGCTAAAACTTTCCCACAAAAGTGCCATAACTGCATTAACAAACCAGTTGACTGCACAAATAAGTGAGCAAACTATCACTTTTGCTTTAACAGTCAACCAAATCTGGCCCTGTTTTCATCTTTTTTTATTAACTCCAAACTTGGCAAAGATGTAGTATTACTGAAATAAAACACAGGTGGACATTTTAAACGTGACTATAAGTATGCCTATACTGCAGTAGATCCTATTTTGTGATAGGAAAAAAATCAAGTTCCTAATAATAATTCCATGTGCTTACTACTGAGGGTTTAGGACAGAGTGATTGCTGCATCATAGAATAGACATACACCAGCCACCTTTAAGAGAGAACAGTAGTAGCTCAATGCAAACGAACCTCTCCTGTTTCTCAGACAGATTTTTCTTATCTATATTCTATCATATCTGCATTGATACAAAAAGTGGAGTTGAACAGTTCAAGGCTATTGATAGGTATATGCTCAGTTATGTGTCCTAGAATAAACAGAAGGGATAACACCTTTCTAGTTTAAGTAAAATAGGACTGACTGCAGTATACGTGTAGAAACAGCGTTGCTGGACTCTTCATCCAGATCCTGTCAGGTCTGATGGGGCAGAGGTTTCAGACTTAAACAGCGAACGAAAGATTAATTGACATACTTTGCATTCATGATAAATTACTATTTAAACCCATGTTGTGAAATAATTTTTTGGTTTGTATTTCCAGGATGGAACAAAGACTATGAATATGAGACCATATGAAATATATGCTAACACATAACCAGGAGAAAATATCAGTGGCAAAATACAGAGCAAGGAAAACTAAATAAGCCCAGTAGTATTATGCCACAGGGAACAAACATTGACACAAGATTTCAGAAAAAGAAATAGATGATTATAATAGTGAAATATAATCCCTTCCCTAAGATGACATTCTCCTTTGGTTTGCAGAAGTCGGGTGTGATTCTTTTTCATATAAATGAGAACAAATGATTTCATAATGAGCATTTTGACTCAGTTCCTAATGCATCTCAGACGAGCACTACTCTTGCCAAACACATAATTTCTCACTACAAAGTTGTGAATATTCTGATTTGCTTGGGTGGCGACAGTATCCTGGATGAATATATTCTTATGAAGATACTAGTGTAATACATCGTAAGATTACCATTGGCATTAGTAGGATTTGTTATTCAGAGAGCAGCACTGACCAACAGATAGATGGGGAACATTTTATATTTTATTTGTGTTAACTTTAAAACTTGACAAAGAAAGTGAATATTTTTCATTAGACAGGAAAATTAAAGACTTGGGTAAAATGAGGTGTAAATCTGCTGACTTTTGTCAACCTTTGGGAAAATTTTCTGGTTATTCCTGGCTGTTATGAGAACTATATGAGAAGAGGCAAATTCTGAAGTGTTTCTACAGGAGTCCAAATTTAAGCATGGGGATATAAATTTATAAAGGATGAACATAAGAATACAGTTTACTGGCAGTAATAATAGAGTGAGATAAATGTGAAAAAAGAAAGGATACTGTGATTTAAAAATACCAGAACCCTTTTGTGTTTTTGCAGACTCATTTATGTCAAATATCTTATGCCGGCCTGCAGGGACTATTTGTATTTTTAATTTTGAGCAAAGAGAATGCACACATTCATGAGTTAGAATTCTTTCAATACATATTGAACAGGTATCAATATTATTTTAGAACGTAGACATTTTAAATAAGTGAAATACTAATTAAAATAAAACAAAAGCAAAAATAAGGCAAAGAATGTAAAAAGGAAGTGAAAACCTGATCCAGGTGCCTGAATAGAGACCCATTCATTGCACAGTGATATTCAGAAGACAGGTACCACATAAAACTGCTCTCTGTCTCCCTTCTCTGTCAGCCCCTACTTCTGTTTTGAACTAAAGGAACGGCACTAAAAAAGTGACTAGGAACACTGCTGGTTAATGCATCATAAAATAAAGAATGCAGAACAAAAGCAACCAATGGAACCAAAATGTTGCTACGTTCTGAGCTGTAGGAGGATGAATGTTTCAACAGAGCCATCATTTAATAAAAACAGTCAGAATATAAAAACTTCTGAGTTTCCCCTAAATACTATATTGCAGTCACTGTTAGCTTTCGCTTCTGAATTAGAGGAAAGGAGTATATCATTGATGAGGAAAGTAAGTCCCAAAAAAAAGCCCCAAATCCAAGCCTGTCTTCAGCTTTCACAAATCTCTACTGTTAGTGTGGCTTTTTGAAGACTTTTCCATATTTCTACATGCTGCCTTTCAAGTGGCAGGCTTGTAAGCCCCACATCTCTTGGTAATGCAGTGCTATAATTCAGCCAGCCTCTGCTGCATTATGGTAGCAAAGAGCATTCATCAGCAGACACAATATCTTGGGTTCTTGCAGACAATTCCCTTTGGGAGCCTGGGCACATAGTAGCAGAGAAATCAGCTTCAAAACAGAGCAAAGCTTTTGTGTCAAAGGCTATGCAGTACTCACAGAAATGGATTCAAATCAATAGAAAGTCATATTCCACACATTCTATGAGACGTACATTTGGCATCCGCCTCACACCACTTTACCTCAGTAATGGGTATTTAATAATCATACTACAGGCACGGACAAAGATGCAACAAAACACAGTTAAGGGCACAATTCGACACCTGTAATTTTCATCCGAATGAATTAATCCAAGACTCTTTAATTCTAAAACCAAACCCAGAGTTTCAAGAATGGGAAATGTGGATGAAAACCTCCAGTTCTGTAGATCTTTTTTCTGCTGCACAGATCTTTGCCTTTAGACTTGTGTCAGACATTTTGCAGCTCTGCGCTTTCCCCAATTGGGAGCACTTACATTTTATGATTTCCTGACCAACAGATACGTTATCTTCTATTCGTTTTAGCAAATTTGTGATACACATAGCATGTTGAAAGAAGTGAGGAATAGGTTGAGGCCCATGAAAATAATTCTTTGACACCTGCCCATGGCTGCGTGGTTGGAACTAGATGATCTTTAATTACCATTCTGTTTATTTCTTTTGAGCTATGACAAGAATATAGAGAATTGAAGTCTGTTCGTTTTGAAACTTGGAGAATTTACCTTTTAGAACTGCATTAATACTCTGCCCTTAGTTCATTATAAACTTATAGAAATGAAGGAAAAATCTCATTTATAGACTTATTGCACAGAATGAAAAGATAGAAGGATGAATGAAAAAATAAAGATATCATGTTTTATATATGTCCATTTGCCTTACCATAGGACAATCTTTGTAAATATACCTCCACATTTCTAATAGTCAAAGAGGCCAATGTGCATTTGTAAATATCTTTCATTTAAAAGAAATACATAAGACCTATCAAATTGTGTGATTGAAGCCCATAGTGTGTGATATAACATACAGAGGAGACCCGGGCCATGCAAAAGCCCATCAAAAGGTGCTGCAACAATAAGAAAAAATAATATTCTTCATACATTTCTCTAAACTCTCTCACTGTACCTTTTAATTTGCTTGACATTACAGTGAATTTGACTATGAAATAGATGCAAGAGTTTACAGTAAGTTTTTGTGAGAAATGAAGTCAGATAAGTTTATTGACACCAGGAATGGCTTCTCTGAACCCTTTGCTTAAATGTCCTGTCAGGCTTAACTCAAAGTTCTTCATCCTTCTGAAATAGGTGGGCTTGAAATTTGCCACCAAAATGCTATATAATAAACATTGTTACTTTTTTTTACATCGCAACATTTGAAAAACAGTGATTATTAGGAAAAGTCCCGTGGAAGACTGTGGTGGCTGTTTGATTTGGGGATTTTTTTTTTTTTTTTGGTAATACTAGAATTTTACTTCATGTGTCATTTTGGGGGTTGTTCTTTTTATATTATGCTTTATATTTATTTCTCACATAGACATAATGATCTCTCTGCTGGATTCTCACATATATTTTGAAGGCATCTTCTGGTCAATTCTGCATGAAAAACATTTTCTGTGGATCAGTGTATACTTTCTGTTGTTTATAGTGAATCAGTTTGCCTAAAAAAATTTTTTAAAAAGCAAGTTAAATTTAAGGATGGGAGCCAGTCCAACCACACACACATAAACAATTCCTAATACTTCCCTTTGCATGTGGAGAATAGCATAGGAATGTACCATGGGATAAAAATCTCTCTCTCATTGATTTGTTGTTACGGTCACAGTTCAATTCCTGAACAAATAATTCTAATAGTAGAATTTATTATGTGTAGTTTTATGTGAGATTATTTAATGTCTGATAAAGTGCGAGTTCTGCTCTAGGCTTTCCTATAACTGGAGTGTTCTTAGTGTCATTCTCCTGGGGAATCTTTTATTTCTAATAACATACTTGATCTCACTATGTGGTGTCCCCAGTAGTGGTAGGCCAATTTAACCCTTCCTCCTGTTCTCAGCAGCCTGTTTTCCTGCAGCTTGGAGGAATTTTATATTGCTGAGACCTCTACACCTCTGTCCAGAAGTATGGTTAAAGGTGGCTGGCAGGTTCAAGCATTATTGGAGATAATGGCAGTTTGGCAGATACCGGGACAGATATAATGCCATCCCATAAACATAATTCCCCTTGGAAGTCAAGCTAACGTGGAAGAAAATTTAGATCCACATTCACAGCAACATTTAATACCCAGCTATTGTGGGTATTAAATGGTATTACCTAGCCCCTGCTATTGTGACTTTGCTTCTCGGGCCTACTTAATAGGAACCATGTCTCAAAAGGGTGGTTTATATCCTAATTGCTGTGGGGACAGCAACGTTTTTATGCAAGAATGGAAGTTCTTACCTGTAAAATACTTTTTTCTTTTTTTTTTCTCCCCATAATGTCTAATTAACAATTAAATAGAACCTTATCTTTTAAGTTCTTTTTTTTTTTAGGTTATTAATCTTTTCCCACTGTGTATTGCACATAAATTGTATGAAGACAATCAGTTACTGTTAACTGTCTCTGCACAAAAGATTTATGTTCCAGTTATTGTTCTGAGGACTTTGTAGTACAGAAATCATATGTAACAGGCAAAGATACTATAGATCAGTTCAGCTGGTTAGCTGCCCACTTTGCAGATGACCATTTTCTTGTGACAAGTTGAAGTCAGATTTAATATATACCTTAGGTGTTAATGATTCAGTTTCATCTTGGTGTTACTTTTATTAAGAGTTGACAATATTCACACCCACTAGAGAAACTTTTTACCTAATACTGTTGAAGCCAGACCTCATAGAAGACTCGAGCACATTGCTATTAGGGCAGATGTTCATAGTTCCCCACAGGCCCCACCTCTGCACAGGAGGGATGTGTTAAGGAAGGATCTAACCTATAAGATCATTCCTGGTGGGGCTGCAGCACTCAGGCTTTCAGTGCTTGGGCCTTCACTGAGGAGAAAAATCAGTGTCCAAGCACCCTAGCCAATGCCCCATAAGGAGAAGGCATACTGCCAGCAAACAGGAAAATCAAAGAGCAAGGGAAAAAATACCAGCAACCTAGTCCTTTCCAGAGATTACACTTCTAAATCAGGGCTGTGGGTAAACACCTCCATCTGTTTAGCATCCCAGTCCTCACCAGAGACTAGGCACCTAAAAACACCTTTCAAAAAATTCAGCAGTTCATTCTCTCTCATGCTTTCCCTTATGAAGTGTGGACTGAATAGGAGAGGACGGAGAAGGGTAGCTGGATATTCAGTACTCATCCTGAAAACAAGTCACCTGAATTGTAGGTTTGTCTCTGCCTGGTGAGATTAAACACGTATCTTACATATCCTGGCAACACATCCAGACACGGCTCAAGATGAGGGGAAAGGCACATATATTTTAGCAACCTGCATATTTGATTATGTTGTTTTACTCTTATTGTATTCCAAAATACAACATATTGCAAAGTAATGCATCCTTGCAAGTCTATAAGGTCGTTAATGGTTAATTTGTGTTCATTGAATATTTAGTAGTCTGCATTTAATAGCTTATTAACTTTAAGGGAAAGAAATCCAGTGAGTTCTAATAATCAAAAGTATCTAAAATCAGAAAACATTTAACATATGATCTGGAGATAAAAATTAATTTTGGAAGTTAAACCATTAAAAGTTACTTCCATTTCTTGTAAGAACTAGTGAGTGTTCTTTAGCATATCTAAATTCTTTCCTTTCTCTTCCTACATACATACAAATTATTTTCTTTTCCCTGAGGCTTCATTCCTGTTGTGGAGAAGTAAAGATTAATGTAACTGTTCACATGCATCATTTGGTTTGGCAGAATTCCAAATAGTGGATTTTGATTTCTAGAACCAGACTAATTCAAGATTATTTATAAGGTTTTGAGTCCATCTTTAGTTAGGAACGAGATCAAATAACAAGGTACTTTTCTTCTTTACACAAGCCCTCTTCAGAGTAGATTTTCCCTGTCAAAATTGACCATTGATTGGCTTTATGTGTGCTTCTGACACCACCTTTCTCCACTGCTGCATTGTTAGAGCAATGTTATTATTTGCAAATAAGAGTGCTCCCTGACTTTCCCTTGTGTGACTCTAAGCTGCTGGTCTGATACAGAGTTCAGTTTGGCAACACAGAATGTCCTGGCGTATAAACTGCAAGAGGATCTGAGCATCACTTTTCTCTTCTGCATTTCATGAAAAGAGGAAAGTCTTTTTGATACAAATTATTAGCTGATCACTATATTCTTTATCAATACACACTGATGCTATTATTGAATAAACCAGAACTGGAATTACAAAAAAAAATATGCTATAAAAACCTGCATTAAACTCAAAGCATAAAGACTGATGTCTAAGACTCAGTACATAAAAACATTTATAGTTTTATCTTCTTAGAGCTATTGCTTCTAGTTTCTGCCTGTCAGCAGCACCTTTCCATGGGCTTTTCTCACCTTAAGTATAAGCTATCATGGATAGACTGAATGTGGGTAAAATATAGTAAACAGTATTGCATGGCTTTCTTCATTTGCTTTGCAAATATAATAATATGCAAATATATGTTTCATCTTTGTTCGCTTATGGGTTTTTTTTCCAGTTGTAGGGCTTCTATTGCTGAGGAAGATACTTATTACATAGATTTTCATGACAGTGATACCATATAAAAACCCACCAATTAATTTCTCCTACCAAACTACTAGGGATTCCCAAGCATCTATGATAGCTTACACAAAATGCCAAAAATTCATTAAGTATCACTACCTACCCTGATTATTGAGGTAAAAACCATTTTGATAGTTTGCTGAGAAAAGGATGCCAAAAAGTAGCAATGTCTCCTTAAATGAAATCTCATCTGTCCTCCGCTCTATATTTGATTTTTCTTTTCACCTCCAGGTTTTCTTCTAATTCTTGATTTTTCACTGCTTATTCTTTTCTTGTCAGTCTTCCCACCATCTTTCCATTTACATCACTGGGGCCTTTTAGCCTTTAAATCATCCACTAAACATTAATAACCATAAATGTTTGCAGATTGTTGTCCTTCTGATATGAGTTAATCAGGATCACTTCACAAATTTTACTGTGAGAAGAAAGAGCCTCAGAGTGGACCAGTTTAATGCCAGTTCTAAACCAGCAAAAAGACATTACAGCCTGGTAACTCCTAAAAAAAAAAAAAAAAAAAAACAACATCCTGCATGCAACAAAGAAGTAAGTTTCAGTTAGCAGCATCTCTGATGGGTACTTAGTCTCTTACATAATTCCCTCTATGCCAGTTTTTCAAAAGGTCAGGTGGGATATAAAACACAAAAAGATTTTGCAAGTTCATCTGTATTTTAATAGGTTTACATCAAAGATGCGTAACACGACATTTGGAGAGCTGTCTACCCCACAAATGTGCAGGAAGAGTGGGTCGATACCACTTCTGTAGAATTTCAGTCAAGGGTAAGGGAAGTCCTTTACGGCTTATCTTCATGGTACTTCTCAGTGCATGCACTAACTCAACATAAAAGGCAGTAGGGAAGGAGTCAAGACATCAACACTTGAGACAATTATAATAAAGTTAGAAAATCAAGCAATTCAGGAGCAGCTTTAAGCATTACTGGAAGTAAATAGATATCATTCTCACTTTCTGAATGTACACATCTAAAGAAAGATCATTCTGTGAAACTCTTCCCCCTACCTTGAAACTTCAAACTGAATAGCTCTATCTCTTGGGCTTTGCTTTTCACAGCTCTCTTTCTCAGTCTAATCAAAACACCACTTACGATAAACCAGTGCCGTTCTCTCCGAATTATTTCCTTGGCTTTCTGTCTCTCAATGCATCAGATTTGTTTCTTTGTTCTTATATTCTTCACAGTTCTCACCTTTCCTTGTATTTTTGTCCTTTTGTAGTGTAACACAGATATATACACAATAAGGTAAGAAGATATTTTGGTAACTGGTTTGACGGATTGTTACAATGGAAATAACAATTAGTAAATATGTAGAACCACTGACAAAATCCACTGAAGAAATGCTATTCTTTAAAAGAAATTGACAACACCACTAATTATCAAATAGAAGAGATGTAATGGTTTTACCATGTTTCTTTTGCTAGTAGGAATTGCAATTAGTGAATAAAATATAAAATTATATTAATGTATCAGATGAAAACATCCAGGACAAGAAAGGAGTCCTGTGAATATAAGCTGTCAATCTCCAATGATTTAGTAAAAGTTTAAGTAGAGGTGGTATCATGTAAAACATAGGAAAAGGGTCAGATCTAAACCCACAAAATTATTAGATAGCTTAAATACAAGAAAGTGAAAAATCAGTATTGACACTAAATAGATATGATGTTGCCATCTGTAAAAATAAAATTTCAAACATATGGACTGTTTATCTTCAGCAACAACTGCAAAACACAGGCACACATTGCAAATTCTATGATTGCTGGACGTGTGACAAGCAGTGAGCTTTAGACTCATTAAGCAACTTCTTCAAATAAAACCATTTTTATTGTACTAAGAGAAAATTAGATGGAAAAGAACAAGATGAATATGTAAGCACCATGAAAATCCAGAAAAGACATGTAATTAAAAATGAGGAGAAGCAATTAAAACAGGCATAAGATTTCCTTGGAAAGCATAGCCATGTGTTTTGCTATTTATCTTCTCTACATAAATAATTTAGATCATAAACTAAATAATTATCCTATATCATATTGTTCAAATGCCATCAGTAACTAGAAAGCAGAAATAGACTGTGCTCTTCTAAAGTTAATGGGTAGATGGCATTTACAGATAAGTAAAATATAAGCTCATCAGGTGAAAATGCCAAACTGAATTATGAAATTATTTCGGTTCTAGTCTGGACTGTCAGTTCAGAGACACAAATTTATGGGGACGTCAGAACCTTTGGAATACAATGACTCGTCTGACCAGCAACTCTGATGTTGACTTCCTTCTCCTCATCACAACTTCCCATTCAAACAGCAGAAATCAATGCCCCTGGGAGCATCATTCTCCATCTCATGTGAGCACATATGGGCTAAATCGCCCAGAGCTGGCAAAAGTTTGAGGGCTTCCAGTGAGGGCGCTGTCTTCAGTCACTGTAGACACTAAAATCAATTAATATTGGACATAGTGAAACAGTATTTTGTTTAAATGCATATGATGGAGCTGAGATGGTTTCTCCTCAAATCTGAGAGACAACCTTTCAGAATATTTCATGTTCTGGGGACATTGAAGGGGCAGGAAGGTGGTCAGGAAACCTCAGAGAACCAACACAATTCTGAGAGTTGCTTGTATTTCCCGCTCTCTTTGAAAGTGGCGTTCATCCTAGGACAAAAAATATTCACAGTTGGAACAAAAACATGCAGTTTTTATATTTTACAAATAGTTTTTCACTGCAGTTATCAAAATTGAAGACTGGATTGGAACTCGTTTTTTCCCAGTTTGTAGGGGGTTTTGCAACATTTGTATTTCTCCTGCAGAGAATGCCAAGATAATGTAAGAAAGGTGTCTAGTTCTACCATCTCTTTTATCTCAGATTTAGCACTAATAGACTAGGAGCACTGCCTTTGCCAGTGCCAATACAATAATTTCTGTAAGCATTCTGACTTGCTGTCTTCAGACAAAAGGGTAGCAAATTCTTCTAGACGGTGAATTTTGTGGGAGGGAACCCACATTCCCTCTGTTTAGAATGAGTACTACAGCCATTAGTCTATGTTACTTCTGGAAGAGTTCACTGGGAAGAATCATCTAATTGGTTCAGCTGCATTTCCTGCACAGTTTCACAGAATCACAGAATCACAGAATATCAGGGAAAGGACCTTGAAAGATCATCTAGTCCAATCCCCCTGCCAGAGCAGGAACACCTAGATCAGGTCACAAATCTGCAGGAGTTCACAGGTATAGTTTTAATAAACCTTTAAAAAATCAAATAAGCACACTAACAAGAAAGGAAAAAGGTTAAATCCAATAAACTATTATTCTTCTTAATTAGCTGGGGCTTTTTTCATAGAGCTGTACATTAGTCATAAGGGACAAAACCTGAAAAAACAGTGGTAAACACTATTAGCAAGTTCATTCAGATCACACAAAGGAAATGAGCACATTCTGAAAAGACAATGGGTTGACTGTAAAGGCCAGCAATACAGGAGGCAGTTATGACTGGCTTCTCATGGGAGAGGAAGCCACAGCAAGCGTTATCCAGGAAGTTCAAATCATTGTGGAAGAAATGACTATGCTCTCTTCTGGTATTTGGGGAAAGGAATTCTGTTAGGATATGAAACTGCTGAGGCCTGGGCAGATTGTCCTCACCAGGAATGCACCCTTGAGGAAGTGGTGGTTTTTTATGGTATTGACCGTGTAATGCTTAGGAAGGGGAACACCCGCTCTGTGTTTGCTTCTCATTTTTTGACATTTAGGAAAGGTGTCATTAGATTAGGTTTTTTTAAAAAGCTAACTTGCTAAAGTGGCTGAGGGTGAAAACATTTACTCTTCCGTAAGATCAGGCAACTAACATAGTCACAGTAAGTTCTCTTTGAGATTACTCTGAAAACTTGCATTAGATTTAGCATTTTCAGGCACTGCCTCTGCACTGTTATCTTTCAAGCCACAAACCAAACCAAGGACTAAAACATAATCAAGCTGACAAAGCAACTTTCCACTTTCCTTTTTTAAGTGGAGGCTCTTTTTAAATGCAAGATTTTGTACCTCCTGATCCTCAAATCTCTGTAGTCTTTTAAGCACTCTTCTGAGATACAGCATAATGCTACCAGCATAATAGGCAGTCAAAAGCCTTGTTATACACAGATATGACACAAGAGTTAAGTACAACAAACATGCCTGTCAATCAAATTTCATGTTAAAATGGGAGCTTATGTCAGTGCGGTTGTATCTTCCTGGCAGCTGAACATAGACAAAAAATTTTACAAGCCATAGCAGATCTATGAAATGGACTGCTCTACTATTGCTTTCAATTATGTACTAAAACCATTCCATAGTTCCCGACCCCTAGAGGCCATCAGCCTAAGATCCTCTCTGGCTTCCTTCTCCTGTGAGATGAAATTTTACGTGAAGATCATCTGTCTGAAATATCTATGCTCTAGTTCTTTCTGAAGATGTGGAGCTTGATTTAAGAGTTAGTGCATAGAACACAGAAAAAAAATATGAAAAAGTCTCTCTTGGCCTTAAACTCTGCAAAACTCTGCCTTCACTTATTCATATAAAAAAAAATCTACATTGCATGTGAGGTCCTCTACTGCTGTCTAATAATAAACCACCACTACAGAACCACTTTGATTTATGTGTGTTCACATTAGCTCCACACAAGTTAGCTTAAATCATGTTAAAACATAAAATCATACTAAGGTACAGGTGCTACTAGTAGTGGCTGGCGAATTACATAAATTGCATGCAGGCTATTTCCCACAGACAAGTCACCCACTGCATAGGCATTGTTACACTCTAATTGGGCACTTTGGCTTGAGGAGAGGATAGAAGTTAGGTGAAACACATACCCACTAGAGAATAAACCAGCTTTATGTCTTTCACCTCTGCAGTGCAGACAAACCCTAAGGATACCATAACACCCACACAGCTGCACCATGAAGGAATCTTTCCTGGTAATGTAGGGACACTACTTTCAGGAGCAGTGGGAAATGCTGGGATGAGTAACCCCTGCCTTTTCCCTTGTTCCAGCTAGAAAATACACTGAAAGTGAAGTTAGCAAGCAGTCCTCTTCCCTCCACTACAACTGTATGCCTCTATTGCTGCTTCTTTCTTTGTCCTCACCCAGACATCAACATTGTCTTAAAACCAGCCCTGGAAAGACGTTTATTGGATGGGAGACCTGTATGTCTACTTTCTCAAAGCCTTTGGATAAAGCTACAGCAAAGTCAGCTTGTCCTTTGAAGGGATGCCACACAGGAGCACTGAGGTTCACTGCTCACCTCACCCACTGTCCAGAAAGCAGAGGTGGAGGCAGCCAACTGGGCGGCTCCACAAACCTGGAGGAGGATACATTGAAAATTAGTCCTGGGTGCCATCACTGTCTTTGTCTGTGGATGGCACCTGGAGGCAGCTGCTAGCAAACGATGAGTTTCACTAAAGGGAGTCATTTTGCTGTTATAATGTCTTTTTTTTTTTTGGTCTGCTACAAGGTGTATGCAACCATTTGCAGAGCCTAGCCATATGTAGACTATTCTGGACACATAGCTGATTTGCTACAAAACCTCTTCCTCCTCATTTCTGATCTTGTCCATAAGGGCTGTTTCTGAAACAAGAATGTACGTCCTGCAGCTCAGCATATCACATCTGTAATTGCAAACAACACAACTGAAAATTACACTAACTCTGCATTTACATCCAACACGTCTGGATCATTTTCTACACAAGAAATAATTAATCTTCCAGGGAGCTATTCCATCAACCTAATGGTTGCTTTGAGAATTAAATTCCCCTTATTTCTTTCTAGCAAGTCATTGGAGATTAGAGAGATGAGAGAATAAAGCTGACAAGAATCTTACCTTTCACTTCAGCTACAGTAGGTTACAGCCATACTTGATCAGCAAAGTTCCTTGAAAGAATTCAGATGTAAAAAGCTGAGTTTTACATGAAATCTGAAATTTTTGTGAGTTGAAGAACTTGATTGCTTTTTGCTTGTGTTCTGAATCAACTTTTTTCATCATGAATTCAAAAAAGTTATTGTTATGATCAGCTGCAGAACATAATGCTAAATTAATTCCATAAAATTTTATGAGTGAAATTATGCAACATAGTAATGAAATGCAAATATCCTCATTCATTAGGCTCATCCATTTCAATTGTACCTACAGTACATGTCTCAGCGGGGACTGTTAATTATACAGGAGCACGCAGGAAAAAATATATTAATTAAATAGCCACATTATGCAGCTGAGTGCTGAATTATGCCCATGAAATTCAACAAGCATACATTATTATTTTTATTAGAGCAACAGAATCTGCTGTTTACTGAATTTGAGGGAACACAACATCATTTTGATGTGCACTACAAGTAGCATATGAAGAACAGTCCAGTATTTCAAATTATAACAGTATTCTCCCAAAGAAACCTCTGCACGAAATTTACAAAACTGATCCTTCAAAGAGCTGTTCACAGGCACACAGACCAGTCCATACTGGGAGCGTTGATCTGCTTGAGGGTCGGAAGGCTTTACAGAGGGATCTGGACAGGTTGGATCAATGGGCCAAGGCCAATGGGATGAGGTTTAATAAGGCCAAGTGCCGGGTCCTGCATTTTGGTCACAACAACCCCGGGCAGCGCTACAGGCTTGGGGCAGAGTGGCTGGAAAGCTGCCTGGCAGAAAAGGACCTGGGAGTGTTAGTGGACAGCCGGCTAAACATGAGCCAGCAGTGTGCCCAGGTGGCCAAGAAGGCCAACAGCATCCTGGCTTGTATCAGGAACAGTGTGGCCAGCAGGAGTAGGGAAGTCATCGTGCCTCTGTACTCGGCACTGGTGAGGCCTCACCTCGAGTACTGTGTTCAGTTCTGGGCCCCTCACTACAGGAAGGAGATTGAAGTGCTGGAGCGTGTCCAGAGGAGAGCCACCAAGCTGGTGAGGGGTCTGGAGAACAAGTCGTACGAGGAGAGGCTGAGGGAACTGGGCATGTTTAGTTTGGA
>VXBJ01007274.1:180536-197777 GCA_013400055.1 Nycticryphes semicollaris
TTTTGGGTTTTTTTTTTTTGTTTGTTTGTTTTTTTGTTTTTTTTCATGTGGTTGGACTCGATGATCTCAAAGGTCCCTTCCAACCACTAAGATTCTGTGATTCTGTGATACAGACTTCACTGAAATACTGAGGAAGTTTAGAGGGTTGGACAGAGTAGAAAGCATTGGCAGAATTGAACCCTCAAATTCAAATGTTCAGCCAACAATTACTCAGGCTTATCCAAGACTGAATACAGTTTATTTGCAGAGGTCACTTGGCTAACTTAACCACTGCACAGTGCCTTCAAGGACCTTGAGCATTTTAAAGACTAAGCTAGTAGTATGCACATTAAGAAAATCTTGCCATAAAGGCAATGTGTGGTATGTTCACATTCACAGAAAAAGAGACTGCTTGCTGTTGTGTAAGGAAAACCAAAGGGAGTTTATGTAACTTTCTGCTTCTGTCACTACACTATGCACATCCTTAATGATGTCTCAAAGACAGTTTCTCACTAGGATTTTGAACATTTAAAATTAATGCAGGTTTAGGTCTGGAATCAGAGGTTAAGGTCTCCCAGTCCCTCTTAAAAATACTGGAACCAATGGCACAACTGAAGCAGAGAAACATGTATTTCAACAAACCTACCCAATGTAAAAATCTCATTTTTCCCTTACATGTAAAATACAGCACTTCACACTAGATTATGCTTCAAAGAGGAAGAACGAAACATATGCAGGACATGGCAAAGTCACATTTTACAAGATGCTCTTGGGTTACTGAAATCTTAGGTTTTGCACTGAAACATCATGACATAAGAACTGTTAACCACTAATATTTGAAGAAAAAGGAGCAGTTGCATTTATATGCTATCAGAGATTTCAGGCTCCTTATAGTTTTGTGGCAGTGGCATCAGAACATGTGGAAAATAGGCACATAACCCTTACAGGACACTTGCTTTTAGGCTTTTTTGGCTGGCCAATGGCTAGAAACAGGCATGAATAAAATTCATTGCTTATAAAGGCCTGGCCTAGAGAGAGGAAGGAGGAGGGGGTGCCCTCTTCCATCCAGACTGTTCTGGGGTCAGGTGATTCTGCAAGAAAACATGCTTCAGTTCCTGAATTTGGAGGAGACATTGGGATTTGTGTTTGCCAGTTCCCAGAAGGCTTTAACCAGTAAAGGTGGTTAAACTTTAACGAGTAAACCAGCTGATATCCATACATTTCCATCCTGACTTTGTGTTTCTAGATAAAATGACACTGCCCACTGTGCCTCATGCTGATCCAAAAGCTGGCCATGGGCTTCCATTATCTTTTGATTATGTTCAAAGGATCAGGTCCTCTGGGCTACAGAATTGGGTTTCTCTTTATACCTGTTATACCAATAGACCATCCTTGCTCTGTGAACATCAGGCCACACAAGTAACTTCACTCACATGCAGTCTTACTAAATTCAGTCTATCACTCTGGCCCCCGAAGGATTTACTTTGCATCTAGATGGTATTCATGTTCCCTCACTAGATGCAAAGACACAGAGCTCCTGCACAGGAAGACATGTAGGGGTATGTAAAAAGCAGTGCATGTACAGTGCCACCAACTCTAAGGGAGCGACCTCCCTGCTGGGACTTTTATAGACTTCCTGAACAGTGATTGATACCAGATTGGGCATATTTTGTCCCATTTTTTAAATAAATGACAGGACCAACCTGGCACCATGAAAAATACAAGGGTAAACTTTTAAAATTATCTTGGAGCTCCATATTCTATTGCTTCCTTGCATATCAAACTTAAAATCACATTTAAAGTGGCATTAGTTTTTCACCCTCATAAACACCAAGATGTGCAGTGATTGTAATGCCCTACAAGTTGCACTGAAGACTGCAGCCATGATAACACCGTCTGGTTTCTTCACTGATTCATCAGCTGTAAAACTCTCCTCTAGTTTTAAAACTAATATGAGATTTCTAGTCGAAAGCAACTGCTTAGAACAGAATTTTATATATAAATATATCAAAATTACATTGTATTAATTTGCTGTGTTCCCTTTGCAGAAAAAGTATGTTATTAAGAACCTTTAATTTCTTGAGCATTACATTTAGATTGATAGTAATCTAAATGATTTAAATGCCATTTAGGGATGTTTCCATATCTGTACTTTCTAGGACCTTGCACAGGTTTTCCCCATTCATTTGAGGTCAGCTGCTTATCTGGTGTAGCAGTCAATCAATTATGATCACCCTTACCATTTTACTATAGCCCCAAGAGCAAATAGAGCAATCACAACAATAGCAGGCATTACTACAGAAAGACAAAATTCAAAATTCAGAGAAGAACAAACTAAGGACAGGTAGTCAAAATTCTTCAGAAAGCTAAAATAATTATAGTATTATCATGATTATAGTAATACGCACCTTCCAAAATTAAGATTTCCATGCCCATTTTCACATAGATTATTGTTGTCTGATAATGGACTATTCAGGAGTACCATTTAGAGGAACCAGTCCCACATAACTTCAAGGTGTTTGTACAGACAAAAAATCAAAAAGGAAAGGCTTAGCAGATTTTTATTAATGTTGTTAGTGTTAATGTTTAATGTTAATTTTGGGTTTAGACACTTTCAAAATTTTGTATTTCAAACAACTTTTAACATATCTCTCTGACATCTGATCTCTAGCAAGTTTCATTTAAAGTCAGTGGTCTAATAATTATTGAGGCTTCTTCTGCAGATACAGAGAGAAGATTGGCACGTCTCAGCTGACTCAGCTGTTCAGTTGTCTTTTACCAGATAGATAAACTGGGGACATAGATGACAAGATCTCTACCAAATTTTGGACAGCTAATCTAGAGAGCTAATTGAAATTAATATCACAATTTAAAGACTAAATGCAAGACACGTCCTGGTAATGTTTTAAGAGGCATAAGCACAGCCAGCAAACAAAATTATTAATTACTTGGGGGTTTTTGTTAACTAGAAAAAGCAGATGTTAGGGAATGCAAGAAATTCTTCATAAGGGCTCAGCTTTTCAGCTGGGAAAAGAGAAACATACAACACTCCTGTTCCCAGGAGCAGCAACAATTTTCAGTGGAAAATCGAAGTACCTCAAAGAGCACTCAGGGTCTGCATCTTCAAGACATACAGATTTCAGAGTACAGAAACTAATCACTTCTGACAAAGGGATACTTGTTAAACTTCCGACTGCCCACAAGAGCCCAAAGCTGAACTTTTCCTTCCTATTTCCATAGTCCATAAATCAGACTCAATGAACCAGTTGTCAGCAGTTGAAGCCCTCAATTGTAGTAAATAAATAGCGAAATGGATGATAGATAAATAAATAAATTCCTGCATACATTGGAATTACTTTTTTGTTGCAATTCTATTAAAATGGTAAACTAAAAGAGCTGCCTACAATGTCAGTCAGGTTTCTTATTCACTCTGATATGGCCACCCAATATTGGCATGGACTGCTGCAACGAGGCATTCTCATAAGCAGAGTTGAAAGGAAGGCCATTGATCGTGGTTTCTCTTTTATCACCATTTTATAGTTTTGATGTTGATTCTTTTCAGGCCTTTCTTCATGTTTTCCTTTGCAGCAGTGGACACCAAGTGCTAATAAGTTGAAAACTTGTAATTTAATTTCCATATAACTGTTGCCTGTTCAGATAGGGTTATATTTTCCTTTGTTTTCTCATGACTGTGTGTCCTTTTGACACCATGTGTGATATAATATTACACAATGATAGATTTGACTATATACTATAATAATTGTGGTCTCTTTTCAGACCTATAGCTTGAAACAGTATTCAGATTAGACCCAAGTGTAAGATTTTACCTGATTATTTTCTCCAAGACAAGGTAATGCAGGTGCTGTAGCAAAAGGCTAATTCACACAGTGCAAATAACATTTAATGCAAAGTGCTATGTGCCATCTTAATAGATTATTACTGTTTCTTTCTTCCTTTATATTTCTCCAGAGAGTGAAGTTTTGAACATTATTAACTGCCCTTTGTGTGCACATGAGCCCAAAAGAATTTGTGGGATATGGTTGGGGGACTTAACACATCACAGCAACTCATATTGCTGGACTGACATTTTGAAATTAATGTAATTAACAGAATAGGACTGGCTAATGACAAGATCCACAAAAGGACAGAAGTGTCACAAGACTAACCCTAAGGAACTCCAAGTAAATTCGGACTCCCAGATTATATGTTTATGTTTCTACTATAACGCGTGAAAGGGAGTCTCCAGCACAAAGGGCAGGGTAGCAAAAACACTATCCTGAATGAAGCCTTCCTTGTCAATGGATACGTATTGAGATAGCTCTGTGTCCTGAAGTTTCTCTCTTTCTTGGAACTGAATGGAGAAAACCAAGATTCCACTTGTTTTACACTGGCTACAAGAGGACGAACGATACATGATCCAGCATAAAGCCTGACAATAGCAATTACACATACCACAGCTCCAGAGCATAATTCAGCTGGCAGAATGAGTTTTGACTGGATCATTGGAAGACTGTTGTATTTTCAGCCTGCTGCAGGACATCAAAAGAAAAAGTGAGTTCTCTTCCATTAAAAACACTGCCAGTGGGAGAAGAGCCAGCAGTGACAATTTTCTTTTCCATGTGAAAGTATGAAGTGCTAGAGAAGCCACCCACCTGACAGAAAGACTAAGATCAGCTGAGTAGGGCAGGGAATGCACAGAGCCAGTTTACTCCCAGCACACAAGCCATAGTCACTTATTAAGCATAGCAGTAATGTACAGTACCTGGAAGAAATGTATTTACTATTACAATATAGAACCAATCAGCAAAAATGTAAGGGAAGAGGTTTTTCCAGTTAGGGCATTGCACATAAAGCTCTGCACAGGAAGGTTACTATGAGGCTGTACTTTTTCTGTCATATTTAATTGGACCCAATTTGATGAGATTTAGTGAGACATTGCTCCAAGCAGGATCTTTGTACTTAAACATAAGTCTACTTTTGCCAAAAAGACATCAAACTGCAAGAAGGAAAGCATTTGATTTAGTAGTTTCAGCTTTATTTTCACGTTACAAAAGTTTCATTAAAATTTTGTTAAGATGAGCTGAAAGTGACTTTTTCCAGATTAGGTGATGTAAATCCCATTACTTGGTGATAAAATACACTCCTAGAAAAACATATACATGTTCATAATATCTTGTGAAATGAAAAATTAAACAAGGTGTGTTCTGGCATGGAATAATCCTGTTCATAATACCTCCATTTACATTTCTGGCCTACCCTCACATATGATAAATACAGAAATTTATATTATCTAAATTTCTTTTTTTTTTTTTTTGTTGGTTGTTTGGTTAGTTTTTACAGTAACTGTATAGTTACTGCATACTCAAAATGATGCAAGTTCCATAAAATTTTAAGTGCTATATAACCAGTCATCATATACAGTCAATCACATTCTCTATGAACTGCATCATCCCCTGCTGTAAAAATATCCATAGGAAAGAACTGTGAAGAGAAAATGAATCTCGGAGAGCATTTGTCATGTCTCATGTTCTACCCTACCAAGTGGAATGCCATAAAAAAAGCTGTGGAATTCATTACTAAGACTTCCGGTTCCCCTAGGATGTTTATATTTCACTTGTTCTCCCTTTCTACCTCTTTCATACCCTAAAATCACATGAACTTGTACAAAGTCATAAAATTATAAAATCTCAACTCATAAAAACCTACCATGTCAAAGACATTAATTCCATTCTGGCAGAAAAGGAATTTCTGTAGAAAAAAATGGTGTGAGAATGCTATAATATGGCCATAAAATTCAAGGCAAAGGTAACGAAAGATTTTGTATGATGAAACTACATACATTTGCTACATGTTTGTAAGTTAAACTGCTATCTTTTGAAGTGAGCATGTTGAAATATAGATTAGTGTAACTCATTATTTCTGCTTATTGGGAACGTATCAGCACCCATCAGAAAACAAACTCACAGTTTCCAATAGGCTGGTGATGCAACATAAGGTTTTCAGGAGAATCTATGAAAGAGTTAATGAAGCCTGAAGCTACAATCATCTTCCCAAAACCTCCCTTAAGGCTGTTGAACTTCTACTTAAAAACAAGGCTGTTGAACTTCTACTTAAAGTCATTAAAAAATGAATTCTACTTAGAAACAAACTCACAGTTTCCAGTAGGCTGGTGATGTAACCTAAGGTTTTCAGGAGAATCTATGAAAGAGTTAATGGAGCCTGAAGCTACAATCATCCTCCCAAAACCTCCCTTAAGGATGTTGAACTTCTACTTAAAACCAGAGAAATTATACAGCCTGCATGTTGCAACAGCAGAGCCCATGGGGACAGGGTGACAGCATGCAAAAAAGAAAATCACAGCTCTCGACCTCAAATCACTCAGGGTCCATAAAAGAGACTCATTCATTTACTCATTTTAGCCAGAGAGATAAGATGTGTCAGCAGTCTGGCCAGCAGCAGAGGCTGAGGAATCTTGGTAGCATCTGGTACATTAATTTTTTCATGGACTTCTTTTGATGGACAGTAAACTGGCAGGTATAAACTATGTCTTCTCCTATATCCCAGTGACATCTAGTATTCTGTGGGCACTGCTGTAACACAGAGGATTTTTTACTGACTGTTACATTTCTCTAAGGCTGCGTGGGTTGTGTCCAATGCTTACTGTTATATGAAGTATTTATCATCTGTTTCTTAACTTTTTATTTAGCATGTGGTGCAAAGGATCCTTACTCCTAGTAGGGAAAAAATATGTGATTGGATGATTTCCAACCTTTTTTTAACAGTGATCCACATTTATCCCTATCCTTAACCTTGACTTTTTAGGAGTCTATACTACCGATAGCTTGGAGTAATAATTTGTAAGTTGTGTTTCTTTTCCTTTGCCCTTGAGCTCTGATGGAAATGGGACCTGGTGTTAATATGCATAATTTTTGCCAACATCTGGTTATATTTGTCAGACAAAGTATTAGAAACTTCACTGGAGGTTAGAACTAGCGTACACATGGATAACAGTGATATACTAGGGGAAAAGTCAACTCAGATTTTGTGAAAAGAAAGCCTACTTTACAAAATCATTGGATCACTGAGGTTCTTTAAAGGCTCTACTAAGAACTTGTATAAAGGAAATCTTGTTGACTTTGACAAAATCCTGTGAAAAAAGCCGTTGAAAAAGGTAAATTGCCACAGAATAAAATGAAAGGACCTTGAATGGATAAGTAAGTTTCAAACAAAAAAAAAGGCGAGAAAAAAAATGGCAGGCACAAAGGCTTCCTCCTTCAGTGGAAGGAGGTTTTGAATGGAGTTCGAGGGGTACGTACTGGTACATGTGTTGTTGTAACTTATTCATAAACAGTTCAGAAAAGGAGTGAGTAGTGAGGACAGAGATTTTTCTGGGTTCCTAACTTATTCTGGATAACATAAAGCTGAAGGTGAAACAGAATTGCACAGGCATTTAAACCTGAAGTTAATAAAACAGAAAAAAAATCAGCACAGATGAACATATAATCATTTATTTCAGGGAAAAAAGCCCCAGCCTTAATTTCTCATACACAACTGTGGGCTTTGAGCTAGTCATTCCCTCTGAGAAGTGAAATTGAAAATACAGCTTAGCCGAGGAGAGGCTTATGAGGCAAAGTGAAGGCCGGAACTACAGGGAAAGACAGGACAAAATAAAGAATGTCATTATGCCACTCTATAAATACATAATTCTCCTCCATCTTTAATAATGCATGAAGGGCTGGGGTATCCATCTCAAACAGGTTATAGTAAAGCTGTAAAAATTTCAGAAGGGGCCACAGGCCCAATCAAAGATATGGACCATAATTAAGCTAGAACTCTTCAGAGTGAAAAAGAAATGACTGAGGGGCACATGACAGAATTCAGTAAGATCAGAAGTGTCATGGAGAGGGTGTATATGGGTTGATTGGCCATTATCTTTTCCAGGAAAAGAAATAGGGATGTGAAACTATGAGGAAGCCAGTCCAAAACTGAGCTGTTGTTCATACAGCCAGTAGTTTAGCTATGGTACTGCTGGCCACAAGGTGCTGTAGAGTGTAAAAGTTTACAGGGTTTCTGGGAGAGGTTAGCAAAGTTCACAGAAGAGAGAGCTGTTATAAAACAAGTATAAACTACAGCTGTCTCCACAAGCCTTTGACCTGCAAATGACTGGATGCTAGGAGAGTATCTGTGGGGAGCATATTTACCTTGTTCTTACACTCTTCCCTAGGCATCTGCTTTTGGTCACTGTCAGCGACAGGATACCGGGTTAGATGGACTGACCTCCAGACTGACTCTTCATGAGTCCTCTTCCATTCTTAATCCAGATGTGGCCAACAAATTAGCTCTATTCCTCTGTAACAGGTTCTTATCCCAGTAGCCTGTCACATATCTTTCTTTCTGCTCTAAAACTACTTGTCACACTTTAGCTGCCCTTTCAGTCACTGTTTTAATGTTGAAATATATAAGGAACTCCAAAATGCAACACCACAAAAAATACTGGCAAAATAAAGAGCCTCTGATTTGTGCTCAGCATTATTTTCTTCCCTTCAGTGGTAAGAATGCACTGAAATGCTACTGAATTGCAGCATATATTAAATATTTTGTATATTGTGCCTTTTGATATTCTTACGTAAAAAAGATTAACTGTAACCTTGAATAGCTACTGATATACCCTACATACAACACATTGCAAAACAATACTTAACTCAGAGAAATGCATTTCACAAATAAAGCCTTTTAGAAGTCAGAAGTGTTTTCATAAAAGCTGTAAATTCAAGGATTTGTCATTATGCTCTCAAACCAGAATTTTTCAACACATACCGTTTTCTATGAATACCATTCAAAGCCTTTTCCCTCCGTAAACATTTCCAAAGGACATAATCAGAGTCAGCTGTTTTAAAGTACAGTACGATTATCACAGAAAAGCTTTGGAAGTCTGGGAAAGTAGAATACGTTACTTGGGATATTAAGTAATCAACGGAATCATGGAATCACAGAAATTGATAATATATTGAAGAAATAATGAAGAAAAATAAAAGGTACCTGAAAGAATTCAAGGAAACAAACCATATTCAGTGCCATTAACAGAAGTATAATTTCCAAATGTCCAATTATACTCCACTAACTTACATCTTAATATACTATTTTAATAGCATATTTAATTATTTTGTGATGGACAATGACCATTAGAATAGCAACTGAAAACTGCAAAATCAGATTCTATACCAATTTACATTGCCAAACAGATCCTTGGAGAATTTCCCCTTGAAAAGCTATAACAGGTGGGTAAATTGACAGAGAAAACCCATAACAGACTTCATGCCTGTATCTCATTTTCCTACGCCAGCCTTAATCCTGACTAGTGTAGCTAAGAAAGATGTTCACTATTAGAACCGTGCAATGTATAGCAGTCCTTGTTCCTGCCCGGGCAATAGGACATTCTATTAAAAATGCTGTGTTATTCTAATCAATGTGCAATGTGTGGTCACCTTGGGACTGGAAACAAACAAAACAAAAAAATTAGAATAAATATGCAGGTCCAACCAACCATGTGGAGTTATACAGTGATCTGTAAATCATGGTTTTGAAACACTAATCTGAATTATCACTAAGCAAGTATTGTAAAACACATACACAACATCAGCAATTTTAAACTAGCTCGTTCTGTGCTTGCTCCATATTGAACTGCTTTTTCATATACATAGTAATGGTTGTTTCACACTGATAAATATTATGTCTTAGGCTATTATTGGAAAATTCATCCATTGTAAGACCTTGAACCAGAAAACTGGCAGGATCAGAACCTAAAGGTTGTGAGCCATCACTTCAGAATTCAAACATTGAGTACCAGTAAATCTTTGCTGTATTCAGTTCTCATGAATAACAGAAACTAACATTTCAATAACAATGGGTCACAACAGTCATAAGTGTTTGTATTTCAGATAGATATTAAATTGCTTGTGTTCGGAGGTCATAAGCCCGACAGTAATGAGCCTGTGTTTGTATGAAGTGTCTTCATACCTGTAAAAGTCCAGAAGACAGTGAAGTCTTTAGCTCAAAAATTAAGTTACTGGAATTAATGGTAGGGGTCCAAAGTCACTACCAGTGGCTCACTAATTCAGTTCGCACCTGGCAAGACAGCAAAACATCCAATAGTGAAAATCTGGCACTGTGGAAGCTGACAGCAAAACTCTGGAAAGCTTTGCAGTTGGGATGGAGATTACTTTTATGTCCAGAAAGCAATATAAAACATGAAAGAGTCCATGAAATTACCTAGTTCTCTGCCGGAAAGTAAATCTATGGAGAGCGTGGTAGTCCTTGAAGATCCAGCTTCTGGGACTGCCAAGGCTGGTTTATTGATTTTTTTTGTATTTTGAAGGAGAAGGCCATACTTGTTTGGAGACTCATAATTAAAATAAAGGCATTTGCAAAGAATAGAACAGAATATTTGAAGACTAACATCACACAACTACACATCATGTGTTTGTAGTTTATTTCTTTAATTTTGCAGCCAATGCTTTTAAAAATATCTGCTTGCAGTGTTGTTTGCGGTTTAGAATATACCTCTACGAACAAACTAATACAAAATTTCAAAGTGCAGTACCAGCTGTACTGGTAACTGTAGCTAAACTTTTGATAGAAAGATTTCAGATCCCTGATGAGAGCTCTGTTCAAAAATGAGACTTGTTCAGCTCAGCTGGTAAATTTTTTGTCTGGGACAATCCCCAGAACCTGGGGCACCCAGGCTCTTTTTTTCTTCCTCATAAAATCATTTTCTTTCTCTGTGTGAGAGCATTATTGGCTAGTTTATACGAAGTGGACAACTTTCATTAGCAATTAAGAGACACTCCCCACCATAGCTCTCCATGTAATTATTCTCTACCATAAACTACAAACAAAATTTTGAACAGTCCTTTGGATCCTTAATGCTCACATTTTGGAAGTATCATTTTCATTTCAATGTACAAAAGAAGTGTCAAAACCTCACAATTTTCAAAAACATTGGTTTATTTTCTGGGCAATCCTACTCCAGAGTTGCCATCTGCTAGTTCTGTACTGTGATTGCTGTATAATACTTTCATAGAAGGCAGCCACTAATACTGATTTTCCCAATTAATGGAATCATTCATTCAACAACTGGATTCTTTGCACATTATTTCAGCCAGGTGTTTTTTGTTTACAAGCTATGGATCTGAAGAAACTGCATCTCGGTAAGCTATTTTCCTTTCTGTATCACTTGTGCTAAATACAACCTTAAGACAAATAAATCTTTTAAACAAGTTTTGAAGAGAAAGCTTCGTCAAGGACCTAATCTCAGCTATGGAAACTTGAGAAAACAGGCCAGGTAACAGAATGGAATTAGGGCTTTTAATTAACAGAACCATACTTTTCTTATCATCAGACCTGATTTTGCCCAGCTGTAAACATACAAGTGTTAATTTGTTTTCTCCAACCCATGTACTTAGAATATTTTGCCAGATTTACACATAAAAAAAACCCCTAACTAGCAAAAGGAAAAAAATTTTGGAAAAAAAAGTCTGAGATACTTCACAAAAACAAAACAAAACAAAACAAAACAAAACAAAACAACTCTGCTGCAAAGGTTCTCATACTATGTTGACATCTATGCAACCAGCCTTTTGTCGTCAGTTGTCAGGACAGATGAGAAACGTTTCTTTGCTACCATTTTAGATGGTGACAGGTTCCTTCTAAAACATGTTACTGGTTCACTCAGTTTCTCTACTTTGACACTGTCTGTTGCAAGGAAAAGGAGGGTATTTTCAAGGGTTATGCACAGTGTGCAGAATATAACTTGAAAATCAAAGATTTCTTTGTGTCCTTGACAAACAGACCACAGTTTTTCACCAGCCTATGAGGGTGGACGGTCAAAATAAATCAGTTCTGCAGGAGAGGCATGTTCTGACTACTGTTCACTGAAACGAACCATTAGTCTTTTGATAAGGAATTGGCCTCTGTATCTCTTCTCTCCAGTCCCATCTGAAGCACAGATAGCTAGATGATATGTAATAAGAAGCACTCCATCACCTTCATGGAATGGGAAACTTCTGACAAATTAGAAAGGCAGGTAATGAAGTCACCAACATCAAAACTACACTAGCAATTCAACAAGAACTACTTGCTCCCTATAACACCCCTAATCACACCACAGAGTGTTATTATGTATTCCAAGATAGTAATATGCAGCAACTTGTATCATTACAATGAGGTGACCATGCCTTTTGCGTCATCCACAGCTTCACACAGCAGTGACGTAACATGCTGAACAACCCACTCTTCTTAGCTGGAACAAATTTGCTTCCTAATGTTAGCCAACCTTCTCTCAGTTACTCATCACATTGAATGATATGAAAAAAAAAAAAAAGTAAATGAGTAAAAGCTGTGAAGGATTCCTGACATCCAAACATTTCTGCAAGACATATTATAGCCTCTTGAGATACAATCTCCTTTCTTTTGCTGGAATCAATAGGACTCTTCCACCAAGTGCACAGGTCCACCAGGATGTCTAGAGCTAGACAGGACTCTATCCTCAAGTGTCAAGAGTAGTGAAGATTTAAGATGAAGACTTAGTGGACTGGGCAACTCACCGATCTGCTGACAATATCATCAGACTGTAATGTGACCTGGGATTGATAAGGGAAAGAGGAATTTCATCTGGCTGCTGCTTCTTATTCTAAGACTGAAACGTATATCTTAAAGCTTTTATTCAATGAAGGAAAACAAAAAGGGGCAGCATAAGGATTTCTGCAGGCCTGAGTATGCATTCATCCAAAACCCTTGACTTCAGCTGCTCAGCAAGTCCATGAATCCCTCAAATATTTCTGCATTGAGTCACATGCCAGCATGCACAGTGTTTCCATGTTCAGCAAAGAACACACTGTGTACTCCAACCTATAGAATTACATACAAAGAAGAAAAGCCGTTGTGCTCTTGGCATACAAATGTACTTTGAAGAGAAAGAAACAAGAACAATACCAAAAAAAGCCACCTCTCAACAACCCTCAGGTTTTTACTCCTGGGGCAAATGCACACACAGACTTTTTCTTCTCTAAGACTTGATTATATGTTCTTTTTTTTTTTTTTTTTTCCCCAGGTCATTACTCTTTATGACCAAATTACATCTCTTGACAAACCTAAACTTGCAACTAAAGAGAGCAACATTTATTTCTTCCATCATTAGTTATAAAGATTTTGCTGCCCATTCCTGCGCACACACAAATTCAACTGGGTTCCTTCTTTTGTTTCCTGTTCCTAATTAGCCAACGCAATAATGCCTTCCCTTTAGAACATGAGTGCTGGACAGTGTTTACAGGAAAAGGCTGGTCCTCTTTCCTATTCCCAGAGCAGTTAATTAACCTATTCTTGTCTTGGCCAAAGGTAAGACATATCTCACACCCATATTCTATTAAGTAGCCTGTTAAGTAACTTTACTTGATACTGTAAAGTAACAAGCACTTAGCGCATAGAGTCTTTATGTGAAATTACTCTGAAGGCCTTTCTTTTTCACCTACACCAATAAATCAATTTGCATCTGAAACAAACAGCAACAGAATGAAGTAATGAGAAGGATGGGGTTTCTTTTGAAAGGGCAAATGTCCTGCCAATTTTACATAAGAATTTTGTTACTTCTATGTTATTCTCTTGATTTGCTATTCCACCTTTTTTACCACTGTCCAAACCCTTAAAGTATGATCTCAAGAACTGTGTCAACATTCTCCATTTTACTTTCACAATAGTGAGTACAGGAGGCAATTTTGGCTGTGACTTGCCTGCACACTTAGCTTCACACACATGTACACACAATGGCAGCACAACCACTCCCGAAGCCCAGCTCAACAATGGCCAAATTCTCTCACCCCTATTCATAGAATCATAGAAAGCTGGAAGGGACCTTTCAGATCACCTAGTCCAACTGTCAACCTCACACTGACAAAAAACATCACTAAACTGTAGCTCTAAACATTATATCTACACATCTTTTAGATACAGCCAGGGATGGTGACTCAACCACTTCTCCAGGCAGCCTGTTCCAATGCTTAATGATCCTTTATGTGAAAAAGTAAACATGCTTAATTCTTTTCACTATTTCTGCAAACATCAGCAGACTGAAAAACCCCATTAACTTAAACTAATTACTGAAGTGGAGGACTGTAAATATCCCTGTAAATATCAGGAATTCTTTTCAGGAGTCATATCCCAGACACCCAAGATGTCTTTTTACAGTGCCTTGATTTTTAACACAGAAGCCTCATCTAACCATGCTAGAAGGCAACCTTCCATTCTAATAATAGGGATAGAAATAATTTGTGGTTTAAGAGCTTTTCCGAGACTTAGTACACCAGAATTCTGAACTAAGCTCTACTGATAATTTGTCCTTTGTTCATCATAAACATTCCAGGAGGACGTATGTTTAACAATATGAATATCATTTACAGCAAAATAGCAGCTTGACTGAGAACCACAGAAAATAGGTCTTGTTAATGAGCCTTTAGACTACTGTACTCAGCACTGGTGAGGCCACACCTTGAGTACTGTATCCAGTTCTGGGCACCTCAACACAAGAGAGATGTCAAGGTGCTGGAGCGAGTGCAGAGCAGGGCAACAAAGCTGGTGAAGGGCCTGCAGAATAAATCTTATGAAGAGCGATTGAAGGAGCTGGGACTGTTTAATTTGAGGAAGAGGAAGCTGAGGGGAGACCTCAGCACTCTACAACTAATTGAAAGGACATTGCAGAGAGGTTGGTGCTGGTCTCTTCTCACAGGTGATAGCACGAGAGTGAATGGTTTCAAGCTGCAGGAGGTTAGGTTTAGACTGGACATTAGGAAAGAATTTTTCACAGAAAGAGTAGTCAGCCATTGAAATAGGCTGCCCAGGGAGGGGCTTGAGTCCCCATCCCTGAATGTGTTTAAGAGTCGTTTAGATGTGGTGTTGGGGGATATAGTGTAGATGAGAACTTTACTGTAGAGTAGGACAGATGGCTGCATTCCAAGATTCCAAGGGTCTCTTCCAACCTGAATGATTCTATGATTCTATAATTCTATACTGCTATACTTTATTTGTCAACATCTACCAAAATATCCCCAGTGACAACCACCCTGTTTTGGAGCTTTACCATCCTGTTTTGAAATCTTTATTTTACAGTGTAGCAAATGTTTTCACTGATTTAGTTTACACCTTTTTGTGATCGTCATCCAGGGAGCTTGATATTGTTTTGTATATACTGTAAGCTTTTTTCTTCTTTTTCTTGTTTTTTAAAATTTTCTTTCTTTTATTTTTTTATTATTTATATTTTCATTAAAATAGTTTAGTTTGTTTTCTAAACTCCTAAATCTCTAATCCCTTCCTCTCCTCTCCTTTTCTTAGAGGGGGGAGGGAGGAGCCATCATCTGTCTTTGTGATTGGTCAAAACCATGACACAAGGCATCCAGTCCCTATTGCCTCTTGCTCAGTTTTTGATCCTCTAAAAGTTGCAGGTTTTCTTTTTTAGAACTTCTGCTTTTCTAGCATTCCCTATCTTGCACACACATAGATGATTATACTCATGCGGGATTTCGCACCCTCTCTGATTGACTTACACCTGTCTGTCTCACCCTATTGCTCCAATCAATCAACATTTCACATTCTAATCTTCCCAAGTGCTTGTAATTGTCCTGCCCTTGCTTGATTTTGCCTGAAAATTTAATAAGGGCATTCTCTATTCTGCCATCCAAATCCTTAATGAAAACAAGAAATAATACCAACCTTGAGAAAGTTCTCTTCACTCATCTTTTCAGTTTGTGAACAACAGGTTGCTAATTGCAGTATGACTTTTCAGATACTTGCTACTCACTCCACATTACTTCCCTAATGTTCCTATAGCTCATTTATGGGAATGCTAGGCAAGACTATCAAATTCTTTGAAAGTCAAGTTAGATGTGACATTTTCTTCCTCCTCAACAAAGCTTGTTCCCAGTATTGTAAGAGGAGGTTAGGTAGCTTGAATTTCATGAATTCTAAAGAGCAAAGGTGCTTTATAAAATGTAATTAAGTTTTATTACAGACATGGAAACTGTCACATGTTACAGCTGAGAGAAATTTGGTCTTGCAAATACTACCAGATATGTAAAATAAAAGCATTACATTACCTTATATGAATTAGATAAAGCTGTCTTTTCTGAGTATGTACTTAAAGAGCAACTGGACAAACTTGGATGGCTGATCTCAGCAATTAACAGGCAGGAATTGATTTTGGTTTATTAGGCAAAATCTCATCAGCAGACAAACATCATATGTGCCTTTGTAATATAAAAGTTCTAGGAATAGATAGCAGCAATTCTACATGCCTTTCAGCACACAGTTGATTGTGTCCCTTTCCTAATAACCATTGGAATTTGCAGTAAAAAGAGGCATATCAATATATTCACAGCCAGAGAGTAAGAGAGCCGGCTTCACTTTTTGTCATTCCGTTTTATGCATTTCTCAAAATGAATTCTGCCAGATCTTCTTACACATCCATTTTCCCATGAGTGTGTGCAACAGCTCCTTCTTTGTGCATGATTCATGGAATCCCCGAGGCTGCTACTGTCCATTTTTCTTTATCTCAAATTGTAAAAACTCAAGCTTTTATTTCTTTAGAGGTCATAGAACTGTTCCTCACCTGCATCAATCAGTATTATAGACACTGAAAAAGACTCTGCAATTTACTGTGAGTACAATTTTCGTCATTACGTGGCCCTGAAAGGAACTACATACAAAAAGATAAAGGTGCAGGTTCTGCACAGAGTCAGGACACGNGTAGATGAGAGCTTTACTGTAGAGTAGGACAGATGGCTGCATTCCAAGATTCCAAGGGTCTCTTCCAACCTGAATGATTCTATGATTCTATAATTCTATACTGCTATACTTTATTTGTCAACATCTACCAAAATATCCCCAGTGACAACCACCCTGTTTTGGAGCTTTACCATCCTGTTTTGAAATCTTTATTTTACAGTGTAGCAAATGTTTTCACTGATTTAGTTTACACCTTTTTGTGATCGTCATCCAGGGAGCTTGATATTGTTTTGTATATACTGTAAGCTTTTTTCTTCTTTTTCTTGTTTTTTAAAATTTTCTTTCTTTTATTTTTTTATTATTTATATTTTCATTAAAATAGTTTAGTTTGTTTTCTAAACTCCTAAATCTCTAATCCCTTCCTCTCCTCTCCTTTTCTTAGAGGGGGGAGGGAGGAGCCATCATCTGTCTTTGTGATTGGTCAAAACCATGACA
>VXBJ01007275.1:0-18525 GCA_013400055.1 Nycticryphes semicollaris
AGCCTCAGACTGGGAGTCTTTAATCCCTTCAACACAGCTGTGTTTGCTGTCACCAGTGCCAGGAGTCCAGGCAGGGTCAAAGGAGCTTTTCTAGTTTGATTCAGATTGTAGATTTGAAATCCTTCAGGCAACACACCTTTTGCTCTCATGGTTGTGTACAATTAGCTGCAACTGCATTTTAATTTGGTTTCAGTGGGCCAGTTAGAGTTTGGGGTCCAAGGAGCACAGGAAATGCCTTGTGATTCACCCAAAGGGTGGTGGACAAGCAGAGGTTTCCACGCAAAACGTTCACTTTTGCACACTCATCCAGCTTCTCACAACCACAAGATCACTCACTTTTTCTGACTCGTTCAGGTTCGACATACAGTTAAGTCTCCTGTTTTATGTCACTTCTGAAGTGAATGGTGGACATTTGGGGGGTGTTGATAGAAATTTGTGGACAAAGTTACTTGATTCTTCAACTGGTTCCTAGATCCTGTTTACAAATTCTTTTATACTTTAGATCAGATGTGTCAGCATGAGCCAGGACACCTTTCATCGTGCTGGTAGTGCAAAGCAGCCACAAGCCCAGTTTAGTCACCCAGTTAAAGCAGATTCACTGGTGCTTTGGATTTGAAGCTGCTCATGCAGCCAGAGGGCATCAGCGAATCCTCTCTGCTTGTGGCACATGGATCCTTACAAATGAGTGCAGGCTTCCCTAAGAGAGATGTTTGTGACACTTTATGCTCCCTTCCTTCTGTAAACAAAGCGCATTTTATTGAAAACAGCTGGATTTGCACCAGTGTCAAAGAGATGACGGTCTGTCCCAGTCTTGTTCTGACAGTTACAGGTGTCAAGGGTGGTCGGTAAAGGACTTTTTTCCTTTGAAGGTACAAAAAGGACGTGCCAAGAAAAGTGCATTTTAGACACAACCTCTTATATGGCAGCGTCTGGGCATGTTAAAATCTTTTTCACATGGCTTAGTGTTTACTGGTGTCAGAGGTGGACGGCCTCAGAGCAGCTGTTTGGCTCATTAGCCCTCAGACACGGAGCATGTTTGTCCTGGGAACAGTATTTATAACGTTCCTGGGCAAACCAGAGCCAAGATATTCCAAAACACGGTTTTTACCAGGGAAAGAGTTTACAAGAAGGCACAGGTGAGGATTTCTAAAGTGTTTAAGCGCTGCAGGAGCCTAATAGTACCACTGAAGTCAACAAATCTCACCAATAATCACTTATGTGACAAAGAAGACAGAGAAGAAAAGGATTTTCTGTAGGATCAGTCACTTCTCTACAATTGCCTTCTTCAACATTCAGGTGTTTCAAACCAAAGGAGAACTAATTTCAGGTAAAACAGTATCTATTTGGAGATCCTCTGGCAAGTTTTATGGTATCACAGGGTTTCTTAAGAAGCTTTTCCAGTGCCTGAGAGCACATATTTTCTTTCCCCGCAGAAAAGCTGCAGCTATTTGACATTCCATTCCTCAAGGTGCCTCGTTCCCACTGCACTAACAACACGTCTCCAAACGATGGATTTCTGTGACCAGCACTATCCAAATAAAGGGAGATGCCAGGCTTTCTCAGAAGCGTGGAATGGCCACATCCAAGAATCTCAAAGGCAAGTAAATATCCTCCTTTTTAGAGATGGGAGATTAACAACTATTCAGCAGAAGCTGTGAAGACAAGATTTGACCCACATCCCCCCATTTCCAGTAGCAGATGGTGGTCTGGGGTATTTTCCAATCTTGTGATATATGATTTTTTTAAACTATTTTGTGAAGAATCACCCTCATTTTAAAACCGCTATTTACAAAAGGAATCTCAAGTCTTTTATATTCTACTCCTTTCTTTATTCAGGACCATTAGGGACACAAAAAAATCACAGAATGCTATGGTGTTGGAAGGCACCTCTGGAGATCATCTCCTCCAACCCCCTGCCAGAGCAGGTCCCACAGGAACGTGTCCAGGTGGGGTTTGAAGGTCTCCAGAGATGGAGACTCCACCACCTCTCTGGGCAGCCTCTGCCAGGGCTCTAACACCCTCACAGCAAAGAAGTTCCTCCTCATGTTTAGATGGAACTTCTTATGGTCAAGTTTGTGCCCGTTCCCTCTTGTCCTGTCCCTGGGCACCACTGGAAAAAGACTGGCCCCATCCTCCTGACACCCACCCTGGAAGCATTTATGGGTGTCAGCCTTGTCTTCTCCAGACTAAAAAGCCTCAAGTCCCTCAGTCTTTCCTCAGCAGAGAGATGCTCCAGGCCCCTCATCATCTTTGTAACCCTGTGCTGTCCCCTCTCCAGCACTTCCCTGTCCTTCTTGAACTGGGGAGCCCTGAACTGGACACAGCGCTCTAGATGGAGCCTCACCAGGGCAGAGTAGAAGGGGAGGATGACCTCCAGGTGGCAGGTGATGCACTGCCACCCTGAACATAGACTCCAAATGTCCTTTCACAGGTGCTGACAGAAACAAGAAGACTCAGAAGACAACAGCTACGCTACAGTGATCACGAGATAACTCCCTCTGAACATTCCTAGCTTGATTTCCAATCACACAACACATTCAAGTCACTTCACCTTGGCCTCACATAATTGGTCCTTCTTGACATGTTAACTACACATAACTACATATGTGACTTAACTCGATTGTACCTTCTCCAAATTAGCAGGAATGGGATCAGATGGGAAGAATCTGCTGCTGCCTCACTAGGAGGGATATGAGTTGCAGCGAGTCTGAGAGCAGAAAGCACAATAAATGATAAGGGAGATGGACTACAAGCTCCAACAGAGGATGCTGGAAAAGCATCAAGAGGGAATAAAATATGAAGTAGAAGAGAAAAGCATGTTTTGAGAAAGTGCTGGTGCCAGCTTGGTGTGTTTCTGGGGCCCATATGTGAATCTGTATATTTTTACACCAGCACCCGCCCAAGATGCCTCCATACTTGTAGATGCCCCATCCATAGGAAATTTCCATGGACACACTGATTCACAGCTGCATGTAAATGCTTTGCGCTGTCCCTGGGGTGCCCATAACCCATAAAACACGATTTCAGAGCATGGCTAGAAAACCTTGTCACTTCCCAGGTGGCCATGGTGTTCAGGTGTAATAGGAATGATGTGGTCAATTTGCCTAGTCCTGCTGAGAACTACATCCCAGGGTTTTATAGATTTAAGCTTTGCTTAGTGTTTTTTTTCTCTTTATTACAGGATAATCAATTGGCTGTTTGGGATACAGAGAAATCTGAAAGCACTGTCCATATTTACAGAGGGAGAAAACAACAGTTCAAGTATCTCTCAGTCCTCTCCCCCTCCTGTCCCAATGTAACTTCTGCATATGGAAGGAAATCCATCAGTCCAAGAGAAGATGTATTTCTTTCCTATCTGCCTGCCACGAGACTCAACAGCAGTGTGCAGAATGTTCAGAGCACGAAGGGGGCACCTGCCACAGCACAGCCAAAGCACCGTGGCCTGATCTGACTCCTCCTTCTACTTCTTGAATCCCAATGCCTCCCATCACCCTCATCACTGGAACCACACTCAGGTCTTCAGCCTCTCCTCGCTCCTCTGCCCCAAGACACCTCACTGTGCCTGAAATAGGAATCACTGTATAACAGAGCCAAAATGTTGAAGCCACAATGTGGGGGAAAAAAAAGAGAGAAAAGCATTTCATGTGAGCTAGGCCAAGCCTGCTCCAGTGGCATCTCTGTTCATGCCCAGCCAGGCTCTTCCTCTCTTTGCTGCATTTCCCATTTGTACTGGTGGCAAAAAAACATCCCATCTTGTAACAATCTGACCTTTCAGCTGAACTTCTCAGCCCCTCCTCATCTTTTGAATCATATGTAAATAATTATACTAATATTGAACATTTACCTATTCTGGACATGGTGCCTTCCACCCACAGAGCACCTTGCAGAGTTTAAAAGCTCAGCTCCAAATCCCCAGGGAAACAGCTTTCTCTCCCTGACCTCGATGTGCAACAGGAGGAACTACAGCAGAGAGGAGAGAGGGAATTTGCTTGAGCCCACACAGCAAGCCCACAGCCCAGCCAAGAGCCAAAGGCAGCCCTGCTCGCTCCCTGGGCAGAGCTTTTTCACCAGCACTGACAAGACAAAATTCCAGTGATTTCAGGGAACAAAGAGGGCCCTCTCGGAGCTGCCCTGTGCTGCCATGTGTTTCCCTGCTGGCAGTGATTATCCATGGGATTCCCAACAAGGACCTACAGTCACTGGCAACATCTGCTGCTGGGTTTCTCAAGGGGCTGAGGCCGTGCTGTTTTTAGCTTTTTGTTTATTTGGACAAGTTCGTTGCTTGCCAGAAGTGCCCCCCTCCCCTCCATCTCCCCCCACTGCACACACATACACACCCCCACACGCTCTTTCCAGCCAGAGAGCAGGGGACCTTCCATCCCACACAGGCTGCTTTGTAAAGCCCGGCTCTGCGGGAGGCCGTTCCTGCCTTCTCCACGCAGCCAACTGCTAAAAGCAAAGCTGAGATCAGACAAAAGCTCTCACCCACCACTCAGGCCGGGGAACACAGGAGTCACTGTCCTGATACCAGGTTTAAACCCAGCATCCTCCTTCTGGCACTAACATCCATGTGCTAGAGAAATGCCATTTCCCCTTCCAGAGGTCAGAAGAGACCTTAAATCCCACCCAGTGCCACCCCCTGCCCTGGGCAGGGANTACACAGATAAAGATTTCCCTTGCCATGCAGCCAATAAAAAAGGAAAGATTGAGCTCCTGCTGTCCAGTTGTGTCCCAAAAGTCCCAAATACTGGTTTTAGATAGAGCCAAGGTGATGTGCTCAGAGCTCAATGAGCTCTTGAGCTTCCACATGGACCAAAGATTCAAATACCTAAATTTGGTTGTTGCAGGATGTTAGAAAATCCCCAGGTCTAGGCTCTGCTCAAGAGATGGAGGTTCAAGACAGGCCTCGCACAGGATCTGTTCTGTACTGAATGGCCTGGACACTATTATTGTTTAAGGGCACTTATAGACAGGATATCAGCCCACTGGAGGGTCCAGTTCTCCCTTCACACACAGTAGAGTAGGACAGTGCTCAGCCAGAAGTCCAGGAGAGCACTCGAGGCTACATCTGGCTAAAGGAGGTGATTCATAGAGAAGTGCCCACCACCCTGTCCATCTTCCTCCTCTATATTTTGCCTCTGCTCCAAAGCTCACTGCGGCGCACTCAGCCCTTCACTTCACTGCCACAGTCACCAGCAAAGGAATCAGTTACATGGCAAAGGGGAAAACATAACTCTGTGAGATTTTGTTTCCTCTGACAAAGAAAACTCAATGGGTCAGCTCCTGGGTCTTCAGGGAACTCAAACCCCCTGTTTCCCTCCCATCTGTTCACTAGTTTAAAAAGGATCCATTCATATTCACAACTAACTCCTTCTCATTCAGAGCTTTAGTTCATCTGCTCCTACAATAGCCTATTTTTGAGTTCTGGGGGATGTCCAGAAGTGCTGAAGATTAATTCCACACATCTCCAATGCATTGAACAAACGTGTGGTATTTATGCAGTAACACATAATTAAGGAGCAATACTTTTGTCCAGTGCTCCATATGAGAAGACTGGCTGCAGTTAGAGATGTTCCAGGAGTATTTTGCAGCTCTAAGCCTTATCACATTGGGTGGGACCTTAGCTGATATCAACAGTTAGCCAGGGCTAAGCAACCAACAGATGGATATAAAATCTGACCTCTAAGGAACACTCACGTGCTGCAGGTTTTGGTGCTGCCAGTTCATGATCAACAGACTTCTCAGTCACTCTTAACAACTTCTGCAAGGTCAGAGCACACTCCATCTAGTTAAGACACAGCAGTTAAGAGTGAAACGAAGGTCAGCAGAGACGTCAGGAGAAAGGAAGCCTTGAAAGAGGATGACTTTGGTCCCAGGAGGAAGCAGCAGTTGCTCTCCCAGGCATCCTGAAATCAACAGAAAGAGAGATTCAGCCTGATCATACCCAAAGAATGCCTCTGATCTCCCTGTCCTCGGCATGATGCGCCACCCCACGCAACAGAGACGGAGGATGAGTAAAGCCCAGGCACCCAATAAAGGGAATTGGTGGGTCCAGAGCGAGAGATCAACCCCAGGTTTGTTCTCATTGTTCGGGTTGATGGGTTCTCGCTCTGACTCTGCGCTGGAAACGACATGAGCTTGTATTCAGGGTGGCCACTCAGAGTTCACGTCGTGCTGCGGAAATTGTTCTGCGTGACAAACACAAAGCCTACAGTAAGTGAAATTACATGTTGGGCTTATTTTTAAAAGTATTAACATTTCAGGAAAACTAAGAACTCGTACCACTTTTGGGCTAAATCTGAACAACAGAGAAAATAAATCAGAACAGGCTTCATGCACATAGTTTTCTATGAAGAAAGTTGTTTACAATACATATTCCACTCCAGAATAAATCTGGGATAAACAAAGTTGAACTCTTACTCATCTCTGTCCTTCTTCCCGTGAAAAAGCCTTTTCAAGAGAGAACCAGCCCATCATCTACTCACGCTACAAGCCCTGTTTAACTCCTTGTGAACACTGTTGCAGATCACAGAATCACGGGATGATACAGGGTTGGAAGAGACCTCTGGAGATCATCTAGTCCAACCCTGCTGCCAAAGCAGGTCTACCCTAGAGCAGGTTGCACAGGAACATGTCCAAATGGGTTTTGAATGTCTCCAGAGATGGAGAATACCCCAGATATTGTGGAGGATGGTCCTCTCCTCGCCCTGTGAGCTACTCAGCTGTGGTCATGTCTCCAAACACTCCTTGACTAGCCAAAGTACACCTTTTATCCAAAGACAGCAGAACACCTTGCCTATACATCAGCTACAGATCTCCTCTGGCCAGCACCAAGCACCAGTAACTCCAGCAGAAAGCAGAAGACTTTCAGGAAGTGCTCAGCACACTTACAAACTAGGTCTTCTCTTCCCTGTATCTGAATGCTCATACCCCAGAGATTTTACAAGAACACCTTTATGAATTCCCCAGTAACCACCAAAATGTTGTCACCCGTTGGATCACTGGTCCGATACATCACGTATTCTGTCCAGGATGCTGACCAGTTCCTCTCCTCCCTCAGCACACATTGTTGTGGTACACAAAGGGGTGCACTTTAAAAATTGAAAAGTAATGCACTCATTTGGGAAGGTGCAGGACTTTAGAAAGTCACACTCCTCCTGAAATGTAGAGAATTTAGTACTTTCTAATCTCCTATGTTATTTCCCTGCAAACCTAGAGCCAGCCTGTGAGCTCACCGACCGCGGCAGAGCTTTTATGCTCAACCAACAGCAGAGCTTTCTACCCAGTGACCAAAGACTGAAGACACAAACTGTCTCCTTGGACACAAACACCCAGCCACACACACTGGTCTTGCTCACTCCTGCCACCAAGATTTATTTTGAGGTCTTCATGACTCAAAGTGGGGCAAACCAGAGCTTCTCTTGGTCCGGGTTTAGCCTCCAGCTCCACTTTGTTTCAGTAGAAGTTCTAGCTTAAGCACCTCCCATACTTCTACTCCTTGTCACCCTCTCGCTGTCTCTATGGCTCGTCTCTGCAACTGAAATATGGATTAGGGAACTGACTGGAAATTAAAATAACCTAACAGAAAGAAAAACAAAAAAGGGGAGATTTTGTTCTATTTTCTTTTTGAATCAAGGTAATTCCCTAGCTGGGGCACCACACGGCCACACAGAAGGGGATAAGAGAGGGGAGCAGTGCAGGTGCAGGAAGGATCAGCCACAGCAAGGAGAAAGTGACAGTCCTGGGAGTGCTCTGCTGCTGAAAAGAAATACTTGTGAAACAAAATCCTTCTCTGTGCTAAGCCTGCCCCAGTTTGGAGCGATTTGTTTTGCGCTGGAGACTTGAGAGCCTGTCCACTGCTGACTGAGAGCCTTCCATAAAGCCAAATCCCTGCCTGGCTGCCCACTGGCTCGAAGGGATCACCATCCTGCAGCACCGCCACATTCCTGGGTCCGTCTGTGGCTACGTTGAATAAAAACAACCAGAAACTCTCTGGATTCAAGGAATAACTTGGTTGAGAGAAGAAGAAAAACATAAACCTGTTAAAGTAACTATTGCTATTAATAATATTTAAACACCTCAGCTGAAACTTAGGGAAGGCCCACAGGAAGGCAAGAGTCAAACTCCAGGTCCTTGTGGTTCACGAGAATTTCCTGCCTTGTCCGGGCGTGTTCCCTCCGCTGCAGGGACGATGGCAGCCGAGGCAAACGGCATTCCTTTAGCTCGCCCACTGTGGCATCGTCCGAAGGAAGGGGCGGCTGAAGAGCTCTAACCCTGACAGATGGTGGTTTAGAAACTGAAACGCCAGGAGACTCAAGCCAAATCGGATGTAGGGCCTCAGGGGTACTGGTGGTGACTCCAGTAAGGATGTGCAGCCATTACTCAAATTAATTCTGATTGTGGTTTTCCTAAAGATGCTGCATCCAGCACAGCAAGGAGCATTTCTCCCACACACACCACACCCTGACCACCAAGGGAACATACTAATTAAGCTGATCCTTCCCCACCTGCCTCTTGGAGGGCTGCAATGGAGCCCCAGCATCCAGAGTGCAGTGGCCGCTGGGGAGTGCCAGGAGGGAACCAGGAAACTGGCCAAGCTAAATAGCAGCATCCCAGTGGGAGAGAGTCCCATCATCCCTCTGTTTTCACAGTCCAGAGAGAAAATGCACACCATCATGTTTGGAGAATGGATTGAGAGCAGCCCTGAGGAGAAGGACACGAGGACTTGGGGCTGTCGATGGGTGAGAAGCTCAACATGGGCTGGCAACATGCGTTGGGAGCCAAGAAACCACCAGCATCCTGGGTCACATCCCCAGCAGCGTGGCCAGTTGGGCAAGGGGGGCAATTCTGCCCCTCTGCTCCACTCTTGGGAGACACCCCCGCCCCAGTGCTCCCTCCAGCTCTGGGGCCACCAACAGCAGAAGGACATGAAGCTTTTGGAGCAGGTCCAGAGGAGACCACAGAGATGCTGGGAGGGCTGGAGCCCCTCTGCTGGGAGGACAGGCTGAGAGAGTTGAGGGGGTTCAGCCTGGAGAAGAGAAGNATGATTCTATGGTTCTATGTTCTTTTTCATCAGCAGAAAAACTTCTGGAAATCAGACCCCGCCATGAGGATTTAGGAATCTGAGCAATCGTGTTTGTAAACATTTAGGGCAGGATTTTTCAAAAGCATTGGAAGCACCCTCTTGTGAAAATCTGATCTCTACCAGTAAATACCTCAAGGTGCCGTGGAAATGTTCTGTAATTAGTGCACACAATTTGTGAGGTTGAATTATTTCCTCAGCCCCGTTTTATAGATGGGAAAGCCAAGGTACAAATGAGGCAGCGTGTTTCCCAAGGCTACATAGCGTGCTAGTGCCCGAGCCAGAAACAGACCCTGCCACTGCTGACTCCCACTTTCTTGCTCTAATCACCAGAAAATTCCTCTCCTCTATGGCACAGCCAACTGGTTCCAGTAATAAATCCAAGCTGTTGCAAAGCATCAAGGCCGTTTTTTCACCACTTAACCCAAAAAAAAAAAAAAGTTTAATTTTCAAAACACAGGTTTGGCTTTTTACCAGGGACAGGATTTGTTTTTCATTATTCATCTGGGTTTTGGGTTTTTTTCCCCTCTCTCTTTTAAAAAAGCCTAACATTCACTCTGTTCAATATAGAGTTCCTAGGCTGGGAGCAGCGCTACTATCGTTACCCTATAAATCTTCGTTATTCTTACTATAAATACACTTCTGCAATTTTCATTTTTGTTATTTTTATGACTAAATATGGCACCTTTAGCAAACCTCAAGACGCTTTCCAAAGTCGAGAACTTTGAATCAAATCCTGTGGCCCTTATTTCTGAGAAGCAATGCTTTTTTTAAAAAACTGTAACATTCCTTGGTATATGTCCAAAGGAGTAACATTAACCTATGGCTTTTCAACAGCACCTTAATTACACCAGTCAGCGGTGGTGAAGGTAACACTGCCTTCCTTAGACACAGCCAGACTGTGATAACGGTACCTCATGTCACCGTCCCTTCACGGGAATGAGCCAGATCAAGATCAAATATACATATTTTTAAATTATGCCCACTCTAGGTAGGTGGAAACAAAAGACTCGTGAAGAAGCTTTAATGTTAACTGGTATTTCTCCCCGAATGGGCAGCAATTACTGCTGGGCTATAAAGAAGATACGTGCACAGAAGAGCGGCATTTATCCTTTTGTAAAAGTAGCAGGATATTATTTCTAGCTTTGCTTTTTTTTTATTTATTTGTTTTCCTAACCTGAAAAGTCAGATTCTGTGGAAGCTGGAAGATTCTCAGAGAAGTAGAAAGTAAGGGAACATAGTTTTATCACAGAGTTTATGAGTGTAAAGACTGATATGTTGAAAGGAGGAACAGACATTAATTAGATCCTTAAACTCTATTTCTTATTCATGTTTGGCATAAATGAGTAATTAACATTGTGGAGAAAAGATGCTTTTGTTAAAGAATTAAATCCCGCAAAATCTTTCCACCTTGTCCAAGAACCAGTAACTCACTATAAATAGGAGAACAATGACTGAATCAGTCTAATTTTACCTCTGCTTCCCCCATGGAGCTGTATCTGCTGATAAATCAAAGATCCACTCACCGGCCAACCTCCTCAGATGCACCTTTCAATAATACCTGTATCCTGGAGCACCTCTGCTGTGAATACAGGCTGAGAGAGCTGGGGCTGTTCAGCCTGGAGAAGAGAAGCCTCTGGGGAGACCTTAGAGCAGCCTTCCAGGATCTGAAGGGGCTACAGGAGAGCTGGGGGGGGACTCTTTGTCAGGGAGTGCAGTGACAGGACAAGGGGTAACGGTTTTAAACTGAAAGAGGGGAGATTTAGATTAGATACTAGGAAGAAATACTTTGATGTGAGAGTGGTAAGATACTGAAAGAGATTGCCCCAAGAAGCTGTGGCTGCCCCATCCCTGGAGGGGTTCAAGGCCAGGTTGGAGGGGGCTTGCAGCCACCTGGTGTGGTGGGAGGTGTCCCTGCCCAGGGCAGGGGGGTTGGAACTCGATGATCTTTAAGGTCTTTTCCAACCTGAACCATTCCATGATTCTATGATCCTCAGGTTGGTGGAAATGATCAACCAAGATTTGCAGTTCTTTATAAAAAGGACTAATTATTTTCTAAAACTAGAGATCTATTTATTTTATGAAAAGGTAGAGTGTCATGACCCCCATATTCTACTTCATCCCATAAGATGGGGTTGTCCACAGATAATTTTCCAGTACAACAGGAGGCAACATGATTTCACCATGATTAGTGATAACTTAAAAACCAGATACCTTTATGGGCCTTTCAGTTGTATTTCCTTAGAGCCTTGTCCTGAGCCAACAGGCAGACACCACTTAATGGAGAACCCAAAGAGCTTTAGGGCTTGCAGGCGGTTCAAAGGCAAGTGAGGAGATCAAAGTTGTTCACCATGTGCCAGCTGTGGTGGTGATGGCACCATTAGCCCATCTGCTGCACAAAAGAAGGAAATTAATCATTTTTTTCCTGGATGCTTTTGATATGGACACTAGCTCTCTTTCATTAAAGCCAAAGAATACCTGGAAAACCACTTCAGAGGATTTTAAATTATCTAAATTTATCTTCACTACGAAGAACAATAAAATAGGAGAAACTGGCTGGGTTGAAAGTTAAAAAACAAAAAACCACACCAAACCTCTGCTGCAAAACTCAAGCCTATGAAAACCCTCAGCTATTGAGCTTTTAGGCTGAAAAAGAAGCAACTTCTACCTTCCTTCGACTTTGTCAGCTTTCATAAAAATGAGCAAGCTCAAGAAAAATGTTCTCATTGCACTTCTGTCCTAGTGCCAAGACCTGCTGAAAGACTTGTGAAGAGAAGTAAACTACAGTTTACTTCTGGAACCTGCTACCCCTTGCCAAAGAGTGCAGATAACAAGACTTTATCCTCTTTAAACTTAGGAGAAAACGCTTCAAGATTCCCAACCTAATTCCCCCATCCACGTTTGTTGGAATCCGAGAAGCAATCTAAATATTTGCCTGAATTCTCTTAAATTTTCAGCCATCATCTGCCTCTAAAAAAGAAGCTCATGGTAAAATATACTATTGATAACCAAGTAAGGATACAAGGCTCTTTGCTCACTGAAAGAATCAGTTCAGTTTGCCTCTTTGGAGCAGAACATTCCCGCTCTGCCCCCCAAAATGTGTAGTCCTCCATCAAATCCAGAGAATTTCAGGCACTTATAGCATTTATTACAACCTCAGATGGGCCTTACAGATTTAATATACCCTTCAGTATGCAAAAATACAGGTATTCCATCCTGGAAGAGGTGTGAATACCAACTTATCTCCCCTTCCCTTCCTCATTCATTAGGACTGTTTGGGTTTTTTTTTTTAAATACAATGTTTAGATCCTTAGAAAATTCCTTTCAGAGCATCTAATTGTAACTGTGATTGTCGCATTCACAAGAAATGCTCAGGTTCTGGTTTATTCTGGTTTGTTCTGCATAGAGGGTTCCAGTAAAGCTGGAAAATTACTGGAGTGGATGGTGAGATGTGCACATGGCATGGACAGCCCCCGTGTGCCAACAGACAGACCTCTTCCACCCACTCACATTCGCTGCTCCTCAGTGTCACTGAATCGTGTTCCAAGAACAGAGGAAGAGCAATCTTTCCCACCCCCAAGAAATAACCCAGTCCCCCCCCAATGCATTATCAAACATATGCTGACCATATTCAGGGGGTTCTCTGATTCTATGGATCTACAGATTCTGGTTCTTCTTATGAAGACCACACAAAAAAATCCCATACGAAGCTTACTGCCCAAGAAGAAGAAACCTTCTGCAACAACCTCATGGAGATGTGTTTGCTGGAAGCAAAGCAGCATTCCCATCCTGCCTACAGCACAGATACAGCAAAACAGATTCAGCCTCTTACCTTTCACTCACTGGAAGACTGTCCTTAGCAAACCCTACCCTCCACCTTTGATTTCTGGATTAAATAAATCCAGTTCCTTCAGCTTCCTCCCCAGGACCAGAGTTTTAGATTTCTGGTTGTTCTTCTTGCTCTCTTTTGCCCTCCAGCACGCTCTGCTCTTCCTCAGTTCTCAAAGCTGGGAGCATCGATGCCTACCAGAGTGGCATGATTAATTACCCCTGTGTCTCATGTGACTTTCCTGCTAATACATGTCAGAATAAAATTAATCTTTTTTTTTTTTTTTTTTGTTACAAAGCACCAACTGTGGATCATATTCACCTTGTGGTCCACTAAAATCTATCCTTCTCTCCTCTGCCACCACTGAGCTATTTCCCATCCTTTATTTGTAAACCCACTGTGGTTTTCCTTGCTGTGGGAACAGTTGTCTTGGAGAACCTGAGAGACCTTTTTTCCAGACTTGTAGGAAGAAATGCACCAACAGTAAATGTTAATTCAACTGCACAAGCTCATGGAGAGACAGAAAAGACAAGTGAGCCCTGACTGTTCTCCAAGAAGCCTCCTTGTTGGTTCTTCAGCAGCATCTGAGCAAGGGTAAGGCTTCTAACTGCTCCAAAACTTAACCCATGAGTCCCTCACTTGTGACAACTACCTGTGTGTTATTTTTCTGAGCAATGACCATTTGTGGGGCTGCCCAAAAGACACTTCCAACCACTCCCAATTGCTGCAACATTTTCAGTTTAGTTTTCAGGCTGCAGGACACCAAGCAGAGCCAGATGTCATATAACTGGGACCAAATCACCACATGCCTCTATTCTTCCCCCCAAGTGCCCAGCTTCGCCATTGCTTCATGGCGTGGGCATGAAACTCCATCCAGTTCCAGATTTTAACTCACAGCAACAGTGTGCAAAATGCTCAATGAGGATTAAAGTGAACACTTTGCATGCTGCTTGGAGCTGAAACCCCTAGAAAGTGCTGTTATCTGCATTTTATGGAAGGGGTTAAGAGAAATGAGCCCATATTTAGTCTCTTAACTCCAGGCACCTGCTTGAAGTGCTTCAATTAGAAGCCTAAAGGGTTACACAGTCTGCTCACCCATGGGGTGAAAAAGCCTGTTTTATTTCTTTTACCTTAAAACATCATTGCTGTAAGATCCCACAACTGACAGTGTATGGGCTGCAAACATCCTGGCAGATACCCCAAGAGCTACTCTCAATCCAATATCCCAAACGAGGATTAGGTCTGGCCCACGGGATCCGTATGGAGGACATAAACAAATGAGCCCTCCCAGCTTGTGAGTTATTACTGTGAACATCTGGAACACACTTATTTGACCCACTGATGTTTTCATAAATTCTCTGAGGGGGAATTCTTTGTAGTACCAAAGAAGAAAACTAAGAAATGGACTTCTTTTTTGACCCCATTCCTGGTAAATGACATCCACAATCTGCGATGGCCCTTGTTAAATCCCTGGTGAGACACAGCGCTCTATTATTTGATCCCTGTGGGAATAGATGAGGCCTCCAAACAAACTCCCTCAGAGGAGTGAGGAAGGACATCTCTCAGTGAAGATATGAAGTGGATAAATCTACAGAGGAACAGGGATTGACTGATGGAGCAGGAATAGGAATACAAAACCAGCAAGGGGACTGCATATGCGCATAGAGGGGAAAACTGACCTGGGAATAAATCCCTCCAGCCCCTCTCGTTCGATGGGGGGCAGAGGTGTTCTCATCGCTGACCTCCCTATGTCATTGCTCACAGCCATTCAGCTCAGAAACAACTCAAGCTTGAAAGATGTTCCTTTAGAGGAACAGGAATGGAGTATCATTGTCCTGTTCGAGCTTGACTTTGATGGGGAATCTTACAAAACCCACTGCACCAGAGAAATACAAACAGGGGACTGTCATATAAACATCTTCACAAGGCAAGAGAGAACATTGGGTCTCTACCATGGCACTGTGTTGATATGCAATAAAGCTGGGCCTGGATACGAAAACCATCAGAAGCACACGTATCCATAATGAGCTTTTACTACCACTGCCTTCAAAAATACCACTGGTAGGTAGAACTCAGGTTGTGAGATCAAGGTAGGAACAGCAAGTCATCAATAAATAAGAATGCCAAGGCTACAATAATCTGCAAATATTACACTGAAAAAAAGAAAAATCCCAGATCTCTATATCACTTTAAGCTGCATTATCTCCATCATATTAAAAAAAAATGCTTTTGATCAACTTTTAAGACATGCCATCTCATGCAACAATGGAAAACAGATTTCATTGCCTGTTTTCTCCTGGATTACTTAAATTACTTTCAGAATCTCAGAAGCCATTCCAAGCTCAAAGTTTTGCTTTATGTATCTTTATTTTATTTAATTTTATTTATTATTTCAATTATCCCCAGCCAAATTCATCCCTGATCTCAGTCCACTGGCTACAGTTGTCTAAGTTGGAGGACAGACTTGGCGCCTGCGAGACCAACAACAGGGAAAGCTCTAACGCAGTAACATACAGTTCCGAAGGCAGAAAAACGATTTGAATCAGTTTCAACCTCAAGCTAAAAATAGCAAATTCAAATTAAAATCTCTCAGGCCAGATTCTCATGCTCAGAAGCATTAATTTTAAAAGCTGAGACCACTTGGGGCCTCCTCCCACAAGGAACTGGCTGACCCTTAACAGCAATGAAAGTTACTGAGAGTCAAAAGAGCCCTGAAGCTCAAAGGATTGGGCCCTTCAGCAGCAGTGACCGTCTAAGAACCAGCCTGCCAGCCCCTCAGTCCTTTTGGGGGGGGCTCAAGGGTCACCCCTCCAGCCAATTCCACTAAGAGCCAGTTGGAATTTACTCAGCAGTTTTCAGGACCAAGATCCTAGACCAAGAAATCAGCAGAGGTGACAAGACACACGGGCATTTCAGCTGCTGGCTGCTGACATCCCCACAGCACCGAGGAATCCCCACGTCTTCCTGTGATGAGCTGCTGCCTCTTTGCCAGTTCACCAATTTTTAAGGGGGAATAAACAGGTTTTCAGGTAATAACATTACCCTGGCAGCCTTTTTGCTCTGTCACAAGGTTAGGTGCATAAACAGCAGTCACTTCAGATATAGCGCTGAATATAAAATTCTTACCTTCTCCTGGTCCAACACAACCACATGATCCTGGCTTTCTTCTGCATTTTCATTGCCCAACATCCATCTCTATGGATTATCCCAGGAAAAGCAAGTTCTGTGTTACTCAGCTGGAAGGAAAAATGGAAAGGAGTTATTAAAGATACTGGACTCACTTCATAAAATGACAAACTACTGGCTTTGAGCAGTTGTAAGGTAATAACAGAGAATGAGGGACAGCTCTGTGGGGTCTGGAAAGCAGGACTCAGTGCTAACCAGGGGATGAATTACCATGTCACAAAAAAAACCCCACCCCATTCTGAGAGCTGACACCCGAAAGGCAGTCTCAGCAGGGACTCCAAAGAGGGTAAATTTGCAAGAGACCAGGTCGCCAGCGACCCCAAGACATAAAAATTGCTGCTTGACAACCAAATGTCTTTATTCAACAGAGTTATCAGCTGTGGGTCTTACCAGCTGTCTCAATTTTATGCCAGATTTTGCAACGTTGTAGGGAAGAGCGTGGAAAAATGACCTGAGGGGTGCCCTAGGGACTCCACAATCAGAAAACAAACAAATTAAACTGTAAATATGTTTTTAATCTTATGATCCTTGCACACCCATGACTGCTGAAGAGTTGATACTCTAGAGCAATCAGTACTGGCCATGCTGCAGAACGATGATGGAGATACAGATCCTGCCCCGTAGGAAGATGAAGGACTTTCAGAGTCTCCTGCAGAAACATAGTAAGGGTCAACGCTCATTAGGCTTTTCATCCGCGGGGAAAAGCAGAACAAGTAACTTTTCCTTCTGCTGCTGGTTGGTTTCACACGTCAGTCACTGGAATAAGGACGCTCCGGGGCAAGATTTAAGGGAACATTCAGGAGGAGTTTCCGAGGGTTGGCTCCCTCGCCCGGTGCTGTTCTCTATCCCATTTTCACCAGCTGAAAATCCCCAGTCAACTACCGGCGGCCGTGTGCTGCCCTCTCACGGGCTGCGAACAGCAGAGCAGCGGCACCCCTGCTTGCCATATACCCAGCAACCACAGAGGCAATAAATAGCAGGGAGGGTTTGGAGTGTCCCTGTCATCACCAGCTGGATTTATGGCATGCCGCAGTGACAGCACAGCCGGTGCTTTAGCAGCTCTGCCTGGCCTTCCATAAGAGGGTACAGGGCTTGCAAAGTGTTGGGTGACACCGAAATACCAACCAGCTCATGAGCAGTGCTCAGCCCTCCAGGTCCATTCGCCTCTGCTCCATCATAACTAGTGGTCTCATTTGCTCCAGTAACTGCGTTCCTTGCTGTCGAAGGCCTGGGAGAGTAAAGAGGAGAAGAGGGAGGATTACACTGTACCAAGTCCAGCTCAACGTGCTGGGCTACTGACCCCAAAGACTGGATCTCCTGCCTGCTGAGTGGTCTAACCTCAGAGCCAAGGGCAGCCCTGCTTTGGCTGGGATTTGGGGCACTGATTCAGGAGAAGAAAGGGTTCCAGAGAGACCTTTGAGCCCTTTCCAGTCCCTGAAAGAGCTCCAGGAAATCTGGCGAGAGACTCTGGATCAGGGAGGAGAGCCATAGGATGAGGGGTAAAGGGTTTGACACTGAAAGAGGGGAGATGGAGATGAGATCTGGGGATGAGATCTGGGGAAGAACTTCTTTGGTGTGAGGGTGGTGAGACCCTGGCCCAGGTTACCCAGAGAAGCTGTGGTTCCCCCATCCCTTTAAGGCAATCCCACCCCAGTAAACCACACTGAGACCCTCTGCTGACATTGCCAACATGTGTCCCACCTCGTAAACCCGGTGCCAGCACTGACAGCAGTGCCTGAGCTGCACACTCACGGCAGAGAGCGAAAAACTCCCCCACAGCTCATTCCAGCACCTCCAACTCCTGCGAGAAAACCTTGAAGAAATAACCAAAGAGCTTCTAAAACACCACGATGGTGGGAGCATTAGCCCTTCACTACACCAAATTATTTGGGACACACAATAAGCTTCCACAATACTTACGCAGAGCACAGCATAGTCCTGTGTACTACGATACAAAGTAATTAATTCTTTCTTTCATTTAAAAGCCTCATGATTTTTTTTTTTTAAGGCAATCCCATGATGTGTGGGGTCCTGGGCTGCCAGATTGGAGCGCTAAAACAAATTCAACCCTCACCTCAGAAAACACAAGTATCTTTTCATTTGGCAATTTGGGGGTTGTTGTATTTGGCTTCTCGCACGTGAAACTTTGGAGTACGCCACAGACCCCATTGTCTTGCCCGTTAAAGGGACTGGAAACTCACTGGGTTTTTTTCCCAACGAGCCGAGATCCTCAGGCATGAAGTCTCTCCAGGAACAGCTCCACTAATGGAGGCCACAGGGCAGGCCCCCTGCCCCTCTCCAGACCAGGTGGGCGGCATGCCCGGCTGCTTTTCCCTCCATTTTAAGACACAGACCTTCTCCGGGGGCGGGCATCTTCTCCCTGCTTCACCACCCCCTTTCCCCGGCGTTCCTGCCCTGGGGGAACCCT
>VXBJ01007276.1:0-32172 GCA_013400055.1 Nycticryphes semicollaris
TTCTGTGATTCTGTGAGTTCCTTCTCTTAGGGACATTTTTCTCATTTTGAAGGGCAGTATGCTATATTTGAATTTTTCTGCATGTCAAGCTTTGTCAAATGTCTATTCAAGACTTTTTGCACTGGGAAACAATTGCTTATCATGAGAGTCATTCCTCTGAGGGCAACTACCATGTGGCCTGGTAGTTCTGATACTGTTTTGCAAAGTAGAAAAACATATAGATTTTTTTGTGGTGACTGCCTTTGGTTGTGTTTTGTGTATTATTTTAGAAAATAATTACTTTATGAACCATCAAATTGACCTTTTTTTTTCCTCAAACATCTATTATGCTTAAGGCAATGGATTAAAACTATTTTCAGCAACATTTTCCCCAGCTGACTTAAATGATGAACTTTTGGCAATGATATTTTACTGATGCCATCTGGTACTTCCTCTGATCTTGAACCCCTGAGATTTTAGGTAGATTACCTGTTCCTTAAATATGCATTTAACCTTTCAATTTTAATGTTCTTTTTCAGAAGTTTTCCAGGTTTTTGTAATGATTCAAACCCTGATCTGCAATGGATCATTGTTCCCAAGTTTAGGATGGTTTCTGTCTGGCCATTCTTTACTGGAAGAATGACAATAAACAGAAATTTTAGATATATGTTAGGGATATTTTTAATGGAAGAGTATATTTCTACTGTTCACAACTCTTTATCTGCAGGATATGTTGAGCAGCTTTACACAAAAAGCTAATTTAAATTTGACTTTTAAACATCTTTGTATCAAGCATAAATAATTACTGAGTTGGTTGATCCAGTAACAGGTGTTCCTATGTCAAGGATGACATAGAATAAACTATTCCAATATATTGCAAATCAAGCATTTTGTTCTACACATAACTCAGAAATGCCCATATGACCTTTTTTTCTGTGATATTAATAAAGCATGTTAAGTGAGGTTTGAAATGCAGTGATTATTTACAGAATATGTACGGGAGAGACAGTATGAACTCCATACTAAAGCCTTGGTAAATGCTTAGGCTTGTCTAAAACAGAGCCTTTTTACAAGAAAAAGGAGGTAGAGTCTGATTTATTTTTTTTGTACTTAGGACTTTGGATGAGTAAGTGGCATTCCCATTGTCATTCTGGAACACTATTTAGAAAATTATTAAACCCTAGAAATAATGCCCTTTTAGTACCCTGAAATTGTTTCTGTCACCAAGCATTCTAGAATGGCTCAAAATGTGGTTTTGCTATTTTCAGTTGAACTCTGTTTCTTCACTGTGGTATTTTTTTTTTACCCCATAGATACTTAATAGGAGTAGCTTAGTAAATGATCTCTGAGGTCTGATAAATCTGTCAATACTGTTATCTTGTTACACATAGATTTTATCATTGAAATGAAACATATCAGTCTGGTATGGCTTCTTGTAAATTGCACTGAACATGCTGTGGGAATGCTGAACTGAAATGAAGACTGCATTACAGAAGATAAGTCATTGCAGGGTATTGATTTTGGAAATATTTATATATTATTTATTAAACATATTATGCAATTAACTATTCATAAAAGCTAGTGAAAAATGAACTCAAGCCATATCTACACACAAAAAAAATGTACTCGTATTTTGAATACACCATAAAAGTAAAATTTATGGTCCAGTGACTGACTGAAAATCCAGAAAATGAAACCCATATTACATACCTATTACCTCCACTGAAAAGTGTAAATTTTTGAATGATGCTTTATATCTCTCTCTGCTTAATTACAACTGGATGTAAGGAGAAATGAATGGCAAAAAGTGGATAAAATTTGCATTTGCAATATGTAGTCAGAATATATAAATTTAGTATGTTTTTCATATTGCATGAAGTGTCTTTATAAAGTAGCTTTGTGGAAGCTTCTGCAATCTTCTAGCTAATTGCTAACTGCTTAATTGCTAATTGCTTAATTTTCAAGGGATTCTAAAGGTCAGCAAGATTCCAGAGAAACTTTATTTTGATTATAAAACTTTTAGCTTTGATTAATAAACTGTTATGTTTGAAGTAATTTCTCCATCTTTTGAAAAAGGTGAGATAAAAATATTTTTCTACTGAATTTGTATAAAAGGTAAAAATGATGAAAATACTAGGAAAGAAAATTTGGAAAAAAAAATTGTTTCTGTCTATTAAGATATTTTCTTCATAATTCAGATTGTTCTTTTCTGCAGAATAAACCTGTAGGTTTTGTGGACTTTTTTTAACCTATAAGAGCATGAAATGAGCTGACTGAAGATCATTCTTTGAAAAATGGAAAACAAAACTCCTGGGTTAAATTGTATTGAATCTCTGTGTTTTTAGCACGATAAATAATTTTGCTAGAAAGTTCTGACCCAGCCTCAGCATTCTCCAGTTCTGCTCTTGAATTCACTTACTGCAATGTTTCCTTCATGTATCATGGTTCAGCTACCTCCCTTGTTAATGACAGAGATGCTTTTATTTAAACCGTCTTACAACTTTGCAAAATTGTAGATTGAAATCACCACATTTTTATGAGACACTTCACATATCTCTGTGTTCCTAATAGCAGCAGTAGAATGCATCAGTCTTGTAAAATGATATTTCTCAGGAAGGTTATGTCTATCAATTGGGGTAAAGCAAACTGGTTTTGTGTACACCACAGATTCAGAGAACCTTATGTTCTCATATTTAAGAACAATGACATGCTTATTATTTAACAGGTGGAATTGGTCTTCAGAAGTAGGATTCAATTCTTACACAAACTGCTAATTTGCATTATTACTTAAGTCAAGCCACTTCATCCTGCTGAACTTTAGCTTCTCACCTGTAAAGCAATGCTTCCTTCTCTCCTTAGCCTATACAGATTAAGAAATGTAGGTCCTTCTTTGACAAACAGTAGAAGAGAATGCATATGGAGAAGTTTACAGAAAAGATGGCATTTGATGGTTTCCTTTATTAGAGTTTCATTCCTTAGCTAGAATGCAATTAGAATAGACTGCTTCATTGTTGTTTTTCTTGTAATTATGAGACAATTGTCTCTGATTCTGAAAAATAAAAAGCAGCTGAGAAACAATCTGGAAGACCACACAGTGCTTTGCAATATCTTGTAGGTTCAGATTCCTTTTGTGTCAGATTATTGAACCCTGCTCATTGTAATGGACTTCAAATCTGTTCATGCAGATTGGTGAGACCAAAGTAATGTGGTGGGTTATAAATAAGAAGACTGGTCTATGTTATATGACAATAAAGACAAGATATACATGTTAGTTTTCACCTTCCTACAAGTGTTTGCTGGAGAAGAAAATGGGTATGTTTCTTACTTCTCTAGAAAACATTTCCTTGCAAATTGAATCCTCTTTTCTATTATCTTCACAGTGTTGAGTCTGCTCATTTTGTGTATTGGTGGCTGCACACAACAATCTATGCATACTGGAGAATATAGATCTGGAGAACTTATAGCTATGTAGTGAGGAAAACAAAGATGGAAATGACAAGAGAAGGAGAGTGAGGATAGTGGGAAAGTGATCAAGACATAAATAAAAGTAAGGCAACTTGATGAAGAGGGGGACATTAGAAACAGAGAAAAGGGGGAAAAGAACAATTCCCACTATGAAACATTCTGAACAGTTCTCAGAAACTGGCTTTGACACGAATTATCATAGGTTGCTGTGACCTTGCAGGAGGATTTACAGTAGGAAGACAGACTAAATTGAAAGGTTACAGCTGTGTGCTGGGAACACCATCACTGGTAGTAGATCCGCACCTACTCATGGCACTGGTCTGGTAGCAGTTGTGATGCTAAATTTGAAAAGCAATACATAGATAGGCTATGAAGTCCTGATCACTTTCTATGGAACATGACAGGTGCAGAATCTATGGCAAAGAAACAAGAGCACAGTGAGCTTGGAGGAGACTGAAGGTGGAGTGAGACATAAATCACGGTGAAGATGTGCCTTTGGGTACAAATTTCTGAGGTTATGTCTTGCTTTCTCTCTCTCTCACACTATTCTCCTTTATTGTTTTAAGTATCTAGGTACTAATCTACATAATTTATATGCTAATGATACATCTGCTAAGGTTTCATGCAATTTCATTATGCTTCCTGGGTGACCATTCTGCAATTCTGAGCTTTTTACAGTCACATGTAAGAAGGAAATATAATTTAAATAAAAATAATTACAAATTTCATTGAACTTGGCAGAATTTAGCCTTAGGCATTGGTGGTTTTGGGAAATATTCCTAATATAAGATATTGCCAAACTATCTTTGGTACATCTAGCAATTACCCATTACCTTTGGAATTGTTATTTATTGGTATGGTACTAGCAGGCAGAGACTCATCAAGTCTGAAATGAAGACTGTGTGATACTGAACAAACACACAAAAAGGTTTTTTTCATGTTCCATCTGTTCTGGTCTTTAGGTCAGGTGTGCTTTCCAACTGGGAAAACCCCCAGCATTTGAAATAAGACAGAAATACCAGTAGAAATACTGCCCATCAGCTTTCTAATGTAAGGGCAGGTATCTCTCAGAGACACTGCACAGGACTGGCAGCCGAGATACATGCTGGCAACAGCTGAAGTGTTCAGGACATATTTCTGTCCTCTTGAACTACTCCGTGTCCCTCAGTGCATAAGACAGCCTGAGGAGCTTAAATTGTAGCAGTTTCCCTGGGCTGCATTTTATTTCTTGCAGTCTTCGCAGTGTGAAATGCTGGACTCCTACCCTGTCATGCCTGTCATGCTCTGGCTTGAGAGAGCAGAACAGCACTTGCACTTCTGGAAGTAAGACATCCCACAGCACTTTTAGGATCTCCCAGCACTCTCTGAGCCAGCTTTCTGCTGCAAAGGGAGTGTAATGGGAATGAGAGTCCCAGCCTTTCTTTGTTGTTAGTGACATGTGGCAAATAATGATTTTGTGAGAGTCAAAGTCTCAGAAGCACAAATTCTTTCCACTGCAACTCAGCTGAAGCTACACTGCCTGTGCCTAATTCTCTCAACTTCATAACAAGATGTTTTAGCTGCATCTCTAATCCCAGTGCCCACCTCATTATTCTATCATTTCAGCACACACTTAAGATGTTTTAGGTTAATTATAGATGTGCAGCAGTACATGAGTGAGTGAGAGAGAGACGCAGAGAGATGATAACAGCCTGCAACTATGCAAGGGGTTTAAATGCTGAGAAGACAGAGAATGTATAAACTATGAAACAGTCTGTTACATGCGTGAATGAGACATAAATAAGAAAGAGAAATACCCAATGAATTCTCTGGAGAAGTTTGACTGACACTGTGATTATTAAATTGGGAGACTCTCCTCTAGCAGATCAGAAGAAAGATTTCTTGCTTGGGAGGTTCAAAATCTGGTTGGAAAAGCATAGTAGAGCGTTTTATTGGGAACAACTTCACCTTGATGGTGACTGCAGAATTGTCGTTTCTGGCTAATCTTTGTGTGTCTGTATACACACAAAGACAGATTTGTAACTACAGAGATGTAGATAACCATGTACAACTCCGTCGTGACAGTGATTCATTCATGACAGTGATATTCATCATATATTGTATGTTTGGCATTCTCATCAGGAATTCCACCCATCAGTAAGACTCTGTCATGATGCTGCTTCTATTTCTAAAATGCATGTAGCTCCAAACAGCTGTCATGGGACAAAAGAAAACCTGTCAGAGTGGTATTTGCTTCTTATTCTTGAAAAAGAAAAATTTCTTCCAAAGATGACGCTGGCCTAAGGCTTAAGAGAGGTAACATTTGGCTCTGTGCTAGGACAGATTTTATATGTCATCATCCATTGGATTTAGAAATAGCAGATTTTAAGTGAGAAGTCGTCTGCTGTAAAACCTGCTAGGTCAGAGTATACTGTACATGCAATGGTTTGGTGTATTATGAAAAGTTTATTGGAAGATGTACAGGTAATAAAAAAATAGTCTGAAAGATTGGAAAAAACCGAAGTACAGAGATGCTGCACATTTTCAATTCCTGAACACAATGTTAACTACTGTAAATAATCTGGAGTCTGTGGTAATAAGTGTTCTATGCTTTAAAGTTTTTGAAGAATCAAAGCATTATTTTTAAGTGATTTTTTTGTATTCAAAAACTGAATAGCAGTTGAAGACCCCTGAGCATCCCAAGATCGCAGTGTGATTTTTTTTTTTATTCACATTTTTACCATGCAGAAGTAAGCACTCGTCTTCTGATTTTGGCTGCAGTGACAACAGTGTCTTGTTGGTTGAATAACAGATATATAACAATACATACGTCTTATATGTATTTAGTATTTTGCTACCCCATTAATATTGTGTATGCTTTGAGGCTTCATGCTTCTGTATGTTCAGGCTGGTTTGGGGTACAAGCAGACCTGCTGCAGACCTGTCTGCACTCCCGGTACTCCCCCCTGCCAGTGTTTCCTTTGCCTCGGAGGTCATTCCCAATAGCTAAGTCATGAGAAACGTACACAGCATGTGGGGACCCAGGTCACTCAGGCATGAGAGTATTTTTCCTCTAGATGCCATTGCATAACATACTTCAGTAGGTTTTGCTTGTTTAGTTTATTTGAGGCTGTAATATCACTTTATTGCAGAAAGCAGAACAATTTTGGCCACAGGAATAATTTTAACTCAGTACTTTTTGAATGACTACAAGGAAGCAAATGCAGTTTTAGGTATAGGTACACTGTACAGTGCCTTTTTCATTTGACCTTGCAATATACTGGAGGGGAGAAGGGGGAACTGATGACCTCTCAAGTCCATCAGGATCCTAAATGTGAGTCCTGCTGGATTATAAATTTAAAACTTGAGGAAAGAGTAGAGAAACTCAGTATTTAGCTGTAAAGTAAACAAGAAAATACAGACTGTTTAGTGTAGATTTTGCAGCAAGAGCTGGCTCTGGCTTAGTTTCAGCAGTCTGTCTCTCTCTGTAGCAGAAGGGAATGCAGGATGTGTCAGGGAGGGTCTGATTGGGGAGGAATTCAATGCAGCTATCAGCAGCGGGCTTCTATGTAAATACTGTAACACCTCTGAACCGAGGAACAGCTGAGATAACACAGTAAACTAATCTCTAGTGCCGGAGAAGCTGGCCAATCCCTTGCATTATATGGTTTCTGTTGAAAAGACGTGCTAGGGAAAAAAAGAAGCAGATTTAAATTATATATGGCAACTTCCCATGGAGTAAAATATGCTGAATTTTTTAAATTGAAAGCAGCATATGGTAAAGTATTTTTTTCCTTTGAAAGTGTCCTTTGTGCCAGGGCATATATGCTAATGCATCTTTGCATATGTATGAATTGTTATATAAATAGGTATTGCTATGATAAAAATATTTTTAACTCTTTTACCGGTGCCTAATCAATTTGGATAAATATATATTCACTGGGGGTCTTATCCCACCAGTGTTAATTTTGGTTGATTTTTTCATCAGTCCCAGAAAAACTAAGAGCCAAAGTTTGTCCAGAACAGAAGCACTGAAGGACAGTCTTTCCCTGCTTTGACCTTTTGAGGTCACCGTATTTCACAGTCCTACACTTTTAGGTGGCTAAGAAACAAACTAATACATATTAAGATACATACATGCATACAAAATATATATGTGCACATGTACTTATATATACCCATATGTGAAATATGCATACACACACCTTTATACACAAATAGTGTCTCACCTGATACAGTTTGTCTCTCCTCGAGGCATTTAAAGAAAAGCAGGAGCTATCAAATGGCCAAGAAGTTTGTTGCTACATCTGCTTCAGAGTTGTGCTCATAATTGGGCACAACCCCAAGATAAACTGGGCTTGGGGTGGAGCTAACCACCTCATTAATTGTGCTGGAAATGAGGAAACTGATTCCGCTATCTCCGATTTCAGAAGAAATTAAAATCCAAGCATCTCTGACGCCCCCTTTGGATATAGTTAAGAAATGAGTAGCCAGCAATTTCTATCCAGTTCTCGCACCCTTTGTCGGAGACAAACCACGGTGCAAAGACAGTTCTTACACCAACACACTCCAAGCCCTCAAACCACAAGTTGAGGTGGATTCACATGCTCTTTCCTTCTCCCTAATTTAGGATGTATATCACCATGTGGTGGCTGTAAGCCCTTGTATGGCATCTAATAAACTGGACCTGTGTTTAAGCAGTTGATCCAGTTTACTGAGTGTTCCCCTCCTGACCCTCAGGTCTTTCTTTCCTCTATGCTGCCTTGCACGGGCAGACATCGGACAGTTTATAAGCTGAGCTCCCAAAGGACAGTGTACTCTACATTATAATGTGATTGCTCTGAGACACACGTTGACAATCTCTGCCTTCACATACCAAGCCTAACCCACTCAAGGGATGCCTCTCCAGTCCTTCTATTTTTAACTGGAAAAAAAATAAAAATATCTTGAAGAGACATGGATTTTCTAGGTTCCACCACTGGAACAAATTATCAATGTGGATGTTTCAACAACTGAGCAGGAAAACAACTGTCACATTACATTAATACCATAGCTGGTTTTTGTCCAAGCTATTCCCATCTCTCATCCTCTGCTCTATGCATATCACTACGCATTACTGATCCGGTGTGCATTAAAAGAGCAAAAATGGAGGGTTTACCTATATGTATATTAGTGTAAACAAGCAGATCCCATTTTGTGCTATAGATGTCAGCCAAAAGCAGAGAAAGGCATGATTTTTGCTGCATGTGCTCATCAAAATTTAAAAGAAATTGAGTGTGCACTGTTGCTTCCTAAGGCATTACAGGCATCAGATGCTGCCTCCGTGCAGTAGAAGAGCCTCAGTTGTCGGCACCAAAGTAGCCTTACGGGTCGTCGATTAAATAGGAGCTCGGGTGGCTTTTTTCAGTGGAAAAATGAAAACCCGAGGGAGAAAACACCCCCGCACCTTCCACCAAGCCCGAGCATCTCCATTTTTTGGAGCTACCGGGGCTGGCGCCTGTCGGATGTCGACACCCCGGGGGTGCCGGCGGCGGCCGCGGCCGAGCTCCTGGGAGGTGGCCCGGGGACCCACCTTTCCACCCTGTCACCCGAAAGCGCTGCCCCCCGAGGGGCTGCGCGGGGCTCCCTATTTGGCCATGCGGCGGGCCGGGGGCGCGCTGCCCCGCGCCTGCCTTACATGGGCCGGGCGACCGGGCCGTGCCGGGGCTGGCCGGGCTCCATTCATGGCTGCGCGGCCGCTCAATGGCGCGGAGCCGACCAAATAAGGAGAAGGTGGCTGCCCCGTCCCGCGGCGGCCCCGGCCGACGCTGCCCCTCAGGGGGGTATAAATTGGGGCGTCTCCACCGAGCCGGTACTCAGGCTCTCCTCCGCAGCCCCCCTACCGCCGGTGCTGGTCTGGTGAGTTACGCGGCGGTGCCCACAGCTCCGCGGGGCCGGCTCGGGACGGGTAGGGAGGGACAACATTGGACGAGACGGCATAGGACGGGATGGGACGGGACGGGATGGGACGAGATGGGATGGGACGAGACGGGATGAAATGAGATGGCACAGCCGCTGCTCTGCCTGAGCACCTCCCGGCTTGGCGTTATTCCCACCGGGAACACCGCCCCCGTCCCCGACCGCTCCCCGCGCAGCGCCAGCCGCCGCGGCTGGACGGGGCGCGACGCCCCGACGCCAGTGAAGTGCTTCGGGCAGGGCCAATCTCCGATTTCAAACGTTTCCCTCTCGTTTCAATCTACGGCCTCGGGGTACGGCTAATGATGCCCAAAGGAGCTTCCTGCAAGCCGGGGCGCCTTTTGAAGCGCGGAGAAGAAAGCGGCTGACGGATCCTATTTAAAGCCCTGCTCACGAGCGTGGCTGAGCTACCGAGCATCCTCCGGGGACAAGTCAAATTTCCCGCTGCCGCCGACAGCCGTCGGAGTGCCGCCACCGCCACCCGTACTCTCCGGGATGGCGCGGAGGGCGGGAGGGGCTGCCCGGGCGGGCTCGGCGGAGACCGGCGACAGCGCGGCGCTGTCTGCGGGGCTCTGGACGCGCCGCCGCTCTGTGTTTCAGGTCCGTGCCTCCCTCCGAAGATGTGTGACGACGAGGAGACCACCGCACTGGTGTGCGACAACGGCTCGGGGCTGGTCAAGGCGGGCTTTGCCGGAGACGATGCCCCCAGGGCCGTTTTCCCGTCCATCGTCGGCCGTCCGAGGCACCAGGTAAATTACGGAGGGCAGGACCGACCTTACCCCATCTCTCCAGAAGTCGCCTCTGCTCGCTCCTTTTCTCCTTAGTCCTTCTGTCCTGTCTCAAGTACCCTGCGCTTCCCTCCACTCACTTCTTGTGGTAGTACCAGTGAAGCCATTCCAATTCTCTCCAGTGCTTCCCTCAACTCCCCTGCTTGGCTGTCCCTTAATCTTCTTTCTGTCCCTGTCTTCCTTTCCCCCAGCTATTTCTAATTCAGCAACTTTAGCCTTGACTCTCTCCCTATTCTCTCTCCTAATGAGCCCAAACCCAGCTTCCTACAAAGCTGCTGCCCACTCCATCCCCAGGCCAGACCTGCTCCTGGTACTAGTTCAAAGGCATCTCCATTGGCTGAATTTGAGTACAATGCAGCTTGTTTAAGGCCATTCCCATCCATCCTGTCCAAAAGCTTTCGGATCAAACACCTTCTTTCAATTTCCTCTACTTCTTTTGTCAGTCTCTGATCTTACCTTCTCACCACTCTCTAAACCTCATTAGGTCTCTTCCTATGTCATTCTCCTTCTCTTTTGTCACAGTTAAATCAGCCCACAGAAAGCACAGTACTTTTTCTCCTACAGTTTCCTTGGTTAAAAGTTTGTAAGGCTTTTTTTTTTTTTTAAACTAAAATGTTTGCAATTTGTATATTGTTACTGTGAATACATTACTGATGAGGCTCCATAGGAGTAGTGATTTTGACAGTGTATTCCTTCACTAGAAGGTTTATTTCCCTCTGTATCTTCCTGTTTGTAAACTCTGTTTGTATGTCTCTTTTTATATTTCCCTGCCCATGATATTGTGAAGTTTATGGTCAGTCAAACTTTTGGACCAGAAAGAAGTAATTGAAAATAAAGATATATTAAAAAAGGGGGGAAATCTTTTCATCTGGTTAAAGAAAATATTATTTAATGAGAAAACTTCAAGTTCTGTTGACTTAATATTTCAATAATGCTAATTTCTTTTCCTAAACAACTTTTTAGTTGTGTGACCTTTCTTGAAAATACCACAGTTGTCTGTGGCGCAACTGTTTGGGCTCTGTGACATTATCTTCCTCAAATAATGCTTTTCTGTATTTTCTTCTCTTAGGGTGTTATGGTTGGTATGGGTCAGAAAGATTCCTATGTGGGTGATGAAGCTCAGAGCAAAAGAGGTATCCTTACTTTGAAATATCCCATTGAACATGGCATCATCACCAACTGGGATGATATGGAAAAGATCTGGCACCACACTTTCTACAATGAGCTCCGTGTGGCCCCTGAGGAGCATCCTACCTTGCTCACAGAAGCCCCCTTGAACCCTAAAGCTAATCGTGAAAAGATGACCCAGATAATGTTTGAGACCTTCAACGTACCTGCTATGTATGTGGCGATCCAGGCTGTCCTGTCCCTGTACGCCTCTGGTCGTACAACAGGTAACATAAAAAAATAAACACTATTTATCGGGAGCCCTCCTTCTTTCTCACTCCAAATGAGAAAAAAACCCAAACCCATAGCTCATGCAAATCTATAGAAAACTAGGTATTTTTAGTTTATAGCGATTGATAATAACATAGCAGGAAACCCAGCACAAACTAGTTTGTGAGAACCAGCAATGTGGACCTGTCTGCGTCGCTGTCAGAGGGGTGCTGTGGAACTGACTCTCCTGCTGTTTGTCGTGATGCAGATGTTGAGATATTCCTGTGAAGATACTGCAGTTACACAAGTATTACACCAGTTTAAGGGCTTAAAGTGGGCCCAAAAGATGACCATTATTGGATGAGGACAATCACTATTGAAAATGCACTTACTGCTCAGTGTAGTAGCAGTGGAAGTCTGTTTGTAAGGATTACCTTAAAATATGAATTGGACAACTGTTTAATGGGAAAGTCCACACCAAACATGAACGTCAAGGCAAGCAAAGAGAGAAGCAAAATCTTTGTGCTAAGATAGAATGATGCTATTTTATACTACCTGAAAAATCCTATATTTTTTGGAGTTTGTTGCTGCTTACTGTGCTTAAGGGCTCTAGGTGATTCCAACTGCTCTCTGAAATTTCTCTCCCAGGTATTGTTCTTGATTCTGGCGATGGCGTCACCCACAATGTACCTATTTATGAAGGTTATGCTTTGCCTCATGCTATCATGCGTCTGGATCTGGCTGGCAGGGATCTGACTGACTACCTCATGAAGATCCTTACGGAACGTGGCTATTCCTTTGTGACAACAGGTCAGTCTTTCAGCTTTGCCCTCCTGTGGAAATCCTTGTGTCTCTCTTGGCCTGTCTTCTTCCTCTAGCATTTTGCTTATTCAAACCTTGATTTGTTTCCTCTATATCTGCAGCTGAACGTGAGATTGTTCGTGATATCAAAGAGAAATTGTGCTATGTTGCGCTGGACTTTGAGAATGAAATGGCCACTGCTGCCTCTTCTTCCTCTCTGGAGAAGAGCTATGAATTGCCTGATGGTCAAGTGATCACAATCGGTAATGAACGTTTCCGCTGCCCTGAAACCTTATTCCAGCCATCCTTTATTGGTAAGTATTCCCAGGAAATTCTCCTTTCAGTAGGAGGTATTAATGAATCAGAAGACCTAGGAGGTGTCCCACTCCTCTTCCTGCTTATCTAAATTTGGCATGAAATCAAACAGAAATAATGAGTTAGATCATCTGGTCCCTGTAAGTTATGCTTAATGTAAGTTCAGCTGGTAATTAACTGAGCTCTGGAGTCTTCTTGCAAGTTTTAGATCAGGTTTAGGTGTCACAGTTTTTCATGATAAAATGTAGTTAGAATTTCATCATGTCATGATGGAAAAAATGGCTTCCAGTGCTATGCTTGTAAAGCTTACACTTAAAACAGTATTTGACTGCAGGAAGAAATAAAGTGCCTGTGAGGGGAAAAAAAAAAAAAAAGAAAGAATGAAGGATGAAGGTTTGGGTATATTTATATGCACAGTAATTGAACATTGGCATGGTCAAGATGGTAAGCTTTGCTGTTTGTGAGTGCAGCTGACGGATATAGCAAATGCTTACACCTTAAGTCCTGAGCAATAAGTGCAGTTGTTCGTCAGCTGACATCTTGCTGTGGATCTAGTGTCAGCCTTTTCAGGAAGCACCTGTCAAAATTAATAAACTGGAATGCAACCTACAAACACTTGCTTCTGGTTTCTTTGTCCTTACCACCACGTACTAATATCTTGGTTATGTCTTGCCTTAAAGTTTATAAATGGTAGAGACTGTATTTTGAGTAGGCTGAAAAGAAATTAACTTACTATTGTCTTCTTTAGTTCTACTACGGCTTTTGTTTGTTGCTGTCTTTTCTACATTCAACTAATGCTTTTTGTGAGGCTCTGACGTAATCTGATACTCATGTTTTATATTCTATATAACTTTCTTCCATTGCCATAATACTAAATGAGTTTATCTTGATTGTATGCCTCTTAGTGCATATTTTGAGTATCTTTCCTTTGCACACACATTAGGATTCTTACCTTTTCTAACAAAGAATTTTTGGTTTTTTAGCTAGTTCCGTAATTCTATTTTTTTACTGTTTATTCTATAACATTTGATAATAATTAAGTAATTTTATAACAAAGCTATTAAACAGTTCATATTAATGATTATGAGAAATACCAAGACTTCTCTTCATAAAGAGCTCTTGCATAATCCACTGATCTACTACTGTCTTCTTTCTTCTCAAGGTATGGAATCTGCTGGTATCCATGAAACTACCTACAACAGTATAATGAAGTGTGATATTGATATTCGTAAGGACCTGTATGCTAACAACGTCCTCTCAGGTGGAACAACAATGTACCCTGGCATTGCTGATCGCATGCAGAAGGAAATCACTGCCCTTGCTCCTAGCACTATGAAGATCAAGGTGAGGAACTTGACTCTCTTCTATAAAATGTGGGTATGGATGGGGAAAATGTCCACACCATTAAATTGGCATATAGGAAGAACTCAAAAATGAGATCAATAGCTGATGGACAAGTGAGAAGGAATCCCAATTAATCAGCATAAACATATTAATTAGAAGCAAGTGTTAGAAAAGATGGAAATATGGTTATAGATTTTCTTAGGGAATATTACGTGCATTGTACCAGCTGCTGAAGATCAATACTGTTATTATAGAAAAGTTCTTCCTTTATTTAAGGAAATATCTAGTGGTTTGTTACACTGTGGATATTGGTTGGTTGTTCAGAAATGTTAAAAGAGGATTTTGTTGCTTCTCTTTGTCTTAGATCATTGCCCCACCTGAGCGCAAGTACTCTGTCTGGATTGGTGGCTCCATTCTAGCATCTCTGTCCACCTTCCAGCAAATGTGGATCAGCAAACAGGAGTATGATGAAGCTGGTCCATCCATTGTCCACCGCAAGTGCTTCTAAGCACTTTTCCCTCAATTTACTTCCCACTCAGGATGACGACGATATGCTTCTTGGAGTCTTCTGGCAACCCTTCCTGAACTCTTCAGTCATTGTACAGTTTGTTTACACACCCGTGCAATTTATTTGTGCTTCTAATATTTATTGCTTTATAAATAAACAAGATCTGGGACTTGCAACCTACAAATGATTGTCTTATTTTTGTGTTACAATTTTTCTTTGATTAAAAACAAAAAAAGACACTGAACACCCTGACATTTGGAAACTCCCACCAAATCTATCAATGCCTTCACTGCAGGCATATCCTTCTAACTGATGTAGGCACGTTAGTTAGGTCGTGGTTTTCTGTTAGTAAGAATTTATACTTTGTAGTTTTCATTTTGAAACTTGAAACAAAAGAAGCATCATATATCAAAGCTTACAAAGAAATAGGCTGGAGGGTAGACCCAGTAAGTGGAACAAGTGGAAAGAAACCATGCAGTCACTCACTGGGTCTAGAAATGTTTCTTCTGTTGCATTCATTATAATCCACGTATTTTAATAGTAATTTATTGAAAAGCAAAGTATCTGTAAAAGTATTATGTTAATACATTTAGAATGTGATTTATAACTAATTAGCTCAATCCTAGAGTCATACAGTTGTTTTCTGTGGGCTATAAACATTTATGACCAATGTTAATTCAAACTGACAGTTTACTCATCTTCTTTCATCTCTTTAAAGCCAGAAATAAAGTGAAGCCTTTATTGTACTAATGCAAAAGAATGAAACTTTTGCTGTATAAATATGCAATTGTTATAATCATGATTATTTTCACGTCATCATTCATATGTTTTAGGCAATTTTTAATCCTTAATCTTTGCTATTGTTTGTTGTTATTTGACCCAGATACTACAATCAAAAATTGCGTACTTTCTGCCGGCTTTTGTGTTTCTGACCACGATTTTTTATATCTGTACTCTTTGATTTTTTTTTTTTTTAATAATATCTAAAAGGTACAGTACAGAATTATCTGGGAGATTTTAATTAAAATAATGGGACCATTCAGTACCATAGTTAGAACTATGGTTCGCCTAAACTTGATTTAGGAGATCAATTAAAGCATTTGTCAAGCTGTGCATGTAGTTAGGCCTGTGCTTAGGTGAGAGCTATTACAGGTATTTGAAAAGATTAGATTTCATGGTTATTTCATAAACAAATACTAATATAAAAATAACCCCACACCCCAAACCCAAAACAATCCAAAGTGTAATAATAATGGGCAGTTTACACAACTGCAGGGAAACTTTTCCAGTTTCTCCTACCTTTTATTTTCCAGAAATGCATTAAAACTGGCCATTAAATGTGATCTGCAGTTAAGCAGAGATGATTTTTCTCTATGAATATATGAATACATATTCAGTATCTGTCTTGTATTACCTGTCACTCAAGGACATTTTACTGAGGTGCTGCTGTAATTGCCTGCTATCAGCTTGTAATTGAAATATTCAAATATTTCTAGATATTTTGGCTTTTGGGCAGACAGGAAGGATGGAGTTAGTAAATATAAACAAAATCTAAACATAAACATGAAATTTTAAACCTCTTTTACAATTTAAACATAAATGTAAACTTTTTAAACAAACATAAAAATAAATTTTTAACGTAAGTATGAAAATTTAAACATAAATATGAAATACCTCACACAGCACTCAGTATTACTGACATGCTGCTACAAATAGGCCTTTTCACAATGCAATACAAATTAAGTGATGCGTGAATCTGTTAAGCCAGAGTCAACAGCTTCCACTGCTCTCAAGAAGGTTTCCAGAGCAAGGAATCACTCAGAACTTCACACCATGGAGAAAATTTGGAAGTTTTGAAAACATGGGAATATTTCCAGATTTCTGATCAACACAAATTTAGTTATTCAAACTTAAATAACATTTGCTAATGAAGTTTGCATAGTGTTATTCAGAACCATTGCACTTTTCTTGCTTGGTCTTGCTTGATAATTTGAAAGATTCAGCTGGTCAGAAAGGTTATCTCAGGTATTAGTGTGAATTAATAGGGTGATAGTGGACATAAATTGCAACTAATTGGAGCTTAAAATGTTAAGCAAGTATGCAAAGGGAACGCTAAGTCAGCCCCAGTGGATTCCTGACTGCCTGGCTCTGACTGATAGGTCAGGAATGGCAGGCGTGCAGCTGGCTCCGCATTCACAGATGGGATCGGGAGTTCACCCTTGAGCATGTGGGCATGAGGAGGAGGGAACTGAAGGAAGCCACTGATTGCACGACATTCCTTCCATAGACATTTTTGGGTTTGTAGTTCACATGGAGATGGATATGAGCAGCAAGGATTGTGGAAAAGGCTTATATGCTTGAGTACATGTAGGACACGACCAAAAAGCATCAGTGTCTTATGCTTACTCCCTTGTAGCATGTTTCCAAACATATTCAGTTTTAATGGAGCAATCACATACTTTGTAAATATGTATTCACACTCAATGCAGTGAAAACTTCTATAATTCAAGTGGGATGGGAAGTATTTTTATATATATNGAAGAACTTGGGAAAAGCCTAGTTCTTTTAAATACAGATATTGCAACTGATCAATTTGATTGAGAGGAATTTGAGTGTTAAGACACTTGAAGCTAGGATTCAAAATTCTAATAAGAGATGCCACTGCTTAAATTCAACCTCTGTTTACAGTTTACAATAAGCCTTAGTAATGGTGGTATACATTTTGCATGGCAAATGGGAAATGGAATGCAGAAGTTAACTGGAGAGTACCTATATGATAGCCAGTAGAATTATTGCAGATGCTTGCTTGCAAAAGGCAAATTAAAAACCAGCTTACTTAAACCCTGCTGTGAACATCTATTGAGGTTCAACCTACAGTCTCCATCTCTGAAACACCTCAACTAACAAAGACATTAACATAAATTTTGAGACTGGAGGGTTGCAGCTAACCTTCATTGCTCATTGAGAATGTCTTTGGATGGAAGAGGGGAACTTAATGTTTAGCCAAACTTATATATACAACACATGCATTTTGAAAAGTAGTGTGGATACTTGCAAAAGCATCTTTCTGCCACAGAGAAATATGTCCTGTTATTTGACTTTGCAACTCCTTGTTGGTAAATATGCAAAATGGTGTGAAAGCCTTTCTGTGGAAGTTGGTCTAATGTGATTTTTAACCTAGATAAATAGGCTTTATTCAGTAATAAGGGCTAAAAAGTGTTAAAAATTACTATCATACATCAGTAAGAGCTAGGACAAAGTCAGAGCAACACAGCCCAGTACTTCTGCTTTTGACTGCAGGACATTGGGATTTTGCCACTATTGTCTGATCCACAGATCTTACAGGAAATTTTCTTTGTAGATCAAGGAGTATGTTGGCACTTAAGGAGTACTGAGAGATAGGATCATGATCAGAACAGAAAGCTTGTCACATCTTTATTGAGTAGGTGTGAAGAATCCTTAAATCCTTTGATTCTGCTTTAAAAGATGGATTTTTTGACAGGAAATAAGAAGGCTTTTAGAAGTCACTTGCTAGTGCTTCAAGGCTCTTTAAAAAGAATTGGTAGGACAGCCATTATATATTTGATAGAGTTGTCTAGCTTGTACTAATCTTCTCTAAAAAGACTGTTTTAGTTAATGACTTTAAAAAGTCAGCTTGAGGCAAAGCACTAATAAGAAAATTTTTAGCTTGAATAATTGAATTCTGTAGAGTGATAATTTTTTAATGTAGAATAAGAGGCTTTTATACTTAAAAACATTAGGTGACTCTAAATATATATGGCAGTCAGATTAATCTACAATAATAACACAGCAATAGAAAAAAATTGAGAAAAACCTGTTGGCTGCTGGTTGGACAAATTGAATACGAGGCCCAGGCAGAGATTGTAGCTTTCTTCCAACAACAGCTGAACCCAGTTCCATCTTGAAGCATCCTGTGACAGAAACCTGTCATTATCCAGACACAAACAAAAGAAAAGAAGAAATTATAAAATTGAATGAATAATAAATCTCACTCATTACACTCAAGAAAGAAGCGATTCAGGTAGTTAATGTACTACCAATTACCTTTGTTTTTTCTCCTGAGGATGACTGATTGCTGAAACTTGCAAATTCAACATATAGAAATGTTAATCATTGGAAAAAAATAGTTTTGCTGATATATAACTAAAGGATGGATTTAATTTGTGATTAAGCTGTCCTGTGTGAATAGTGTTGGATGAATAGAGTTTAACAGACATTAGCAAAAGTTAATGTACCTGATGGCAATCTTATTTTTCATCATAAAAATAATTAATAATATAGAGTACCTTTGAGGTCTACCAGATATAGGCCAGCATGCTCTCTTAGAGGAGATGAAGTGTATTTCAGAAACAATTTTTAAACCATTTTCTGTCCAGTGATATATACATGCAGGAGAAAAAGTGCATGTGAAATGGCATAAATCTTTATTGACATAGATTTACATAACATGTAAATGATGTAGTAAATCTGGGAAGGTACCCAATAAAATCCAGGTAGTGAGGCAGTAATAAAAAACTTAAAGATTAGTTCTGAATCTCTAAGTCCCTCAGGTTTAGATCACCAGAAACGGTATTGTCAATGATAATGAGGACTATACAAGCTTTCGTTCTAAAGGGTCCCAAATGCCTTATGAACTACATTTTGTCTTCTAGACATGGTTTTGGAAAAAAACAACACTCAAAGGGAAATTGAGGAGCTACTGGGTATTCAAGAGGGCCTTGCAACTCCATCTCTTCTGGTGAGTGTGGAAATAGGTGGTTGTAGCAACACAGCAACTCTTGCCATGTACTTCTTCCTCTGCCCCAGCTCCCTGTAGCTGACTTTGTCTATCTCAGCTGAGATGAGAAAGAAAGAGAGTGAAAAATATAGTTCATTGTGTTCTGGGAAGGAAGGGGTGTAGGATGCACATATTGCTGGGCCAGTTGGGGTGGGGAGCTCTTCCAAAGCATCCAAAAGCACAGGGATTTTACAGTAGCTGCTATAAAGGAAAAAAGATAGGTTTAGGGAATTCAAGCCTCATGTTTACATAATAGGTGAATTTTGACAGTGACTTTCATGCTACTTCTTTGCTTTTTATTTTGATTATATAAACTATTTTCAGGACATAGCCTCTCATAGCTAAGCCTCTATTTTGTTTAAAAAAACCCAAAAATGAAACACAAATGGAATAAGAAACATAAGATCTTAAGAAAGAAAATTGTCCACCTTGGGTCTGTTTTTTTTTTTAACTAAGTATTTTTGGTTACTGAAAATGTTTTAAAATTAACTATTAGATTTGTTTGTGTATGTGTGTGTGACAAGCCCAATGCAAGTTGGTTTGCAATGCTCTGATTCTCTGGTGAGCTAGAGGGGAGATGAAATCTTGCAAGAATAGAAACTTCAGCAGGTTTTCAGGACAAAGCACTGAGCAGGTCATAAGAAGAAAGTACTTCACTTCTTTAGCATGAATTTATGCCTTGAATTTAGCACCTGAACTGGGAGACCCTTCCTTGTCAAGGAACACCACCTACAATAAAACTTTGCTTTCCACCAGATAAATCAAGTCCATTTCTTTGACTGCAACTTAAGGTAAAATATTAAAGGGAATCCTCAGTCTTCTGTTACAGGCTAAACCGCATAAACCCTTCCTGAGCTAAATTTGTGACTTCATTATTTGATATATTAGCTTGGCAATTTGAATAGCTGATTATTTAAATTAGTATTATTAATTGATATGCTACTTCAGCACTGGTGTTGAATTCAACTTTATTACCATACTGTTTAATTCATAATTAATATACCAAACTCACAGCAGACAGACTATTTGTATATGTATGAATGTGAGTTGGGAAAAATGCAATCTGTGGCTTTACTCTTACAAATGTTCAATGATTTCTTTGATCTGTATCTAAAAAGTCATATGTACATTTACAGGAATGAATATATAGTAGGTATTTAATGTATATTATGGCTCACTAAATGTCCTAATCCATTACAAGATACTACAAAGTGCCCAGATATATTTTTAAATTGTAATGTATTGTATTGTAAAAACCTAAACCTTTAATAGGTGACAAAAACTTTAATATATGATGCACAAGTTTACAAAGATGTTCTTAGGCCTTACTAGTCTTACTTATGTGGAAATTATTTTAGATTTATTTTTAATTGACTTGGAGTTGTTTCATACAGCTCAACTGTGTATGGCAACCAGACAAACCACAGTAATGCAGTAGCTGTTGATCTTTGACCCATATATTTGGATAGACAAATTGGATGGACTTCAAAAGAGACTTATATGGAAAGGGGTATCTTAACTGTACATGGGAAAATGAGTGATTATGTTATTGCTGATGATAGCCTCCCTTGCATTTCTTTGATTCTGGGTTCTCCAAAGTGTTTCCCACAATAATATAGACACATAAATAAACACACATATAGATATTTATACATATGAATTTGCATATACCCACATACATACACATACATGCTTACACGTATTTATGCATATCTATGCATATGAATATTTTCCCTAAGTCTTCTCTTTAACTTTGAAACGTAAGAGTGTTCCTGGCTTGGTAACAAGTTTCAGAGACAACTTCTCTGTGACACAACATATGTGTATCCCCTCTAGAAACTAAGCATAGTTGAAACTGGAAGTACAAATATTTCATGTCAGAAAAATCACAGAGATATTTGACTGAGACACAACTGTGGCTATTTTGTAGCCTAGTTCCTAAGGGAAGTTGATTCCTAGTTTAGTTTTCTGCTCAAGACAAAACCTCAGAATTTTGGATTTTGAAAAAATATCAGAATTTAAATTTTGTTAGTGATAATGTGAAATACTCTTTATTTCTTACAAGCTACAGTCAAAGTGCCACAAATTATATTCTTCAGACATAGCCTGAATACATCACATACTGCTGAAAGTGCAAAAATGCACAAAGATATTTAAAGAATAAGTTTGCATTGTCCAGTGTCACAATTTATTTTAATGGCTGCAGCAATAATATTGTAGAATTTACTTTTCTGCTTAGACATAATGTTAGGTCTTGTCATCAACTGGGTGGACAAATTTGTTTCTGCCCTTTCATTTCAACTGAGACTGTGAATTCTGCCCATTGTACTGGCACCTGGCAGAAATAGGAAACGACCTTCTGCCCTTATTTTTGTAAATAAACAGCACATGAAACTATCAGGAATAGTGCCCTGCAGGCTCTTCCTTCTACCAAAAGAGATACCAATGGTTCCTTTGCTCATCCTGTCCATACATATTATACAAAGCAAATCATGAGCAAATATATTGCCATTTAGAATGCTAAAAAGATTTTTTCTTTTGTAAGTAATAATACAGAGATGATGATTGTGCAATCTCCAAATAGGGTCGTGTGGTGACAGGGAGACAGTGGGTGCTATTAAAAGCTTGACATTTATCACTCCAAGTGGTTAAATTTATCATGGTATTTGTGGTATTTGCCAATCTAAGTATAGAGAATGCCACAAATACCACAGAACAGATAAATATTGCTGCGCAAACCCCAGCAAACTGCTGGTGGTGCTTTGCTAAACCTATAGCGCTCTGTGTTCTGGAAAAACATTGCAGGTACTACTAGTTAGGATTTTCTCAGAAAAAAAAAAAGGTTATGCTTTTCTTTTATCTTGCCTATTTAGACCAAAACTTCTATTGTATATGAAATATTTCTGTGTCTCTTTGTAGCCTTCAGAGCAATGGAGACCCTATCAAAGTTTGAGTGTCCTACAGCTAATAAAACCCAGATCATGACATATAATTTATAAAGACAAAATGGAGAAGGTTAGCAATAGTTACACTGGAAAATATGCCATGTGTCTTGTGACACACCACCTACTGTGCAAATCTAGTTAAAAAAAATGGCTTTTAAAGCAGAAAGTCGTTCTTTAGGACATAATTTAAGAGCTCTAGAGCTCTGTTTAAATCCTTAAGAACAGAACGGACATAATCAATCATATTGTGTGCCTTAAGACACACAGAAAAATCATCATTATTTTCTTTGCAATAGCTACAGAGAAGACATTAAGACAACAAAGTGCATAATGGAACTATTTTTTCTTCACCTAATAAAAAAACTTTAATGGTGGCAAGGAGATAAAGGCTTTGCCATTGTCCCACAGTCTTGGGGGTTTAGAGTCTAGGCACCCAAATCCTATTTGTACCTTGGAAAAATACTGTTTCTTGACTTCTCCAGGACTACATATTATTTCTCTGACCAACCCTCCCAAGTGATAAGAAAGGATAGCTCTTATTTATCATGCAAAAAATTATGTCTTGCTTTACACTACACCTTCTTTTTGCAAAGTCATCTTAAAAACTAAGAAAACCACATTATGGGGAAGGCCTAATCACAAGAGGGGAAACCTTATAAGAAGGGAAACTCAGTCCCTGTTCTCTGCTTGAGTCTATTTCTGCCATCATGGCACAGCTAGGAGGCTTGCCATCCAATTTCTTTTAGCTTGTTGGCCTCATTGTGTTTCACAGTGAAACATGTTGTATTATGTGTATTTTCCATTCAACAGGAACTCTGCCTGCACGCTGTGTATGACTCATCCACCTGTCTAGTTGGTGTTCTTTGGATTAATTGATCTATCTTTGAGCTCATGTTTTCTCTCACGCCTTGTTTGTCTTTGTGGCAGTCATATTTGGATTTCACACATTCATTTTTGCTGTACATAGTGCCTTCAAGCCCAAGGAACAGTTTGCACTGACATTTCAGGTAACATGACACTGGACTTTGATAGCTAGTTGGTGTAATTAAACTAAATATGCTTCAGAAGTATTTATTAAAGCCCTCTGGGGATTGGGCTGTCATTTTTTTTCCTCTCCCCCACTGCACTAGCTTTCTTTTAAGCCTTTTGTCTTTATAATACTATTTCTGCCCCAAGGCAGATCTTTTGCTCTGAGGACATATTTGAAATAATTAAATGTATCAAACAACACTAATGAAATGGATCAGGTCAATAATTTCTCCATGTCTTTTTGGCACACTACTTATTGACATAATTTTTAAACTGGTCAAGTCTTTAAGTGCTTATCAGCAAACAGGTGAAACCACTTTTCTGTTATTTTTGTCCACTGAGACTATAGGATAGATATACTTATATGGTGACATCAGGGCTGGAAATCTACTGATTTCTGTTCCTCAACATCAGAAGAGGTCTGGTTTTGAGAAAACACTGGATAGCTGCATCTCAACATGAGGCTTTGAAAATCCTGTTTGAAAATGCTCTGTGTGTAATTTTCATCTATGTGAAAACATTTATTAAATATAAAGCCTAGGAGCCCTGGTCCTTCTGTTTTGTTGATTCACTGTAACCCATCTCTTCTTTTTAGGCAGAGTGAAGCCTCTGGGATGAGACAAGTTCTCATGGACTTGTTCTTAGAAGTTTCCACCAGAAAGTCTGCATTTCACCATGGCTCTATGTTGAAGGAGGAAAATGACAGTAAATCCGGATGGGGAAATGGAGTCTTAGTGTCCTGTGTCGGGACACATGACCTCCTTTACTGGTTTGAACACCGCCTGAGTGATTCTACACTTAGGAATTTGTGTGCAAAGTGGAGATATTCTGGAGATGGGGTAAGGAAGGTATGTCTTTCTACTCTGTTTCCCACTCAGTGGGACAGACACAGCTTTAGATTAAAGAAAAATGGAGCAAGGTACCATGAAAAGTTATTTTCTTTTTTTTCTTTAAATCACTGATAGTTTAGTTATGTTTCTCACAGTCCCCACTCTTATCCAGGGAAGTGTGAAAGAGGTTGCAAACAGCTGCAAAGCAGAGCTTCTAAATCTAAAATGCAAAGTAAATATCTGGTTAAAATGAGGACAGATTTGCATAGGATATTTGTAAATCAATGCAGCCCTTGAGCAACTGTGACCTATGTGAGAAATTACGTGGGTTTCACTGTTATCCAGAAAAATAAACTGTAACTTCCAGTACCATAGCACCATTGTGCTGATTTGTCTTTTTCTTAAAACCACAGAAATAAATCATGCACAACTGCAGGCGTTCTACAATGTTTTATGAATGATTGAATTTATCATTTCCTCTTCCTGTGTCACAATTTTTTTTCCCACAGCATAGTCAAAATGACACAATCTCTAAGAGATTGCAGAAAACATAGTAATGGGTTGAATATTTCAGAACATAAATTATTTTTGCAAAATCTCTAGGCAATCACTTCACTTTTCTTTGAGATAAAAGAAATTGAGTATTATGATTATAACTTTATAAAACTTAGGGGTTTTCATTCACAGGAAAAAATTGGTATTCCAAATCTGATTTTGCTCCATTTTGCAAGAGAAACATTAGAAAAAAATTAATCAAATGTATATCCTGGAAAACTTTTTGCTTAGGAAAGATTAACAAATGGTGTTCTGAAAACAAAGCATGCTCCACAGCACTGAGCAGATGCTGTTTATTAATAACAGTTGTGGAACTCACAAAAATGCCAGTTTAAATCACCACCTGTGAAACTCCAGATATGCATGACTGGGATGGGTCTGTGAAACTATTCTGCATCTATGAATTGATATTTTCCAGTCAAAATGTGTAAATCTCTAGACTAAACTAAAGGTTATAGACTAAAAGAAATTACATTCTTGAATGTTTATAAAAATTAAATGCACTTAAAAAAATTGTTAATATTCCATGAACTCTACAAAATACTTCAGTTTCTTCTCTCAGACCCATGGCTGTATATTCTTGATCCATACGTGCTAATGTAACTGAAAAGATAACTCAATAGCTTTTATCTAGGGCCTTACCTGAGGCAAAGTCTAAAATTGTGTAGAATGTAAATACATTCTCCCCACGCAGACCATTTTAATCACCCCAATAATACTATGGTAAAGGATTACTAGAGAATAGGAATTCCTATTGAATCCCCTAATAGATACTATTTCATATTTCTTTTTGCAGTCTGTCATGCAAATAGGCACAAATTATAAAACACATGTATAAATACCTGCAGTTGCACACACATGTGTATGCGTGTGTCTGCATTTCTACCTTATATATCTTAAATGGATTTAATATCATATATATTTCACACATTTTTATTGTCACTGTAGCATCTTTGAATGACAAAAGGGTAAAAAATCCTTTGCATTTCTGAGCTCCCGCTTTTCACTCCTGCTCACTGACATAGTTTACTTTCAAAACAATCATTTGACTGCCCTAGATATTTCAAGGGATTGTTTCAGCCTGGCCTCTGAAGGGATGCTTTAATGTAATGTGAATTCCCTTCTGAGACTGGTGAGATGGCAAAGGAGAGGAGGAGAGTGAGGGGCACCAGGAATACTGAAGACATGTGGTGGTGCAATGATCAAAACAAAGGAAAGCAACTCTGCCGTGAACCACGTCACTGAACTGAAAGCAGCTGAGAGTACAGAAATTCAGCAAGTGGATGAAGGCAAATGTAGACAAGGCAAAGCAAAGCAGTAGGTCTGAAAAAAATGCTTGATGCAATGCGTTCGTACTGAAATACTGAAGCATGCTTTCTCACAATTATTTTTTTCCTACAGAATACAAGATACATCAAAATGCTTAGAGTTCCAATATAGAGGACTGTTTTCATATTATTTAACCTTATTTTTTTTTTGCTGTTCCAGGTATTCTAAAGCATTAACTAATCTTCTCATAATTTGTATTCTGTCATTAAAGATTTAAAAATGTTCTGGTATAAATAAGATCTTAAGGGGTTTTAAATTCTGGCTCCACCAAAGTCAGTAGGAATAACCATCAGTGCCATGAAAATGACTACCTTGTGATGGAGATACTAAGATATAAATTAAAAATAAGTTTATTTTTAGTTTTTTATTTATAATTACAATTAAATTTACTTAAATTTCTTCTGATTACAATTCATAGCATAATATAACTCATAACAGGAAAATAAGTTTTGCCAAACCATGTCTCGCCAATATTCTGTATCAGTTCTGGCATAGTGCCTGCATAATTGGCTAGTATTTTACCTTAATGCACTAATCTGTTACATAGGGCTGCATATATTTTGGGATTTGTATCTTTGAAAGAATAGACTTTAGGAAAAAAAATCAATTTTTCATCAGTGAAAGATCATTTTCATTCACATAATTACTGTGTTAGTGTATATTTCTTTGCATTTTTACAATGCATACTAAATCTCACTATATGGAATCCTTTATACTCTTCCATGTCCAAGGTATTTTTAAAAGGCTCTTTCTTTTGTGAGTATGGAGCCGTAAGGTAGATCATAATGGGAATCCACATGAGATTTGCTTATAAATTTACACTTAAGCTATCACAGTTCATGAAGCTGCATTAACGTATCCTTTAGCAGAAAGCAAGTGCTCTTTTGAGACTGTTGAAAGAAAAAAAAAGAAAATCAGGAGACTGGCAGCAGATGATCTGGCTCCTGGAATATTTAACTTCTTTCATCCTTCTTTCCAGAACCCTTCAACTCATAAGGCTTTGATTCAATTAAGTTTTCCTTCTTTTAGCTGCAGACTGCCCACAAACAAGCTGGAGTTTATGTTCAGGAGTTTGCAAAAAGCGCAGACCCTGCTGCATTGGGAGTGGTACGTATGCCAGAAGTGTATGCAACTATGATTCAGTATATACATCCAATTTCCAAGGAAATTGATTTGAGTTGTTAGTTTGTTCATGTGAAGATCTTTGTGCTGACAAACTGACAAGACTCCTGTGAAACTTTAGTGATTCTGTCTGTCAAGGAACAAAATATTCTGTAACTAGAAAAGTGTGATACTATAATTCATTTTCTATTTAAAGTAGTTATATTTAAGCATTTTAAGTTCTCTTAGTTCAAAACATTGGATTATTTACTTAAGACCTGCACATCTCAAATATTTCTTATACTAACCCGCTGGCAACTATAGTTATATACATTCAGCACAATATATGAGCCTTCATTTTAAAAGCTTGTGAATATTCTTTCTTTACTGATAACATTCATTGATTTCCTGAACAAAATTTCATTTATAGCAATCTGCAGTGGTAGACATGACCTTCTGATGCACCATAGTCTTTATATAATCATTATGATAGCTATTTTTTTTTGTTTGTGCATTGCAGGAAGCCCTGAATTCTGTGCTCTTGACACCTTGAGGTTCTCCATGCAGGCTGTACCCCATCCTTGCAGGCTGTATCCCATCCTCGAACCAAGGAGCACAAGTGCTTGCCCTGCTATTGACAGTTTTGTCACAAACACTGTTGACCAGATGCGAAGGGTGCACTACCTATTTCCTGGCAGCAAAACAATGGTGTTCTTGAAATGTTGCTTTCTCTTGTGAAGGACTGATCTCAAACTTTTTGGGAAGTCTTTACTTCTCAAACTGTAGGAAAAAATGCACTTTCTGTGGTGTGAAACACTAGAGTTGTCTTTTGAAGGAATTTAATTTAAAAAGAAGAATCAGAGAGGGATTTCTTATTAAGATGCACATAGCAGCTGACTGCAGCAAGGATTGTACTCATACAGTGGGGGAGAACGTACGCACAAATGTTCATTTTAATGAGAGAGAAAATGTAGGTGGAAGCAGATGACCTAGATGATTTTATGAATAAAAGATATAATCTGATGCAATGATTTCATTAATACACACATGGCACCAAACGAAAACAGAGCACAACAGATGGCTATGAGAGGTGTTAAAAAGGCATTTTCAGTTTAGTAGCTAATGACTTAGATTTCATGGACTACACCAAATATTATCAGAAAGGAAATACTCATCATGTCGGTCTTCCAAAGAAAGTTCTACGACTTTATGAAAATAATACTGAAAAATCTCTCTAACACTAGTTAGAAAATGCAGTCACAAAGCAGATATGGGGCAAAACATTTCACAAAACCATCTGAAAGAAAAACCCATTGTTTTCTGAGTAATAGCTTCCAATTTTTAATTAAAAGCTCTCTCTTTGCTCCCAGTTTGCTACAATTGGTGGAAACCATGGTTTGCAATATAGTAATGAAATAGTTACTTGCCATGCATTTTTAGGAATCTAAATGTGACATTTATTTATTTGCTGCAATTGTGGATCCACCACAAACAACTACAAAAAAAGATTGGTGGAAACCATGGTTTGGATTATAGTAATGAAATAGTTACTTGCCATGCATTTTTAGGAATCTAAATGTGACATTTATTTATTTGCTGCAATTGTGGATCCACCACAAACAACTGCAAAAAAAGATCATTCAGGAAGGTCATTGGGATAGTATTAAAAATTTTAAGGTAAAGTATTTGGAATAAATTTATAAATGTATAACTTTAAAAGGAGGTGCTACAAGGGGAAGACTTCTGTAAGATCTTGATTCTCTTTTTATGTTAGTAAACCTCAGCATAGAAAATAATGAAGCAGGGGAACACTGTTGCTTAGCACGCCGACTGACAGCAGGTGTGGAACTAGCCACATGGCTTCTTCGTCCCACCCCAGTCAAGACATCCATGCCCAGGCTGCAGGAGGTCTGACAGGAAAGCCAAATGTGTCATCTTTGCTCCCAATGTGATCCACTCCATACTTGAGGAATGTACAGCCTGTCAGATTTGACTGTTTTCTGGACCCTTTACAAAACACGATCAGGGCAAAAGGGCTGGATTTCTTAGAGAGAATCTGGCCTACAGCTTCTTAGAGACAGATTAACCTCAGTTTGGCATCAAACTGAGGACACATACAGTATCATTCTTCAGACCTAATCCACAATCAACTCAGCCTATATTATTTTATCATGAATTAATATTGTGCCAGTGGCATCTCTTTTACACACAGAGTCTGCAGTTTTATTTTTGCAAAGCTTGCTTGCGCTCCTATTAGGTACAACAGAGTTTATACTGAATTTTTTCTGTAGAAGAATACTCATTCTCTCCGAGTGCAAAGCAAAACAAAGATACACTCTCTTACCCAAAAGCTTATGTGTGGAGTTGATAGCTGAGTTTGTTTCCTTTCTAAACAATATTGAACAGGACAGGCCTGGCTCTGTTGCAGTTGATATTGCTGCTTCATTAGGAAATGGTTCTTTGTAAGCTGGGAGACATAAAGCTTTGATAATCCTGAATGCTTGTGAATGAAATGTAGGCATGGCTTTCTAACATGAATGCCATACACTCTGCAATATACATCCACAGCAATATTGGCAGCCTGCTGCTCTCCAAATCCTGGCTTTACTGTAGGCTGAAGCATTCAGGGGAACGATGTAAAACCTAAGATGACCCTTCAGAAGCTGAAAATCTTCTTATGTCTACGACTCTCTCTTATCATCAGACTATACATAGTCTGAGCACTTTATGATTTAGACAGTTTGTCAGATAAGTTCACAGGTTGCTGTTATACATGTAACGGAGAATGGAAATGAAAATAATTACATTCTTTCTACACTTTTCATTCTTGCACTAAGCATGTGGCAAACTTCATGCTGGTTCTTATTACTTCTATTCTGACAATAAGTCAGGTCTCATAGTTCCAGAAATTGTACTCATTAAAAAAATGTAGTAATTACTCCTTCTAGTTTTCCAGTCACTTAAGATGTATGCTAGTTTAAGGAAAGAGACTCTCACACTGAAATAGGTTTTTTTGCCTGAAGTCACTAAGGTCTGAAACTCAGTAAATTTTCCTCAAGTCTAAGGCCAAGTATCCTCCGTGTGGGTATGGTTTACGGCGGGTATGTGTGCATATGAGTTTACTATTAAAAAAGTAACTCCTGTAAGAGCAAGCCTGAAAGTATTTAACTGTAAACCATATTTAAATCAAAAGCAATTTTGTAAAAGTGCTTACATGTTTGTAGCATTCATTTGTGATATTTCCCCTCCATGCCTTCACATCTGGGCCATCAGTAATAAGTAGAACTCATCCCACAAACACTAATTTTTCATTAATAGACCAGAGTTTGACATGATCAGAATTTAATTCCTTTTTATTTACTCGTCTTAAAAGCTCAGATAAGTGGGTTTTCTATCCCGAGGCTAGAGAGCAGCTTTCCTTTGTAGAAATTCTTATATTCGTCTATGAAACAAAATCTCCCCTCTTCATTGATTTCAACCATGGGCTTTCCCTCTCTGTTTGGTTTACTAAATAGGATTATCATCATTAGCTTCTTAGCATATTCCCTGCCCTCTCTCCTTCTACACATGCATTACTGCTTCCTTTACAGCTTTTATTTAAATAATTTTCAGATCCATCTCCAAATAGATACTTTGGAGGTCCATATGAAACATTCAGTTGTCAGGGTTGTTGTCAGGTAATTCCACAAATACTACAATCCTCTAAAAAAAAAAAACCAAGAAACCCAAACCACTTCTTTTTAGTTAAGGCATTGCTGCAGAATTAAGTTTTACAAACTACATGGAAAAAACAAATGCAGGAATTGTGAGAATCAGCTTTCAAGAAGAATGCAGTCAGATTTTAAGGAAAAACAGTGATTATTCACTCTTCCCAGTAATTCCCAACAGTGTGGGAAGGCAACAATCCAGAGTATTGACTGCTTCTTCATAGACTCTTAATTGGGAGAGAAGAAAAATCTGCCAATTTCTGTGCAAACAGAGGTATTCACTGATCTTCTCTTATTTGGTACTTTCCTAATTCAAAGATTTGGGGACCCAATCAAGGAATGGACCCAATATCTTGTGAATCACAGACCATCTGTACACTCCAAATGAAAAGACAAGAGACCTTGGGGTGTCTAAAACACACAGATGTCTAGTGCACAGATGAAGCTTGTTCTTATCTATTCAGAAAACACTTAATATCATTAATACAAGACAGAACTGGTTCATGAGAGAGATGCAAATAAAGCAAAGGACTACACTGTTTACAATGGCCTAAGCAGTTCTGAAAAGAGACTGATTTTACTGAGTTTGGCAGTAGCAGTGTTATGATCAGACTGACTAGACTTTTTCTTATGTTGCTTTTTAATGAGATTAGTTGAGCAAAAAGAATAGCAGAAATGCAGCTATACTAGATCTTTATGGAAATATACAGAATACATTTTTTGCTTCTCCACCAGAGAACAGTCAATTCCAATTGCTGCCAACGTTTTATGTGGAATTGTTTGGTGATGTCTCAGGTGCAGTCTTTAAGGGTATCTGTAAAATTAAAAAAAAAATGTTTTTAAAAAAATGTAGTAATTTATGGGAATAAAATATGTGGACTGATTATAATGCAGGGATTTCTTCAAGATAATTTATTCTTGTACTGTTTTGATTTGTGTGAAGCTCTGCTGTCTTTCCTACCATAAACCCAACCTCAGTCTCAGAATTCTCTGAAATGGCTATATATATAAGTTTCATTTCACCTTAATGATTCATATAAGTTTAATCAGGGGAGAATAAAGTCTGGTATCTTCCAAGGGTAAGGAGTATTAACAGGTAAGATCACCGCTGTACGACACCGCTGTTTCATGAGCGGCAGAAAACAGCCAAGCTCAGGGAGAGAGGCAAAGCCTTGCAACCCGTGGGATTCCCTTCCTCCCCCCTCTCCGCCCCCGGCAGCCAGGCGTTCGTGGCTGGAGGGGCCACCGTGTCACAGTCACGCCCTGCAGCAGCTTTTCGAACCAGCAGCCGAGGGGCAGCACCCGTTCCGTGACGGGACTGCTCTCCCCGGCCGGGCCGTGTGCCGGCGGGCGGGGTCCGGCGGGGG